>ML779506.1:296681-331048 GCA_009831015.1 Picea engelmannii | reverse complement strand
AAGGAGAATGAAATGAAGCTTCAAATACTAGATGAAGGACTTGACTCAAATAGAGAGGGGGAAAACTATTTTATTTTTTAACGAGCTTGACACAGAAACAAGAACTATGCTCATAACCTCTGTTTCATTTTTTAACGAGGTTGCCATAGAGACGAAAAAACTATCCTCAAGTGGTTTCATTTTTTAACGAACTTGAAATTAGAAAATCATGCTCAAATACCTTTGTTTCATTTTTTAATGAGGTTGCCTCAGAGACACAAAAACTATCCTCGAAATCTCTGTTTCATTTTTTAATGAGGTTGTTATAGAGATGCAAAAACTATCCTCGAAACCTCTGTTTCATTTTTTAATGATCTTGAAATCAGAAAACCATGCTCAAAGACCTCTTCTCCATGAGAGCTCCTCTCCTTTTATAAGTTGAAGAGGATAAGGTGAGGAGGTTAGGATGATCCCACTAAATCATGAAAGCGAGTAAGATCCAAACCATTCGGATGCCACCTCACCATAAAAGTTTCTCCTTCTAGAAGATTCCAGAAAATGAGTGTTTTTCCCACGTGTAAGCATTCTCACACCCTACTTATAGTGAAACCTGCAAACTGTTCACACCCTAGCTATGGTGCAACCTGTGAGAATTAGTCATTCTCGCACCCTAATACATAGGCATCCTGCGAACTTCCTTTTTATAATGTTTTTAGATAGGAAAATGCAAATTCTTTTCTCAAGAAAAGTTCTTCTCCCTTCTCTCTTCAGGAACTCAGGCCACTGACCCCTCTTAAGGCAACATATAGATTTATATCATTAACGGTCATAGGGATGACGAAAATAATGTGTAACAAGAGCGCAGGAAGAAGATGTCGACATGGCTACCTCTGAGGCCACTGGGTAATTTCCTTTGGTCATGCTTATGGTTAGAGTTATTATTCTAGTTAGAGTTATGGTTTTGGGATAAATTCAGCCTGAACTGTTATGGTTTAAACTTGTTTTATTTTCCATACCCTTGGTTAATGTTCAGACTATGGGCTGCCATCTGCCCTGGTTTCCTACAGGCAGGAGAGATGGTGGACCACCTATATTTGACATGGTTACCATAGGCTTCCAGTGGTTCCAGTTTCCACTAATTCGATGGAAGAGTTGGCAGCCCAAGCACATTTGTAAATTTTGGCATATAATATAATAAGATCTACCTCTTTTTTCTTAGAAAATAAATAAAATATTAAATATCATATTCGTTATTAATATGTGATAATGTTTTGTTAAATTTTATTCAATTAATTATTCATATTTTTTTTTTCATTTTTCATGTCACGCTTACATGTTGGCGGACTCGCGGGTTCACATGTATAGTCATTCTTGTAATATACCAGATATAAAATGTATGCAGAATATAAATAAAATGCTAGTAATGACATAATAACAACAATATAACCAAAACATTCACCACAATAACACTGAAATGATATAAGAATAACAACAAAAATAACAATTTGAATCTAAAAGCAATGTTCATGGGCCTCTTCGAGGGGGCAACCTCTAGTTGAGTAGAGCTCTATTACAATAATATCTAAGCTAGGGTTCTCATACCCTCAACTCCTATTTATACTAAAAAGAAGCATCTAGAGGAAGATCCTTCAAGAAGCGGAAGTTTCTATTAGGTCTTCTTACATTTGCCTTATTCAATTTTATTGAAAGGCCTTATTAATATTGACCTTGATTACATCCGAATATATTGTTCTACCTATGTGCGGGTTAGGACCCTAACATGTCCTCCCCCTTAAAAACAACATTGTCCTCAAGGCTTGAGATGAGGAAATTGCTGCAAAATGGTAGCTGGTTCCCAAGTGGCGTCTGTTGGAGTTGTATCTTTCCACTGGACTAGCACTTCCTTGATGGTTCTCTGAAATAGGCGACGCTCAGACTGGTCCAAAACTGCTTCTGGTTGTAGCCAAATGGATCCTTCTTCAACTAACTCTGGAAGGTTGGTTTGAATTTGGCACTTAGATCCAATCACCTTCTTTAAGCATGAAACATGAAAAGAAGATGTAGCTTCAAATGGCTGGGCAAAGCTAACTAATAGGCAACCTGTCCCACATGCTTGAGCATGGTATAAGGACCATAAAATTTGGGTGCTATCTTCTGAAAATGCTCGACCTTGAGGGAAGTTTGCTTGTAAGGTTGTAGTCAAAGAAACACCTAATCCCCTTTTGCAAATTGATGTTCAGAGCGACCTTGATCTTCTTGTTGCTTCATGCAATTCTGTGCCATGACCAAATTCTCTTCGAGGGTATGGAGAGTGGTCTCTCCAGCTGTAAGTGTTAGGTCAACCGCCTGGACCTTCAAGGTACCCGGTAAGTATGAGATAACTGAAGGTGGATTCTATCCATATACCACTTCAAAAGGAGTCAAGCATGTAGTTGTATGGTATGAAGTGTTGTACCACCATTCAGCTAGGGGTAACCATTGAGCCCACTGATTTTTCTTTTCCAAGGCAAAACACCTCAAATATGTTTCCAAACACTTGTTGACAACTTTCGTTTGGCCATCAGTCTAGGGATGATAAGCTGTGATGAGATGCAATTCTGTGCCTTGTATCTTGAACAGTTATTGCTAAAAATTGCTTGTGAAAGTTGGGTCACGATCAGAAACAATAGAGTGCGGCATTCCATGAAGCTTGATGACCTGATCCATGAATATTTGAGCCACCGTGGATGTTGTAAACGGGTGTTGAAGGGTGAAAAAATGAGTGTACTTGGAAAGGAGATCAACAACCACCATCATGGCAGATTTATTTCCTGATTTGGGTAAGCCGGTAATAAAATCCATAGAGATATCCTTCCAAATAGTAGGTGGAATCGGAAGCGGTTGTAGTGTGCCCTGTGATTTGACTGTTTCTCCCTTGGTGCATTGACACATGTCACATTCAACTACAAAATTATGAATTTCCTGTTTCATACCATCCCAGAAAAAGGAATGTTTGACCCTGTCATAGGTTTTGGTGAACCCAGAGTGCCCTGTTGTGGGTGTAGCATGAAGCTCAGAAAGTACCGTGGATTTAAGATTTGATTGTTTACTTAAATACAAACGGCCTTTGTATCAAAGTTCCTCATGTCACCAAGAGTACCCTGGGGAAGTTGTAGCATTGGATTGTAATTACTGGATCAACTACGAACTTTTAGGGTCTTGTGGCCATTCCCGGCGAACGGCTTGGAGCCAATCTGGTACAATGAATGTAAGAGAAAAAAGGGATCCTTCATCTTTATATTTTCAAGAAAGTGAATCTGCAACCACATTGTCTTTTCCTTTCTTATAAATGATCTCATAATCATATCCAAAGAGTTTAGTCACCCATTTCTGTTGTTCTGGGGAGGAAATGCATCGTTATAGAAAATATTTGAGGCTTTGATGGTCTGTCTTAATTTGGAACCATTGCCCCAATAGATAAGGAAGTTACAGATCCATAGCATGTAGAATAGCTAACATTTCCTTTTCATAGATGGATTTGCCTAGATTTCTTTTAGATAGTTGCTTGCTGGTAAAGGCTAAAGGTCGACCCTCTTGCATAAGGATAGTACCAATTCCTTTCCCTGAGGCATCACATTCCAACACAAAGGTCTTTGTGAAATCGAGAAGGGTGAGAACTGGAGTGGTTCACATGGCCATCTTCAAGGTTTTAAAAGCTTGAGCAACGGCTAGAGTCCAAGTGAAAGAGTTCTTTTTGAGGAGAGCATTGAGAGGTGTTGCAATCTTCCCATAATTCTTAACAAACTTGTGATAATACCCTGTTAAGCCTAGAAATCCATGCAAGCTTTTAAGAGTCTTTGGGTGAGGCCAGTCTTGCATAGCTTAAATCTTTTTAGGATCCACCCTGACGCCATCTTTGCCAACCAGATGACCAAAGTATTCTACTTCTGAGGCGCCAAAAGAACATTTAGAGTGTTTCAAGAAAAGTTGGTGCTGAGAGAGTAGATGGAGAACTCGATCCACATGAGCAAGATGGTTTGTCTAGGTTTTTCTATAGATGAGGATATCATCAAAGAAAACTAAGACAAAATGACGGAGAAAAGGACGGAAGACATGATTCGTGAGGCTTTGGAAGGTTGAGGGGGCATTACACAAGACAAAGGGCATGAACAAAAAATCATAGTGGCCCTCATGAGTTCTAAAGGCAGTCTTGGGAATATCTGCCTCTTTCATACATATCTGGGCGCCACTCAATTTGATGCAGGAGCATCACCAACTTAGCAAGCGAGCCAGCACATCAAGCGAAAGTTCAGCTGGAGAAACAAACCCAAATTTTTGAATGTGCTTTGGGATTGTAGCGCAAGTCTTAAATGATCCTTTATGAAGGAGCACCTTTTGTATGTTGTATCAGACCTCGAGCCATACGCTCTTGTCTGAAGTAGATAGGAGGCAATTAATAGATTTAATGCAGGTAGATAGGATTTTATTTCTAGATTAGACAGTTTTAGAGTCCGAGAGGGAAAACGGATATAGAAACCCTCATTGTATCATTGTAATATTAGAATCAAGCATTCAGAAGAGAAGAGAAAGAAAAGAAACTATGAAGAACACCCATGTACAGATGTTGAATTAATAAAATGAAATTCTGATTCAAATTCATGGCTGGTGCTGTTTCTTGGTGTATGTGGTTTATGTGTTCATGAATGTTTGTTTTCTGGGTATGCATTTGCTTTGTATATGTTGTGCATGTGATTTTAGGTTTTAACTGAAGTTTGAGAGAGAAGAGAATAAGTTTCAATTGTTTCTCTATCTGAGACAAGAGATTCCTGCAAAGAGTGCAGTTGAATTCATCTGCAAGGAGTGCGTTCATGAGGGCTCGGTAGTCTAACTTTTGTTCTTATTTGCCCAGAAGTGGATTTGGGTTGTTGTTGAAGCCACGCAAAGAGTGTGCAGGCGGAATCAAAGATCTCAGTTGTTAGTCTGAGGAAAGGAAGTTAAGAACTATTGTTGCAGGAGTTGCACAGAGTCTGAAGTATTCAACACTTGAGGTGATTGAATATCAAGCGCAAGGGGTGCGCCCAGATTCTTCTGAAAGAATCAGAGTGGACAAGCTCAGGAGGCATAGCACCTTCATGGTATCACCAAAGGAAAGAACTGGAAGTTGTGCATGGACGTTTCAAGAACGAGTTTCAAGCACAGGATGTGAAGGTTAAAGTCCTGAGTAGGGAGCTTTAGTTTTCTGAAGGAATCGACGGTCAGGATTCACCGAAGAAAACAGCAAAATCCTGTAGGCCGTTAGATCTCGCAAAAGTTGCATAGGGTTTAAGCATGGAGGAACAAAGAAGACCCCAGAGATTCGAAATTCGGGACATCGGGTTTTCCGTGATCGTGGAATTCTTGTGGAAAGGAATTGCGATCTGCGATTTCTCGAAAGAGCCTCAACCATTGATTTCAGCGGGGACACGCGGCAAGAGATCCCAAGGATTGCGAATCAGAAGGTCAGGATTTCAGAGACAGGAGCCTTGTGTGTTGACATCGCGATTGGTGATTTTCCGACACGGTAGTAGCCGTTGATCTACGGGACGCATGTCCAAGGATCTGGGAGAGTCGGGGTTTGGTGGTTCGAGATTCTCGGTGCCAAGCAAATCACGGAGGAGTCGCGAATTTCTGAAATGCGACGGTCCCATAGTCACACCATTTGTGGTGGAAGACAGGTGTCGGAATGTCAGCCTTGTAGGGAGACAACGACAGGTGGCATCAGCATATCGTGAGCTCGGAGGATCGCGAGTTAGAGCCACAAAGATTTGCGTTAAGGATTTCGAGGTCGCGAGAGGTGATATATCGGCAATCATCGATTAGCGCATGGGGGCCATAGAGAACAATAAAGAAGGATAGGTGGCATCGAAAGTCAGGGATCGGAGATCCCAAAGGCGTGAGTTTTGCGCATTTCGATTTCGCGAAGCTCAAATTTCTGATAGGGAATGGGTCGTGCGCTCGTGGACCGAGAGGTCACATGTGAAAAGGAATTAGCCAAGGCGAGCGAAGGATCGGAGGGAGGTGGTATCAAGGATTGGGAATCGGGGATTTCAGAGGCGAGTTGTTTACAATCTCGCAAAGGTCGATTTTTCGACGGGATCAATCCTGACCGAAGCAGGGAAAGCATGAAGGGAATATTCATTGATTTTTAGGGATTTTGAGACCCGAGTGTAGGACTCGCAATTGTACGAGGTTCGATTCTCTGATAGGCAAAAGGATATTGTCAGGAGAGCATCCTGTGGGTGTGGAAAAGTCCCGATAAGGGATTTGAGGAGCATTTTAGCTCTTCAGGCCAGTGAAGAAGAAGGCCTTGGTGGTAGCAGGCGAGCCCGGGTGGCCATTTGCATTAAGTGGTATCAGAGCGAGTCTCTGTTTGTATACTTCAAACAGAGGGAGAAAGAGGAATTCGTCATGCTTCCCAGAAGAGAAAGGCAATCACCTAATCTAGAAGATAGGGATGTGCGAAGAAGAGGTAGGCCGACAGGGAATCTAGAGATGGAAAGGCCGATACACGATCTCAGAGAGAGATTGGAAGGCATGGAAGCAGCGCAGAGATGCACAGCAAATGCTGGAGATTTGAGCGACTCTGAAGTCAAAGTTGAAGCCAAACAACAAGGAGAAGTTGTAGCCGAAGATGCAGCCAATGAGCGGTTAATTAAGGCTATCACTTGGATGAGTTCAAAGACAAAGATGGACATTCCAGTCTATGAAGGGAGTCTATATGCAGAAGAGATGTTGGACTGGATTAGAGCTCTTGACACCTACTTTGATTATGAAGACATCGAAGAGGATAAAAAGGTCAGGCATGCTGTCACAAAATTGAAGGGACATGCAGCATTATGGTGGGACGAGCTTCAGGCAGATAAGCATTCCAAAGGTAAGAAAAAGATCAAAAGCTGGGATTGAATGATTGCAAATATGAAGGCAAAGTTTATCCCAAGGGATTATCAGATCACACTGTTCAAGAGAATGCAGAACCTGATACAGAAGTTGATGATGGTAAAGGAGTATACCGAAGAATTCTACAAGCTTAATATCAGAGCAGGTCATCGGGAGAGCAATGATGAAAAAGTTGCCAGGTATATGAATGGCTTAAGATACGATATCCAGGACAAGATGGGTATGAAAACCATCAGAATGGTTGAGGATGCATATCAGATGGTGTTGAAGGCAGAAGAGAAGCTAAGCCATAAGGCAGCACAGCGAGGCAGAGGTAGGAGCCAGCTGAAAGGTAAATCAATCGCCCAAGATAAGTTCCAGAAATCTAAGGATGACTGGAAAAATCCTCAGACAAGAACAAAAAGAGGTGGAAGTTCACAGTGAAAGAAGCAGGCAGAACAAAGTGGAGGATACGCTGACAATAATACTTTTCCTTGCACTAGAGGTAGAGGAAGAGGCAGAGGAGGAATTATCACATGTTACACATGTGGGAAGAATGGGAACAAAGCAGTTGATTGTCCAGATAGGAAGACAGATAAAGGAGAAGCTCACATCGCCGAAGCACAGAGGTGAGATGCTGAAGTAGAAGATGCAGAAGACGGAAGGTCACTGATGATGTGTAAAGTTCTCGTAACACCCGAGAAGGAGGTGGAGGACACAACTCAGAGAAATAGACTTTTCAGAACCACATGCAAGACCAAAGACAGGAAGTGCAAGGTCATTGTGGATAGTGGAAGCACCGACAATCTCGTTTCAACCGATATGGTGGAGAAACTAGAACTGGAGACGACTGATCACCCGAGTCCATATAAAGTTTAATGGCTACAGAAGGGACATCAGGTGAGTGTCACTAAATAGTGCTTAGTGGACATCAAGATAGGAGGATATAATGATAAAATTCTCTGTGATGTTATTCCTATGGATGTATGTCATTTATTGCTAGGCAGACCATGGCAATATGACAGAAACATAGTTCATGATGGGAAGATGAATACGTACACTTTGGAGAAGAATGGGAGGACACACATGCTACTTCCGATAAAAGATAAGGAGGTGAAATTGGAAGTGAACAACAGGATACTTCTCATGAGTGGGAAGGAACTTATGGCAGAAGTAAAGAAGAAGGAAGATCCACAATTCTTTGTGGTCAGAAAACTGAAAGTTGTTTTGACCAGCACAAAAGTGGATGATCTGCAGGAGGAAATTTAGGAGCTGCTGGAAGAGTTCGCTGACATAGTGGTGGAGGAATTACCTCATTCGTTTCCACCGATGAGGAGCATGAGCCATCACATAGACCTCATACTAGGAGCTACTTTGTCAAAAAAAGCAGCGTACAGGTTGACGCCGCAGGAGAATGAGGAGGTCAAAAGGCAGATACAGGAACTGTTGGATAAAGGACTGATCAGGGAAAGTTTAAGTCCGTGTGCCGTCCCAACGGTACCGAGTCCAAAGAAAGATGGAGGTTGGAGAATGTGCAATGATTATAGAGCCATTAACAAGATAACCATCAGGTACAGGTTTCCATTGCCACGGATGGATGACTTGATGGACTGCTTAAGTGGAGCCAAATTTTTTCCAAAATTTGATTTGAAAAGCGGATACCATCAGATTCGCATGAGGGAAGGCGATGAGTGGAAGACAATCTTTAAGACAAATGAAGGGTTTTACGAATGGCTAGTCATGCCGTTTGGCTTGACGAATGCACCAAGTACATTCATGAGGATGATGAATGAAGAGCTGAAGGAGTTCATTGGTAAGTTTGTCATTGTTTATTTGGATGACATCTTGATTTTCAGCAAAACAAAAGAGGAGCATCTGAAGCATTTAGCTGCAGTCATGAGGAAGCTACAGCAAGAGAAGTTGTTGATCAATGTGAGGAAATATTCATTTATGAAGAAAGAACTCATTTACTTGGGGTTTGTCATATCGGCAAATGAATTGAAGATGGATCCAATTAAGGTAGAGGTAATTAAAAATTGGCCATCACCAAGAAATGTTTTCGAGGTGAGAAGTTTCCACGGATTGGCTAGTTTTTACAGAAAATTCATCAAGAATTTCAGTGGAACTAGTGCAGCAATGATGGGCACAGTCAAGAAAAGACATAAATATTTTCATTGGAATGAAGAGGCAAAAAAGAGCTTCAATCTGTTGAAGCGAAAGATCACAGAAAAACCAGTTTTGGTGTTGCCGTATTTTTCAAAGGTATTCCAAGTAAAATGTGATGCAAGTGGCTTTTTCATAGGAGCGATCTTGAGCCAGGAAGACAGACCAATAGCATATTTCAGCGAGAAGTTGGATGAAGCAAAGATGAAATACTCCACGTATGATAAATAATTTTATGCTATCATACATGCATTGAAGAAGTGGAGGCATTACTTGATCCCAAAGGAATTTGTATTGTACAACGATAATCATGCATTATAGTTTGTGACTCAACAGGAGAAGATGAATCAGAAACATGCTAAATGGGTAGAGTATATGCAGAATTTTACATTTGTAATTAAACACATTTCAGGGACTGCTAACAAAGTGGTTGATTCTTTGAGCAGGAAGTGTTTGTTGCTGCAGAAGTTTCGAGTCAAGACATTGGGTTTTGAAAATCTTAAAGACATGTATGTAGGTGATGCTTATTTTACAGAGGCATACGAGGTGACTGAGAATCCAGTTCTCAGAGACAGAAGCCCGTGGATAGATCACATGATCCAGAATGGACTGTTGTTCAAAGGAAATCAGTTATGCATTCCGAATTGCTCCATGAGGGAGAATCTGCTAAAAGAGAAGCATAGCGGTGGACTAGCAGGACATTTTGGCCACGACAAGACATTCACAAAGTTGAGCGAAGCCTATTTTTGGCTGAAGATGCGAACATATGTCAAGAAGTTTGTTGATAGGTGTAGAATTTGCCAGCATTCGAAGGGCAGAAAGAAGAATGCGGGATTCTATCAATCATTACCCATACCTGAGAGGCCATGGGATGAAATCAGCATGGATTTCGTATTGGGATTACCGAGGATGCAAAGAAGTCATGATTCAATCTTTGTGGTGGTTGACAGGTTTTCCAAAATGGCACATTTTATTCCATGCCAGAAGACCAGCGATGCGACTCATATCGCAAATTTGTTCTTCAAAGAGATCGTTAGACTTCATGGGTTACCCGGAAGCATAGTATTGGACAGGGATACAAAGTTCATTGGACATTTCTGGAGGACACTCTGGAAGAACATGAGAACTAAATTAATGTTTAGTTCATCCTATCATCCTCAGACGGATGGGAAAACAGAGGTGGTGAATAGAAGTCTAGGAGACTTACTCAGAAGCCTGGTGACAAAGCACCATAGTAGCTGGGAATATGTGTTGCCACAGGCAGAGTTTGCTTACAATAATTTAGTAAACAGAAGCACAGGCAAAAGTCCATTTGAGATTGTATATGGCAGGTAGCCAAGAGGAGTATCTGAACTGAGGGATTCAGAGTAGAGAATGACAAAGAGTGAAAGCGCTGAAGAATTCGCAGAGGTAATGGAAGAACTTCACAACAGAGTGAAGCAGTGATTGCAGGAATCAAACCTAGAATATAAGCGCAGAGCAGATCAGCATCGAAGACAAATTCAATTCGAAGTTGGTGATCTAGTTCTGGCACATCTGAGGAAGGAAAGGTTCCTAAGGGGAACATACAACAAGCTGAAGATGAAGAAAATTGGGCCGTGCAGAGTCCTAAAGAAATTGGGAGAAAATGCTTATGAGATTGAGTTGCTGGATGGCATTGGGATATCTCTGATATTCAATGTTTTAGACTTATACCCATACAGGGCTGGAGAAACAGACGCTGGAACTGAGGAACCAGTGATTCAGTGGGAAAAACAATTACCAGTTGTGGAGAAGCCACAGATGGAGTGCATACTGTACAAGCAAGTGGGTAAGAAGACCAGGAGAAAAGAATACTTCGAGTACCTGGTGAAATGGAAGAATCACCCAGTGGAAGATGCCAACTGGGAGACAAAAGCAGTCATTCAAAAGCATGGACAGACCGTGCAGGAGCTCATGGACATGAGCCCATGAAAGTTTTCAAGCCAAGGAGTATGATGTAGGAGCATCGCCAACTCAACAAGCGAGTCATCACATCAAGCGAAAGTTCAGCTGGAGAAACAAACTCAAATTTTTGAAAGTGCTTTGGGATTGTAGCACAAGTCTTAAATGATCCTTTATGAAGGAGTGCCTTTTGTATGTTGTATCATACCTCGAGCCATACGCTCTTGTCTGAAGTAGATAGGAGGAAATTAATAGATTTAATGCAGGTAGATAGGATTTTATTTCCAGATTAGACAGTTTTAGAGTCCGAGAGGGAAAACAGATATAGACACCCTCATTGTATCATTGTAATATTAGAATCAAGCATTCAGAAGAGAAGAGCAAGCAGAGAAACTGTGAATAACACCCATGTATAGATGTTGAATTAATAGAATGAAATTCTGATTCAAATTCATGGCTGGTGTTGTTTCTTGGTGTATGTGGTTTATGTGTTCATGAATGTTTGTTTTCTGGGTATGCATTTGCTTTGTATATGCTATGCATGTGATTTCAGGTTTTAACTGAAGTCTAAGAGAGAAGAGAATAAGTTTCAATTGTTTCTCTATCTGATCCAGGAGATTCCTGCAAAGAGTGCAGTTGAATTCATCCGCAAGGAGTGCATTGATGAGGGATCGATAGTCTAACTTTTGTTCTTATTTGCCCAGAAGTGGATTTGGGTTGTTGTTGAAGCCGTGCAAAGAGTGTGCAGGCGGAATCAGAGATCTCAGTTGTTAGTCTGAGGAGAGGAAGTTAAGAACTGTTGTTGCAGGAGTTGCACAGAGTCTGAAGTATTCAACACTTGAGGTGATTGAATATCAAGCCCAAGGGGTGCATGCAGATTCTTCTGAAAGAATCAGAGTGGACAAGCTCAGGAGGCATAGCACCTTCATGGTATTGCCAAAGGAAAGCATTGGAAGTTGTGCGTGGACGTTTCAAGAACGAGTGTTAAGCGCAGGCTGTGAAGGTTAAAGTCCCAAGCAGGGAGCTTTAGTTTTCTGAAGTAATCCTCAAAAGGGAGGAATCGACAGTCAGGATTCACCAAAGGAAACAACGAAATCCCGTAGGCCGTTAGATCTCATAAAAGTTGTGCAGGGTTTAAGCCTGGAGGAGCAGAGAAGACCCCAAAGATTTGGAATTTGGGACATTGGGTTTTTTGTGATCATGGAATTCTTGTGGAAAGGAATCACGATCCACGATTTCCCGAAAGAGCCTCAACTATTGATTTCAATGGGGACACATGGTAAGAGATCCCAAGGATCACGAATCGGAAAGTCGGGATTCTAGAGACAGGAGCTTTGTGTGTTGACATCATGATTGGTGATTTTCCAACATGGTAGTAGCCGTTCATCTCCAGGACGCGTGTCCAAGGATTTGGGAGAGTCGGGGTTTGGCAGTTTGAGATTCTCGGTGCCAAGAGAATCACGGAGGAGTGGCAAATTTCTAAAATGCGACGGTCCCACAGTCACGCCATTTGTGGTGGAAGACAGGTGTCGAAATGTCAGCCCTGTAGGGAGACAGTGACAGGTGGCATCGACATATCATGAGCTCGGAGGTTCGCGAGTTAGAGCCACAAAGATTTGCATTAAGGATTGCGAGGTTGCGAGAGGCGATATATTGGCAATCGTCGATTAGCACGTGGGGGCCACAGAGCACAATAAAGAAGGACAGGTGGCATCAGAAGTTGGGGATCGGAGATCCCAAAGGTGTGAGTTCCGTGCATTTCGATTTTGCGAAGCCTGAATTTCTGATAGGGAACGGGTCATGCTCTCATGGACCGAGAGGTCACATGTGAAAAGGAATTAGTCGAGGGGAGCTAAGGATCGGAGGGAGGTGGTATCGAGGATCGGGAATCGGGGATTTCTGAGGCGAGTTTTTTACAATCTCACAAAGGTCGATTTTCCGATGGGATCAATCCCAACCAAAGTAGGGAAAGCGTGAAGGGAATATTCATCTAGTTTTGGGGATTTTGAGACCCGAGTGCGGGACTCGCAATCGTGCGAGGTCCGATTCTCCGATAGGAAAAAGGAGATCGTTAGGAGAGCATCCTGTGGGTGCAGAAAAGTCCCGATAAGGGATTCGAGGAGCATTTTATCTCTTCAGTCCAGTGAAGAAGAAGGTCCTGGTGGTAGCAGGTGAGCCCGAGTGGCCGTTTGCGTCACAATTCATCCAAGAGGTCCTCAATGATAGGAATGGGGAATTTGTCTTTGATGGTAAGTTTGTTGAGGGCACAAAAGTCAAGACACATTCACCAAGAACCTTATTTCTTCAGGACCATGACCACAGGAGACGAATAGGGGCTCGTACTAGGGCGGATAACACCTGCATTAAGGAGTTCCTAGACCATTTTCTCAATTTCATTTTTTTGAGAAAATGGGTGATGATACAGACGGATATTGGGAGGAAGGTGTTGTAGGAAAATCTCCCTGCGGATAGGTAGATCGCCTCTAGAGCTTGAACTTAACCCTAGACAGAAAAGTGCTTATCATGGACACTGACTTCCTTTCAAATCTATCTAAACTAACACATGAGAGGGAAGGATGACAGAAGTACTTTTTTATCAATGTTTTTCCCTGCACGCTCTGAGTTGAGCTCCAATCCTTTGCTTCTCGCTGATTTCTGTGGACAAAACAAGATACGACCGCTTCCTACTCTATTGATATTAGCTTGAAAACAGATCTATCAACTAGTGATAAGTTCATGTGACATTAGACACAAACTAGAAAGAAACAGGCCAAGCGTGTCATATTGATGAGAATAACGACATCAGTACTTACAATCGTAAATGCGAATGCGACAGCTTCGTCAAGTCCCCTTCATCTAACCCTTGCCTGAAAGCTCCACAATCTAGATAACAGCAGCTTCACTGATCACTCTCATTTGGCTGACTGTGAGTTTCCTCCAAGATCATAAGTTTCATGTATTCAATTCTTCCTCCCACTTATGAGATCATAAGTTTGGTATCATCCCCCCTTCCACCATCATAGAGCCTGTTTATATAGGTTAAGAGGAGCTTAACCTCTTGAGTTATCTTTAGAACAAGTTGGGAACCTTCTCCTTAGATCAGGGATCTCTTGATGAAACCAAGAATTCAAGCACAACTGCCTCCTAATATCGAAATATCCTCCCCTTATTCTCCTCAACGGGCCAATTATTGCCTCAGATTAGGCAACGCTCCCTTAGAAGGGGCATCAGAGCGTTGTAACGCTCCCTGGTAAGCCTTGGGGAAGCGCCAGTGCTCTCAAGATGAGCAGCGCTCCTTCAACGGGGGTTGGGGAGCATTATAACGCTCCCTGAAGCATTATAGGGGAGCACCAGTGCTTCTAGAGCTGAAGTAGGGGAGCGCTCCCCCTCAAAACCTTTGTTTCAGACTTCCTTTTAGGTGTCAAGAGTTATTTGACTTCAGTAAACCAATTCTCTTCCTTCAAATCAGTCATGTGAGATGTTGTAAGTGTCTCCTTAGTGTTGTTGTCATGAAAATATGTCTGAACATCATTTGCGACACTAGTGATCAACTTGCGACACTTGCGAAAGTTGTAGGGAAGATGCGACACTTACAACAATTGAAAGGGACAATGCGACACTTATCCAACTAAGCAATTTTGACGTGTAACAGAATGCCCCCCAAAGTATGAAGTTAGAAGATGTCAACTGATAACTGAAATACTTTGTAGATACTCAAGCAAGGGTATAGACTCGGAGAACCTGACGGAAGCTGAACACAAACATCCAACAAATATCATGGCATATTTCAGAACCCAAGGCAGGCATACCTATGCTTGGGTGATCAAGACTTAGTAGGATATGGCCACCATAGAATACACTACGGATCCATAATTGTATTGATAAAAAGGTATAGCCACCAAAGATACAATGTGGATCTATACTCTGATGACTCAGATAGATCGTAGCCATGAATAATACACAGTGGAGCTACGAGATGACAAGACATAGCCACGACCAATACAAAGTGGATCTATGTGACAGTGTATGTGTCATTGTTCAAAATAAACTCCATTGCAGCCTGGGCAAAGAACGTATCAAAGTGATGGCTCAACCCAGGGTCTTCATACCAATCCCAATATGGTACGAATCTGACCATGTGAATAGATGTCCTGACACCGAACATGGAAGAAACCACTTGATTACTGGTCAATGGTGTGAACCGTTAACAAGTGCGAGGGAGATCACCATTGATGTCGATGATTCCCAAGGTACCCTAGTACATTCCAGCGAATATGAATAAATGAGCTGAGGTCGAACATTCGTGGAATCATTCGATCAGGGGTCAATGATGTAAACCCACTGTCGAATGTGAGGAGGCCTGCCATTGAGGCATGTAGGTCCCAAAGTACTAAGTGGTTTCTAAGTCTGATTCCCGGATAATGTGTTGGAGTCGACAGGAATAGACTCGTCGAGGGAGGGCCTTGATGTATCCCCCATCAATGACACGAAACGATCATGGAGATGTAATTGGTAGATCATATGGACTGACACAGGTTTTGAGGCAAGATATTTGGGATGGCTGACTCTCGAGGTGGATACTTCCCTTGAACACTGAGGCACGACAACAAAACATGACATGGAACAAAACTATGCATTGGGTACTGTGACTTGCATCGGGTGACCCAAAGGAGTGAAAGGAAACTCTGAGGATTGGCTCAGTGCAGAGGTTCAGCGGATTATGATATGTGCAAAGTGACAAAGTGTCGTGTTCAAGCGCGACTCTAAGAAGTGTTGGATGATTTTCTCATGAGACTGCTTGGCTTGCTCCTTTCAATTTTTCCCCCATCCAGATAGATGAGTACCTCTTTTTGATTTAATGAGCTCAAGGAGGATAACACATGCTTGATATAACTCACCTTCGGTAATTTCCTCTTCCCTTTTTTAGCGAACTGGAAGAAGTAAGGGTTCAGTCCCATATGGGTCTGTCGATGTGTGCTTTAACGAGTCCAAAGACAGAAAACTCGAAGGTTTTTCAGGATTATATCGTTTGGAAAAACACTTAAAAGAGAACTCTCCCAGTTCCTTTTTCGTACAGTAGTCCAACAAGACCGAAAAAGGGTTAAACTATTGCTCGCAAGGCGCTCTTTCTGACCTTTTAACGAGTGTGAAAGAAAGCAAGATCACTCGACAATCTTTTCATATTTAGAGAGTCTGAAAAGGGTTTAAAGGAGACTCTAGGGGGGTTCCTTTTTCATATATTCATATCCGTACGGGTCCGAAAAAGAGATAAAATTTTACCCGGTTACATTCTCATATTGTTGAGCTCGAGAACGAACTAAGACTATGCTCATAAATGCAACAAGGTGAATGATTCATTAGAACTGCCAGGAAACCTGTGATGCTAGAAACTACAAACCAGAGTTTAGTGAAGCCATTTACATCATTAGAGAAACCCAAAATGACCATACCTTATAAAAAATGAAATTTTATAAATAATAATTGATTTAAAAAACTCATTTAACATTTCATTTGCAAGGATTTTTGGAGTGTTGGAGAATCTCAATTTGAAGCAAATCTTGTTTTTCTCGCTGCTGGAGCTACGATCGATCATTTCGCTCACCGTTTGAACCAGGTCGGTGTTCATCCTTTGCTCTTTCGATTACATGGTTTAAAATTTATTTTCATGGCATTATTTATTTAAAACACAAAGCCCTAGGTCGCCCCTCTTTGAGCCAAATCGGCCTCCTTTTAAAAGTTAATAAAATGGGGGGATTCTTTCACAAAAATGTGTTAGAGAAGGGTTGCTAGAATGTCCATACCCTTGCAATCGATTGGACTGATCATTTTAGCAAAAGAAACTCATGAAAATTCCCCCCATTTGCCCACGTAGCCCCCTAAATCGATTTGCATTTTTTAACACGTTTTAATCGTTATTTGGCAAATATTAAAGGGTGTGGTGGTCAAAAAGAGTGAATGGTTTGTTTTATGTTTTAAAATGCTTTTGAAAATCGCTGAAATTACAAAAACGTGAGGAATAATGAAACTCTTGATTTTTTGTTTTGTAGGTGTCTTCGGCAATCATTATTGAATGGAAAGAGAGGGAACACGAGATGGACGATTTAGCCACTCTACGGAGTCTTCGTATGCAGGCCGCTTTGCAGGCCTGTGGCTTGCTCAAGTTTTTCAAATTGCAAAAAATGAAGAGGGAGATTCTATTGCTTGAGCACATGATTGGCCTTTGGGACGTTGCGGAACAGGGATTCTGTATTGGTACACAACTCCTAACCATTGAGTTGGAAGATGTGTACTTTTTGACCAGCCTCTCGAAAAGAGGGGTCCCCATATCCCTTACTAGGTAGAGGGCATTACCTGAGCAGGTGGATGTGTATCTGGCATGCCACTGCGTTCTGGAAGCAAGGTTGGTAGGGGGTAGGATCTCTATCAAGGATATACGAGATCTGCCTCTCCGGTCCATATTATTTGCTATCACAAGTGTGATCGGAAGTACTAGTGCTCATTTGGCATCGAGATCACAGGTGGACTATGGTGTTCAGTGTTTAGAACCAACACTGTTCAATTGGAGTGCAACATTCCTTTGAAATGTAATGGAACAGATCTCACGATGCAGAACTGGTCATAAGCAGTTCAACTATGGGTCATTCTTAGTCTCATTTTTCTTAGAGCGCATCCCTCAGATGCAGCCTCAGATAGCACTGGCAGTACGACCAGTGGACGAACCTCGGATGGAGAGGTGGACTAGTTTCGAAGTTAGAGTTCCACTTTACTGGTGACTTCTTTGCCTTGCTGAGATGGCAGTACCTCTGGATCGAGGACTTCCCATACGCCAATGTAGACTTCCATGGGAGTATGGACTTGATTTTGCCCGCGGGGGAAGATTGGGACGAGTCAGGTAAGAGACTAAGCCATTCCTTGTCTAGTTTTTTTTTTGTTTTTGATGTATATGTATTTTTTTGGGTATGTAAAAGAGTTTTAACAAATGTTTTTGTTTTCAACATGCAGACAAGGGAGCAGTGCACCTAGCTGATATACCAGTACCAGAGTGTCATGGAGGCGCCCCAGCTGCAGTAGACCCAACAGTACCAGTGGTGGGTCTCCGGGAGGTTGAGAGGAACCTCCAAGGCCTTACCATGGGTATCCCTCCTCTGCGGAGGGGGGATGTGCCTTTACATCTACAGCGACACACTGTAGGGGTGCCAGAGAATATCAATTCTCTATTGAGGCATGTAGTGTGTGCAGTAGTATGTTACTCATAGCACAACGCAGTGCGGGGAGATTAGAGTCTCCCCGTGATCATGTTTTTTGTATGCCTAGTCAGGCGATGTTGTATGGGTGGATGGACCCAATATTTTGCTCTTCTACACACTTTTTGATGTAAAGCAAACATTTCAGTCACGCCATATATATATATATATATATATATATATATATATATATATATATATACAGTTTCGAGTTTTTATTATGCTAATGATTTGTACATGATGATGTCTGTGATGTGTTTTAATTTACATCTAATGTACATTTTTGTTTTCCTTAAGTCTATATGTGGGAAAGATACTAATCCATAATATAGTTAGCTAATGAATCCGAAACACTATTAAGTTCTCTCGGAATGTGTCTATATTTGATGTAATCGAACATTCGTTCGAGACAACGAACTTGCAAGTGTAGGCGTAGCAGGATAGGACTACGGATAGCGTAGATGTGGTTGAGTTGAAAAACCACCAGTTGGGAGTCTAAGTAAATGATGATGCGAGAAATACCTAGAGAGGAAGCTTGGGTCAGTAGTCCAATGACAGCATGATATTCTGCCATATTATTGGTTGCTGGTCCTAAACAAATGCCTCCTGAACTCACCACCTAGTCAAATTGGTAAATAACCCAAGCTGTTGAAGCAATGTTACGGGTATGTCGGCTAGCGCCATCTGCGAACCCAAAAAAGATAGGAAAGGAAGACGTCATCTGCATTAAAAAACAGGCACAGTCATGAGTGGCAATGGTAAAGACTGGAGCATGCGAAAGAAAATAGACACACCAAAACTAAAATACAATAATGTTTAAAGTACAAATGCTAGGTGATCTAGGCATAGTACTTCTTAAGGTAAAGCCTGTTTCGGGGCTCTCCTAGGGAGATTCCGTCATAATCAACTAATTCGTAGGCACCTTTTTGTAGGACACACTTCACGATGTAGGGACCGTGCCACATGGGTTCTAACTTTCCTGTCCCCAATTTATCATGAGCTTGATCATAAACAAGGACTAAGTCTCCTTTCACGAAAGTCCAAGGGTGGATGGATTTGTCATATTGACTTTTAATTCATTTTTGATGTGCCTCATTGGCGAGAGCAGCATCATGACGCATTTCATCCAGTTTGGATAGATACAAAAATTGTTCTTCTTCAACGGAAGTATGGGGCAAGAGTTCTACGTTTAGTTTGAGTGATAGAATCTCACACTCGATTGGTAGGATGGCTTCAATGCCATAGACCAACTGGAAGGGAGTGAATCCAGTTGAAGTTTTCACAGAGGTGCGATAAGCCCAGAGAGCGGAGAATAGTTGTAAATGCCACGATGTTTTGTTTTCCCCTACCATGTGTTGGATCATGGTTTTTAGGACTTTGTTGATAGCTTCAACTTGTCCATTCGCTTGGGGGTAGTAAGGGGACGAGTTTTCATGGCGAAAACCCAATTTGACATGTAACTCACTCATCATATGGTTTTTGAAGTGTGCACCGTGGTCGGTGACAATGGCACATGGTACACCAAAACGAGTTATGATGTGGTTGAAGAAGAACAGAGCTGCAGTACAGCCATCATTCAGGAAGGTAGGCATAGCCTCAGCCCATTTGGTGAAGTAATTGACGACGACGATGATGTAACCATGCCCCCCAGCTGAGGTAGGCTTACACTGCATGAAATCAATGCCCCATTTGGAAAAGGGGCCGATGGTGATAATTGGGTGCAACGTCATAGGGTGGGTGTGTGCCTTCTTGTTAAATATTTGGCAGGGTGGGCATTTCTTGACAGCCTTGATACAATCTTTGAAAATCGAGGGCAAAAAATAACCAGCACGTAGGATTTTTTGGGCTGTGGCCATACCAGAAAGGTGGCCACCACAGGCACCAAGGTGACAATCATTCAAAATGCGTTCAGCCTCTTCGTGAGTCAAACATCGCCGGAGGATGGTGTCAATACCACGGCGATACAAAGTGTCGCCGAGTATGAGATAACGGTGAGAGTGGTGACGAATGCGTCGACGCTCTTCACGAGAGATGTTGGGCTGAAAACGTTGTGTTTGAAGGTAGAGGAGAATGTCTCTGTACCAAGGATCAGAGGTGTTGATGAGGAAGAGAGATTCATCGGGTAGAGAATCTCTAGGTTCGATGTTTTCATCGGCACGAGGAAAAGCACAGATAAGCTTGGCAAACACCAGGGATTTTTTGGCTTTCGCCTTCGTAAACTCAAGATCGAATTCTTGAAGAATAACGATCCATTTCGAATATTTTCCCCCAAGTAATTGACGTGTCAAGATGTGGTACATGGGGTTAGAGTCTCCGATTACCGTGGTGGTGCGTAATAAGATGTAATGGTGGAACCTTTGGACAGCGATGACAGCTGCCAGAGCCAGTTTCTCAACATGCGAATATCTGAGTTCGGGTCCAGATAAACTCTTGCTCAGATAGTAAATCATATGTTCTTCGTCGTTGGAGTCTTCTTGGACTAACACCATTGCGATGGTGGAAGTAGAAGCGGCCAAGTAAAGGATATAATCCTTTGTGTATTCAGGTGGATGTAACAAAGGTGCATGGGTCAAAGCATGCTTGAGAGCATCGAATGACCATTGGGCTGCGTCATCCCAGATGAAAGGGACATTCTTTTATAGTAACCGCATAAATCCTTTAGTAATCTTGGCATAATTGCAGATGAAACGACAAAGAAAGTTTGCTTTGCCTTGCAAACTTTGGAGTTGGGTTAAATTGATGGGTGGAGGTAAGGCTAAGATGGCCTTGATTTTTAAGGGGTCCACCCTAATCCCATCTTTGGAGACAATGAAACTGAGGAGTCGACCGGATTCGATAGCGGAAATGCATTTATGTGGGTTCAGACGAATACAGTAGAACCTACATCGCAGAAAAATCACGCGTAAGTGATCAATGTGATCGGATCGATTTAACGAATGTGCGGGTAAATCGTCGAGATATGGTTCTGCTATATGTTTGATGTCATGAAAAGCGTATGACATGGCTCGCTGGAAAGTGGCTCCAGCATTTTTAAGGCCAAACAGTAGCTTTCGGTAAGCGAAAGTTCCCCAAGGGCAGATGAAGGCTGTCTTGTGTTGATCTGTAGGGAAGATTTCAATCTGGTTATATCCAGAAAAGCCATCCATGAAAGAGAAGATTACACTCCCTGCGCAGTTATCGATGATTTGGTCGATGAAGGGCGTAGGGTAGTTGTCCTTAGGACAAGCTTTGTCGAGGTCTCGATAGTCAACACAAACACGGATGGTCTCTTGTTTCTTAGCAACTGGAACGAGGTTGGAGACCCATTCGGTTAAAGGGACAAGATAGATAAAGCCAGATTTTAGAAGTTTTTCAACTTCTGCCTTTATAGCTGCAACTTTCTTGGGATGAACCGGGTGAAGCTTTTGCCGAATCGGTTTCGTGTCAGGGTAGGTTTTGATTTCGTGTATAACGATCAAAGGATCGATCCCTAGCATTTCCTCGTAACTTTGTGTGAAGACATCGTGGAATTCCTTGAATAAAGCGGTGTAAGAGACCACTTCGTCAGGTGTGCAATTAGCACCAAGGTTGATGTTTTCCACAACACCTTCTTCGATTGAAATGTTAATCGTGGCTATGGTAGAGATGTTACCCATGTTCCCCTCAGAGAGAGTATCTGTTGTGAGGATCGGAGATTGCGGAGCTTCGGTAACATCCGGGGGAAAAACAAATCATATGTCTTGGATTTCTTCCAAAGGTGGAAGAAAAGAGGATCGATGGTGGTTGTCATCCCAGGGCAGATCATCAAAGCTAAGCATTTCCATAATAGATTCGTCCGAAGGAAAAATATGGGAAATGTAATCGACGACAAATGATAGGGAATCTAACCAAGAGGGCATCGAATAAGTATCAGGTGCCAATGAATGTGAAGTATTTGGAGAGGGAGAGGCAGATTGAATAGCTACGTATGCGGCCTCGGCTGGTCTCAATGTCATTGTGTCACTGAGCACATCGAATTCCAAAGGACTAGGCACAATCCAGGGGTCAGATGATTCCAAGGATTGATAAGGTAAAGTTGAGATCATATTGACGGTGGCAATATGATGTGCAGTAGGTGGAATTGGTGTAGGGAAGGTACCCATGAGGCTATAATCTTTCAATAAGACAACACCAATGCTTTCATACGTAACCAGGTGATCTCCCAAAAAGGGAATGTTGTTGGTAGCAAGGATGTGGGTGTCGGGTGTGAAGAAATCAAGCTGATCGATGGTAAAATTTTTGCCTTGATGGGGGAATTATACACATCGAAACACCGATGAAGCGACGAAAGTCATCGCGTAGAACCAACTTCTTCCAAGTAATAGGTTGTAATTGAGGGGGGCATCGACCACCTCGACACCAACGGTAACAGTTTTTCCGCCCAACTGAATGGCTAAGGATTGTAATAATCCATGAGGATGAAAACCTCATCCATCAAAGGCACGTAGCATGCTAGTGGATTTGTTAAGGGCGGGTGATTTTAAGCCTTTCCAATAGGCTAGAGACATGACACAGGTGGAGGCTCCCTCATCCAGGATAGTCCAGTGGATTTGTTGATTGTGAACAATCACATTGATTTGGAAAGCTAGATGGTGGGAGAGTCACGGTTGATGATCATCCAGATTAAATGTGAGGTAGTTTGATGACTCTGGGTCGAAAGCTCCAATAGCGGCTAAGTGTGTTCTACATTGGCTGGGATAGTGTTGTAGAACTTCCAAGGCGAACATGGCACACGAGGCTTGGGCCAAATCTTCTATGATATTGTAGTTTTGGGCAGCCCGTGAGTTGGGATTGAATGTAGACTTCTGGATGGTGCTCTTAGGAGGGCGTAGGATAGAGTCAAAATATGGTTTCTCAATCTGGAGTGGCCCGGATGGAGGGCTAACAAATGGAGGATTGGTGGAGGATGGTAACGGGTCTGATGTAGAACCGTTAGCGATCTTCAGCTTATCAGGTTTAACTGGCATGTCATATGTCGCAGAGTGAGTTGTTAGGTTAACTCTGTTAAACATGTAAATGTGGGCACCTATCGAGGCCTCATCATGGGGTTGGTTGGAACTGCCCCCCGGCATGGGGGTTTGTGCAACCAAGGATTGTTGCTGCGGAAAAGGCTGAGTGAGCACAGTGGGTTGTGAATTTCCTTTGAAAAGTTTGGCCACTTCATCATGATGTGGGCATTCCCAAGTGTAGTGATCATCACCACAAATGAGACATGGGAATTTCGGTTTTCGTTGTGGTTGTTTTCCGGCAGCAGGGGTTTGTGGTTGGGTTTTGGGTTGCTCATTGTTGTTGTTATTCTTTGGTTTGTTTCTCACTTTCTTCTTTCTCCCAAGCTATTGTGAAGGGGTGGACTGGACCGCATTCACATTAGAAACCTGGGTTTGAGGTGGGGTAGAAGAGGGTGAAGTCCAACTGGGGGCAGCTGTGGAAGCAAGCTGCTGGATTGTTCCAATAGACTGGGTAGTCGATTGAGTTTTGACGGAGCCAATAACTCCATCCGCATGCGAAGAATTCGATGGTTTGGATGGGTCATTAGTGGAACGGGTAGCGTTAGGTATCAACT
The DNA here is from genome assembly GCA_009831015.1 of Picea engelmannii. Taxonomy (NCBI): domain Eukaryota; kingdom Viridiplantae; phylum Streptophyta; class Pinopsida; order Pinales; family Pinaceae; genus Picea; species Picea engelmannii. Next base: position 307,264 of record ML779506.1, on the reverse strand, counting down.
CATACAAAGTACCGGATTGTGAATAGACTAAGTCTAAGTACTGAGATCGGGCGATGGCTTCTTCCTTGGTGACTATGCCACCCATGGCAACGTCACGAGTGATTTGGGGTAATAATGATTTCATGAACCATTCTGCTAACAATTGATCGGGGATGGTTGCTTTGATTAGCCTTCGTCGTCGTCTCCATTCATGGATATGATCGGAGATATGTATGGAAGTTGTTTGATGAAGAGAGGTTAATAGTTTAGTACCCATCTCATATCGNGCAGAACCCTTGAGCGTTCGTTGGAAAAGACGCAAACAAATCGAATCGTCCATGAGGGAGTTGGATGAACACCACAAATGGAAGGTCATTACGTGGTTGTTTGGGTCTTCTCCGGGCTTTCCATCGAATTTTGGGATATCAGAAGGAAGTTTAGCTGGGATAGCTGGCCAAATCGGAGAATGATAAATGGGATCATTCATTAACCGAGACAAGTCTGGGAGGTCCAGGGTGGCTAGAAAAGGTAGTTGTCGGTTAACCTGTGGGTAATGCTGGTGTGGCAAAGGGACACCAGTGGGGCCCAATATTGGGTTATGTGGATAATTATAACTCATGGACCCTCTCATGTGAGGTTGGTTTTGACCAAGGTACATAGGATTTGAGATGTTTTGAGAAGTGTTTGTGAGCAGAGGATAACTAGATGGGTTTTGTGGATTATAGGGTGGGTTTGGCATTTGTCCATAAGGGGGTTGTTGTGGAGTATGAACATTCTTTCCTGTGGAGGTATGTGGGTTTCCTTGAAAAGGGACGCTCCACGGATTGGGTGCGGTGGACACATTTTGTCCTTGTGGTTGATGGTGTACTCCGGATTGAGGCTGCCCCCCAACATGAGGGTGCCCCCCGAATGGAATTTGTCCTCCGGTGGGATGATGCCCCCCAGCGTTAGGTTTCCCTCCGAATGGGATTTGTCCTCCGGAGGGAGGATGCCCCCCAGTTTGAGGAAGATTTCCCGGGATTTGAAAGCTGGATGCCAATGACTGACCGGTGCCACTGATCGGGTTAGGACCACCAAGACCAGTCCCTCCGGGTTGTTGGATAGGTATGGAACTTCCCGGTACGGTTTGGGTAGTGGTTTGGGCAGTGGTGGTAGTGGAAGCATTCAATGCCCTAAATCTAAAAGGGAGTGTGGGTCTTGGTGTTACAGGTGTTCCAATAGGGGCTTGATTAACTACCGCATTACTGGCAGGGATAGTCAGAATGTGCGGGGCCATTGTCGAATGGGCTGTCTGGAGGGGAATTGTAGGCCTTAGGCCGATGGACGGTATGTTCGGACCAATGGTTGGTGTGGCTGTAAAAGTGGTAGTACCAGTGAAGTGATTTGGGGGTACAGTATAAGAAAAAGATGCGTCGACACCTTCTCCTGTCCCATAAAGATCTCGCACCAAGCGTGGTGGACTCCGAACAATGTCCGTAGTCCAAAAAGGGTCACTGGCTAAAGGGTTTTGAGAAGACCCGACCAGAATGTCAGAAGGGTTGATGACAACAAATTCTCCAGCGGAATTCAGGTGGAGAATATATCGTTCGTATCCCTCTGGAATGTGATAAGCTTCCGGAGATTCTGAGACAATTTGGAAATTCTCCAGAGGGATGGGAACTTCTTCCTAAGAAGTTGTAGCATTATGAACCTCACTCTGTTGAGGAGATTCCTTCGTAGAATGAGGGGGTAAAGGGGTGTTTCCTTCCATATTCTCTAGAGGAAGTCCTTGTAGCCTCCGCGAGCGGCATGGAGGGTCGATGTTGGCAGAAAAGAGTCGGCGAAAGAAATCTATGGCCAACTAATGAAAAGAAGCAGCACACGCTAGAAAAATCTAAGAATCACAACCAAGCAAACAAGACCTTCTTTTGATGATTGTACTAGTTGGTGATGAAATCCAACGTTGCGTGATCAAGTCCAGAAGGGGCGGGGATAGGGTGGAACAGTTACAATGGCAACCTGCTTAACGGACTTACGCCTTGGTACAAGCTTCCACGCAGTAATTGTGGATTTACCCTCCAAGGAGCCCAAGTGAGTTTGACCAATGTCTGCTCCAGGTACAGTGAGACTTCCCGTCACCATCACCTTGTGTAAGACCCTAAAGATTATGGCCACTAAGGTTACCAATTCACAGTCAGCCCCTAGGCGAGAACAGTCGACAGTCTGATCCAAATGTATGGGCAGGGTATTAAGCCCGAAATCAACTAAAATGCTTCCATGCAGTAATTGTGGATTTACCTCAAAGTGACCCCCATAATACGATCCGACCACCATAATCAGTTAAACCACAGAGGGTTAGTCCCCGTAGCTTACCCGAATGCGACCTCGTGCATAACCCCTGTGTGAGAGGGGGATCCCAGGCAAACTTATACGATAACTGTATTTGACTCTCCCTAACTCAGGATGCTACTGTTTGTTTTAAAAACTTTGGAGAGTTATGCTCATAGCCCTAATCCAAAGTACTAAGCTTAGTCTATTGTTGGTGGAGGATCCTAGAAAAGAAAAAGTTCTAGATAACTTTTAATTAACATTGATTTTTAGTGGTTGTTCTTTACGCAAAGGGGTGCATGGAAGTGAAACAAATGGAATTATGACTCAGACCCAAAGAATGCATCAAATATGATAAGCAGTCATTTCCTTTCGATGAACATCTAGCTAAGGGAGAGAGAAAGTTCTTTCACTAACAAGCACAAATATAGAGTGTCCTCAAACGATTCTTTTTCTCAATCAAATCCTGATGTAATGCAAAAACTTTTAAATGCCTTCTAATATGCACCAATCAATCATGAAGATATATTTTATTGTTTGCGTATGGATGATGATCAATACAACACAATGCTTGTCTTGCTAATTATCTTCTTGGTACAAATGAAAACCAAACTAGCATAAGCAAAAGTCACACAAACAATACACCCTTTGTAGCAATCAAAATGAAAAAGCGAAAGAAAAGAAACAATCAAAGAAAAAACACAAATTTCATACCCAAAAGCAAGAGTTGAAGAACAATAACCTTGACCAAAATCAAGACAAAGAGGTCTGTAGGCCTTTGATGACCTTCACTAGGGTTTTTACTTAGCTGATGAGGAGATAAAAACAATGTATGGGTTTCAAACTTCACTCAACAGGAAAAACTCAATGAAAATGGTGAAGGAGGCTACAAGATCTAATTAACAAGGTGTTTATTCTTCAAAAAGATAGATGTCAAGGCTGAAAGGGAAGAGAAGTTGACTCACTAGATCACTCAGCAAAAGAGAGACAGAGGCAAACCTTAAAAAAGGAGGTTCTGGAGGGTTTTTGGCCAAAGAGAGGTTGGCACTCTGTTGCCAAGGGCAAGGAGCATTATAGCACTCTGTGTAAAGGTCTGGGGGAGTTCTGGTGCTCTGTTAACACTAGGACAGGGGTGCCAGGGTCTAAAAGCCCCGGAAATGTCAAAACATTTCAAAAAATCAAATTCAAATTCGACAATTAAGCTGAGTATGATGAGGTAAGGAGCCAATCAGCTCATGAAACTAATCAAAGAGGAGTGAACTAGGTATGAAACAATCAAGGGATAGAACAAGGTCAATGAGGAGAAAAAACCAAACAAGAGGTTTCGATTTGAGGCTATCTCCCCATTGGAGTCGCCAGTTTCTGTTGTAGGAAAATCTCCCTGCGGACAGGTAGATCACCTCTAGAGCTTGACCTTAACCCTAGACAGAAAAGTGCTTATCATGGACACTGAATTCCTTTCAAATCTATCTAAACTAACACATGAGAGGGAAGGATGATAGAAATACCTTTTTATCGACATTTGTCCCTGCACGCTCCGAGTTGCGCTCCAATCCTTTGCTTCTCACTGAGTTCTGTGGACAAAACAAGATACGACCGCTTCCTACTCTATTGATATTAGCTTGAAAATAGATCTATCAACTAGTGATAAGTTCATGTGACATTAGACACAAACTAGAAAGAAATAGGCCAAGCGTGTCATATTGATGAGAATAACAACAACAATACTTACAATCGTAGATGCGAATGCGACAACTTCGTCAAGTCCCCTTCGTCTAACCCTTGCCTGAAAGCTCCACAATCTGGATAACAACAGCTTCACTGATCACCCTCCCTTGGCTGACTGTGAGTTTCCTCCAAGATCATAAGTTTCATGTATTCAATTCTTCCTCCCACTTATGAGATCATAAGTTTGGTATCATCCCCCCTTCCACCATCATAGAGCCTGTTTATATAGGTTAAGAGGAGCTTAACCTCTTGAGTTATCTTTAGAACAAGTTGGGAACCTTCTCCTTAGATCAGGTATCTCTTGATGAAACCAAGAATTCGAGCACAACTACCTCCTAATCTCGAAAGATCCTCCCCTTATTCTCCTCAACGGGCCAACTACTACCTCAGATTAGGCAGTGCTCCCTTAGAAGGGGCATCGGAGCACTGTAATGCTCCCTGGTAAGCCCTGGGGAAGCGCCAGTGCTCTCAAGATGAGAAACACTCCTTCAAAGGGGGCTGGGGAGCATTATAATGCTCCCTAAAGCATTATAGGGGAGCATCGGTGCTTCTGGAGCTGAAGTAGGGGAGTGCTCCCCCTCAAAACCTTTGTTTCAGAGTTCCTTTCAGATGTCAAGAGTTATTTGACTTCAGTAAACTATTTCTCTTCCTTCAAATTAGTCATGTGGGATGTTATAAGTGTCTCCTTAGTGTCGTCGTCATGACAATATGTCTGAACATCATTTGCGACACTAGTGATCAACTTGCGACACTTGCGAAAGTTGTAGGGAAGATGCGACACTTACGACAATTGAGAGGGACAATGCAACACTTATCCAACTGAGCAATTTTGACGTGTAACAGAAGGATTCCTAGTATAAGGGTAATGGAATGATCATGAACACCACAAGAAGGAGGGAGGCCTTGGGGAGTGGAAAATACCAATTGATGTTTAGAAAGGATGGCTTGGAGGTCTTGCAGTATGGAAGGTGTCTATGTTGCTTGTATGGCATAGAGTTGGGTGATAACACCAGAATGACCCTTTTTTAGAATCTTTCCCATGCGATGGGAACTAATGATCTTAGGTGAACCTGTGGTGATGCCTTGGAACTTATATTGGTGGCCCTTTTGGTCAAATTGCATGGTTAAGTATTTAAAATCCATGAGAATGGGACCCAAAGTCCTTAGCCAGTCTGCACCCATCACAATGTCACAACCTCCCATGTCGATAGCAAACATATGGGATTTCAGGTGGTAGTCACCAATTTGGAGACACACATTTTCACAACGCCCTCAACATTTCATGGAACCACCATTGGCAATCATGATTTGGAAATTATTGACAACATGGATGTAGCAATGAGTTTCTTGGGTAATGCAGCAATGAATAAAATTATGGGTGTTGCAACTATCAACCAGAATGATGACCTTCCAATGCTTGATGTAACCAATTAGCTTGAGGGTTTGGGGAGCGGAGAAGCCAGTGAGAGCATTGAGAGAAATGACTGGTTCTACTTCGGGAGGGTCTGAGGGAGGAGTTATTTCAGTGGATTTAGGTGATTCAGACATAAAGGGAGTTTCTTCATCTTCTTCCGAAATATCCTCAGAGATGGCCATAAAAATATTTTGTTCTTTACACTTGTGGGCCAGGAAATATTTGTCATCATAGTTATAACAAAGGCCTTTGAGTTGGAGTTCAGCCATTTCAGCCCGGGTCAATTTTTGGATCTTTAGTGGAGCAGAGAGTGTAGTGGGATTTACTGGTTTAGGGCGAGGGATAAAGGAGGTTTTATAGTTTTGAGAAGATGCAACCTATTGTGATTCTTTATCTCTTTTGGTAGCCTCCACCTAGCTCTCAGGTCAAGCCATGAGGACATGGGCCCAAATTTCATCCTTGCGACCGCTGATAAAACACTCTCAGAAAAAGGCATCAAACGTGCCCTCTATTCTAAAATCCAGGCACTCAAAGGAAGCTATAAAGTCTTCCATTGTTCCTAATTGTTTTAGCTTTTTCAAACAGCCCAAATGGTTGGTTTCAGTGTCAAAGCATTCATAAAGCTCTGCCACAAATTGTGTCCAAGCAATATACCCTTGACGAGAAATTTTTCTCCATTGACACCATTGCCAACATTCTTGATCTAGATGGAGAACACCATACCGAATTTTGGCCAAGTCATCTGTAATGTTGTATAAAGAGAAGTAATGTTCCATTTGAGTTACCCAACCAGTGGGGTCCGAGCCATCAAATTTGGTCACATCCACCCATGGAAGGCGTAGGCCACATTGAAAGTGATGGTTCTGCAAGGTATGGGAATGAGAGGAATGGTCACCTTTAGTATGTGGGGGTGAGGAAGAGGAAGGGTTATCTGTAGGGATATGCAGTTTGGTGCAGAGTGCCGAAAAGACCGATTCAATATGGGTGGTGAGGTCTTGTTTGATTTCGCACATTGAGGACTGCATGGTTGTATTGATGGCAGTGACATTAGCACTGAGTTGTTTCACTGACAAGACCTCACTGCAAATCAAAACAAGACCTCATTGCAAATCAAATCACCAGACTGTAGGGTCTCAATGAGACCAGACTGCAAGGTGTTGAAGCGATCTTCGAATTCTTGGCTACAAGTATGGGCCATGAGGATGGGGGAACTAAAAAGGGGCGGGCAGGGTAAAAAAAAATTGTTGAAAAAATGATATGGATGAATGTGATAAGGGAAAAGAGATGAATCCAATGGAATAGGGCTAAAATAATGGTGAAAAAATTTTCAGACTTTTTTCTTTTTTTTAAACATTCGATCTGAAGAATACTGTAGAGAGGAAATGCCCAAATGATTAACCAGAAAGAAATGTGTATTTGCTTGGCAACCCAAACATAGTTGCGTGGTAATAGATCTTGTTTGTTTTAATTTGTTTATGTTTATGTTCCCAAGGGTTAGGTATTCAAGGGTTCTACAGACAAGGGTTTGCCATGTGCTATAGCTCTTTGATATACATGTGGGGTCCAACAGTAGTACTCGACCCAATATCTCAGGGCACTAACTAAGGAGGAGAGACCGTACCCTTAGCCGTACTACCTGACTACCTAGGTACTAGAGAGTATCTTCCTTAGTGTTGTTCTCGGTGACACTATAGCAGTCAGGTGGTCGATCGGTTTATCTAAAGAGGGCTTCAGGTAATCTAGGCTGATCCATACACAGGTACTGTCTGATGTGCTACCACTCGAAGGGGTACCAACTGGGGTTACAAGGGTGGCCAACAGATGTGCACTTAAGTACCACTTGTATTTCCTACATGTATGAATCCCTCAACCGTGGGTTTATGCGCGTAACGATAGATCTCTGTGGCTTAAATACGCAAGAATACGTCTCTACCCTGAAAACAATTTAACCCACACTTTCTACCGAGGAAAGTGCTCTAATACCACTTGTAATATACCAGATATAAAATGTATGCAGAACAAAAATAAAAATCTAGTAATGGCAAAATAACAACAATATAACCAGAACATTCACCACAATAACACTGAAATCATATAAGAATAACAACACAAATAACACTTTGAATCTGAAAGCAATGTTCACAGGCCTTTTTGAGGGGGCAACCTCCAGTTGAGCAGAGCTCTATTACAATAATATCTAATCTAGGGTTCTCATACCCTCGAATCCTATTTATACTAAAAATAAGCACCTAGAGGAAGATCCTTCTAGAAGCTGAAGCTTCTATTAGGTCTTCTTACATCCGCCTTATTCTATTTTATTGAAAGGCCTTATTAATATTGACCTTTATTACATCCGAATATATTGTTCTACCTATGTGTGGGTTAGGACCCTAACCATTCTTATGTATCAATCCTTCTTGAATCTACAGTTAAAATGGATATATACTTGTATATACTATTTAATATTAATATTAATAAATAAATTGTAAAGTAAAATTAATGATATCTATCCTATAATATTAATATAAAATATCGTATTCATTATTAATATGTCATATACATCTTGCACCCAACGCTTCCATCATATACATTTTGCACCCAACAATTCCCAACAATTTTGCAGGTTGGCCGAGTTCGAATATTATAGAATATTATAACATTGTACCAAGATTTATAGCAATTTATATAATGTTATAACACTTTTTTTTTTTAAATAAAAAGGCAAAACCTATTATATTAAACTTTCATGAAAGAAAGACACTTGGCATACATATGCCAATTGTCCTGCCTATACAGGAAACCAGGACAACTGGCCTGTCCATAGAAGCATGCAAAATTATGCGACATGTTTCGCCACCCTGCTCGAAGGAAACCAGGGCATGTGTCCATTATTCTTAATAGTAGAAGAAAGTCTGTGCTTGAGCTAACTAAGCTAAGGACTGAAGAGCAACAACTCTGAAAAACAGTAACAGAGAAGATCATAGAGACCATAGAGAAGAGCATAACCTATTCAATTAGAATCGTCGCCATTGAAAGGGATGACAAAGGGATACGTGCAGGTGGGGCATTGGCGTCGTGGCGTAGCTTTGGAGTAGGCTACGTAGAGCATATCTAGGTGTTGGATGACTCGTACAGCTCTGAAGATTTGATCCTCCACTAGGCTGCGTGCTTCAAAAATCAAATTCAGGTGTTCTGGATGTAGGAGCGATGGCAAAGGTGGCGAATTCCTTTCGGACTCCACTTCCTTTTGACCCGGCATCATCCTCTACTTCTGCGTGTCGGCAGTGCATTTCGGCAGCCCCTCCTCAGCCTCCATTGTCTTGTAACCCGACATTGTCCTCTGCGTCTGCGGGGCAGCTATGCGTTCAGGCTGCTCCTCCTTCATAAGGCAGGCTTCGAATTCTGCACTCGGAGCATTGGTGGGGGTAGGAGAATCACCCAAATTGGGTGTAGTTGACGTGTGTCCAAAGCTCAGCAGAGGATCCCAATTGTCCGGGACAACGAACAGCCGACTCTCGAAGAAGTCCAATGGCAGCGCTATGGACAGGTCCTCTTCAACATATGTGCGAGGCGACGAATTTGGTGCTGTGGCGCCTCTTTGACACTTTTTCTTGGCCAAGATCATGGCATTGGCAAACCTATGGTGCCATTTCTTTCGTGCATCCACTACGTACCATCGAGCGCCTCTGCGGGGTCTACCCCTCGCCCATGGCATGATGAGGGCTAAGACAAAGCCTTCTGCGCAGCGGTACTTTCTCTGTTGAATCAGGTTCGAATGCATTATGGGAGGTCCACTTAAACTGATATAAACACATAAACCATGGCTGCTAGCATTAACACCATGATCTTAATGCTCTGGTTGGTCGTCCCTTGCTCATGCAGGAGGAGCTCCATCACTATCCGGTGGTTGATCGAGGCGAAGGCCTTAATAACTGTCCGTAGCTGGGAGTAGGCGCCACCATAAATGGCTCCTCTATTGGCGCCTCCACGTGCCCATTCTATCCACTTGTCACCCCATCCGGGGTATAACTCTTTTTACTTAAAGAATAGTATAAACAATTATTTAAATTTTATTCAATATTATTTTTAATGTTTTTAAATGTAATTTTGTTATTTTGATTTTGTTTATGATAATAAAGGTTTGTACCTAGAAATTGATCCTTCTTGACTCTAGAGTTAAAATGGACATATACTTGTATATACTATTTTATATTGATATTAATAATTAAACTATAAAGTAAAATTAATAATATCTATCCTATAATATTAATATTAAATATCATATTCATTATTAATATGTAATAATGTTTTGTTAAATTTTATTCAATTAATTATTCATATTTATTTTTATTTTTCATTTTTCATTTTTCATGTTCCGCGTGTTCCGTGATATACATCTTGCACCCAACATTTTCGTCATATACATGTTGCACCTCACGAGTCCGACCGACATCAACATGAGATTTATTAATTTATAAAATATTATAACATTGTACCAAGATTTATAGTAATTTATATAATGCTATAACACTTTTTACTTAAAGAATAATATAAACAATTATTTAAATTTTACTCCCTATTATTTTTAATATTTTTAAATGTAATTTTGGAATTTTGATTTTGTTTATGATAATAAAGGTTTGTACCTAGAAATTGATCATTCTTCACTCTAGAGTTAAAATGGATATATACTTGTATATACTATTTTATATTAATATTAATAAGTAAACTATAAAGTAAAATTAATAATATCTATCCTATAATATTAATATTAAATATCATATTCATTATCAATATGTGATAATGTTTTGTTAAATTTTATTCAATTAATTATTCATATTTATTTTTATTTTTCGTTTTTGATGTCGCTTGTTTCTTGATATACATCTTGCACCCAACACTTTCGTCATATGCATTTTGCACCCAACAATTATGCGGGTTGGTGGACTCGCGGGTTCACATTTATAGTCATGCTTATCTATCAATAGTCCAACATCAGATTTAGTAATTTATAGAATATTATAACATTGTAACAAGATTTATAGTAATTTATTGATCCGGATTATTTTCGGCACGAAATGAGAGCGGAGATATAATAAAGAAATGCACAGAGATATTGCAGATATTCAATAATATAACAGAAATGTATCAGAGA
>ML779506.1:279186-291459 GCA_009831015.1 Picea engelmannii | reverse complement strand
TAGTGGAAGCTAGAGAAGTGGGTTATATGATCTCCTAGTTTGGATTCTCACCATCTAAGGCTCTATAGTTGGAAGTATTGGAAAGATGTGACCTTTTGATTCATAATCCCAATTCTATCAACATGTGATTTGGAGTTCATTTTGATTATTTTTTTTACCTTTAATCACAATCTCAAACAATATAATTGATTAGTTATTAATTGTCTCACTACTAAACTCAATGATTTCCCTATAATTCAATTGTTTCAAAATAGTGAAAAAATATTTTTCATGTAGCCTTTATCTACTGTACAAACACTAAAATCAACAAAATAAAATAAAATAATCAAAGATGTCCACTATACAAACACTAAAATCAATGCACTATATTAAGATGAATAAAACAAACAACTTAATAAATAATTATCAACATTATGAACATTAAAAACTATGCAATGTAATGGAATTGATGTATGTGGAATTCTAAGAGACCTCCCCATGATTTGGGTCTTAACTTGATCAACTTGGAATTTCAAATTCATGTGACTATTTTTTTTTGTGGATTCTTAAGCATCCAAGTCCAACAAAAGGTGTAAAAGTTGGACTTACATGACATTTTAGTTCATATTCTCACCATTTGGGTCTTTGCAATTGGAGATGTTGGGATCATGTGACCTTTTGCTTTATGATTCTAGTTCTAACAACTTGTGATTTGAAGCTAATATGAGCCTTTTCCTTTAATTATTTTTCTGTGACCAGGATATGAAACCATATAACTGATTAATTATTTTTTGTCTTACTACTAAATTTCTTTCTGAGGCATACTTATTTCCCTACATTTCTATCTAATCAATCATTTCAAAATAGTAATAAAATGTTTTTCATGTAGCCTTATCCACTACCCAAACAATGAAATAAATGCATGAAACAAGATAATCAAAATTATCAACTATATAAACACTAAAATCGATGCACTATATACTAAGAACAACGCAATAAACAACTTAGTAAAAAATTATAGAGTTTACAAACATTAAAATCTATTAAATATATGAAATCAATGTACTTGGGAATCTAGGAAACTACCCCATCCCTTGGGTTTTGACTTGATCAACTCGGAATTTCGAGTTCATGTGATCTTTTATTGTGGATTCATAGGCACCTAGGCCTAGAATAAGTTGGAGAAGTGGGACTTATATAACCTCTTAGTTTAGATTTTGACCATTTGGCCCTTTGTTGTTGTAGATGTTGGAATCATGTATCATTTTTCTTTGTGATTCTAGTTTTATTAGCTTGTGATTTGGATCTCATGTGATCCTTTTCCTTTGATTCTTTTTCTAGATCACAATCTCATACTATAAAATAAATGTACTTAGGATTCCAAGAAACTGCCTCAGCCTTTGGGTTTTGACTTAATCAACTTGAAATTTCAAGTTCAGGTGACCTTTTGTCATGTATTTTTAGTCACCTAGGCCCAACAAAAGTTGGAGAAGTGGGACTTATACAACCTCTTGTTTCAAATTGTGACCATTTGGCCCTTTACAATTCAATATGTTGGAAATATGTAACATTTTTCTTTGTGATTCTCAATTTATTAGCTTGTGATTTAGAGTTCGTGTGAGTCTTTTCCTTTAATTATTTTTTTAAATCATGATCTCAAACCATCTAATTTCATACCAATTTTTTTCAATAATAAATTAACTTTAGTGTAATGAATTATTTTCCCTCTTTACAAATTTTCAATCATATAAATATTGATATCATAAATGTTTATGTATATGTAACCTTTGCTCTATGTATGAATCAATGCCTATGATATTATACCTATTTTAGAACATTTACTCTAAGATTTCAAAGATTTGTGCTCATCTTAGGACTACATGAACAATTAAATATCAAATAAGAAAAAAATGATTCGACTTGGAGTCTCTAAGGATATATTGGAGGAGAATGTAGGGAGAATCACACATTCACAAGTGTTAGTTTTCTCTTAAAGAATTCAATTATTGATGGAGGGCCTAAACTCATTTACGTAATTGAATTCTAACATAATCATGATGATTATGATGTAAATGATGATTAATGATTTTTTTTCGACAGAAAAAGCGATTTCAATGTGATTCTATTAGAATCAAAAGAAACTTTCTAGTACACTAGATTTGTATTCTAACCATTTGACATTCTAGCCATAATAATCATTTATGAGACATTTATAATTAATGAAGATATAAATTATGGTTTATGACAAATCATTATTTGTGACAAATGATCAATCTTATTAGTCCCTCCAAAGTAGAGAATATAACAATCGGTTGCAATTAAAAATCATTTTGACTTTTATAAATTTACAAAAAATTCAATAATGTTTTACAATGTTTCTTATTTTTTAATCAAAATATTATAAATAAAAAATAATATTTGTTTTTTAAATATTCAAAATTTTGTTTTTTTATTGCTCAAGGATGATGAAGTGACTAATATCCTCTAGATGGAGGTGACAATTAGCCATAAAAATATAAACATAAAAGAATATATTTTTAAAATAAACTGATGCAGGAGCATCTACGACTTCATCAAGCGAGCCAGCGCGTGGAGTGAGGAACATACAGCTGGACAACGCCAGTACATACATTTTTGAAATGCTTTGAAAATATTGTTGCGCCGTCGTTTGAATGAGAGTATTCATGAGAAGCGCACTTGTATTATATTGTAGATGGGAAGGCATTTAATAGTTTTTAATGCTGTTAGATAGGAATTAACTATAGATTAGACAGTTTTACTTTTGAGGGGGCAAACAGAGTATAGAAACCCTCCCTTGGTACATTGTATTCATTCTCATTCATACAAGGAGAAAAAGAGAGAAGAACAGAGGGCTGGTGAAGAACCTCCATGCACAGACATTGAATAGGAAAAGACTTTGAATTCAATTCCATGGATGTGTTTGATCTCTGTGTGTTGTTAATATTATGCTGTTGCCTATTTGCTTCTTTTTATGCTTATCTTCTATATGCTGCGTATGTGATTGCATATCAGGTTAGAAACCTGAGAGAATGAGTGTATGAGTTTCAATTGTTTCTCTGTTAGAGCCGGGAGATTCCTGCATAGAGTGCAGTTGAATTCCTTTGCATAGAGTGCGTTGAGGAGGCTCTGGAGTTAAACTTTTGTTCTCGAGCACCCAGAAGTTGTTTGGGGAAGATAGAGCCGTGCCAGAGGTGTGCAGGCTGGACAAGTCTCAGAACTGTGATTCTAAGCTAAGACCTTGGTTGACAGTTGCTGCAAGAGTGCGCAAGGTCGAGGAAACTTCAACACTTAGTTGGGTCTGAAGTAAATTTGCAAGGAGTGCGTGCAGGGAGTTCCCCGGAGGAACCCAGAAGCATAAAAGCTCAGGAGGGAAAGTGTTTTTGTTTCTCGGTGGGAGCAGACTCAGAGAAATCCACACAGAGTGAAGGTGGTGAAGAGGAGAACTCTTCAAAAGAAGAGAATCAACGACTTGAGTTTGTTGTGGAGAACAAAGAAACCCCGCAGACCGTCAGATCGCGGAGGAGCTGCAAGGGAGTTAACTGTTGAGGCGCACGGAGGAGTCTATTTGCCATTGCTTATTGGCAATCGCGGTTGACGAGTGCAAGAGTTGCATGCACGTCAAAATCGCGAGTTGCGATTCTCTGATTTAATCGGAGTCGTCGATCACTGGAGGGACAGGTGGCACGAGATCCCACGGAGTCGGGACTCGGCACTTCGGCGTTTTTGAAGTCTAAGGGAGCGCGGAGGAACGACGAAACCCCGAGTCACGATGGGTCCCATGGAGACGGAGCGGAGGACGGCACGTGGCATCTCGCATCGGCGTTCGGAGGTTTGAAAGGTGAGTAAATCGCCAACTTTCATCTATTGATTTCACGATAGGGAAATCCCCGATACACAGAGGTGTTGACCGTTGACATCGGGGATCGGGAGTCAGAGGTTCATATTGCATGGGAGGTGCTCACAAGGGTCGCGAATCCGCGAAAACTGATTTCCCGAGATAGCTGCCGGGAGATGAACTGAGTGTCCTGTGGGTGACAGTAGGTCCCGATATAGGATTGGAGGAGAATCAGAGCTCTTCGGGCCGAGGTAAGAGAAGGTCCTGGTGTAGCTCGGTTGCTGCAGAGAGTGGTCGACGTCAGAGTGGTATCAGAGCAGGAGTTGAAGTTCTCTTTGTTCGGGTAGCAGAGAGAAGCAGATACACTATGCCGCCAAGAAGAGAGAGACAGTCACCTGATCGTGAAGACAGGGACGCACGAAGAAGGGGTAAGCCAGCAGGCAACCCAGAGATGGAGCGGAAAATACGAGATCTCAGGGCGAGACTCGAGGAGATGAAGACCACCCAGAGGCGTGGAGCTGGTACAGCAGAGTTCAACGATTCCGAAGTTGAGGAGGAAGCTGGACATGCCGAAGAAGAAGTCTCAGCAGAAGATGCCTCAACAGAGAGGTTGATCAGAGCCATTTCGAGGATGAGCTCGAAGACGAAGATGGGCATTCCCATTTATGAGGGAAGTCTAAATGCAGAGGAGTTGCTGGATTGGATCCGAGCACTCGAAACCTACTTCGATTATGAGGATATCGAAGAGGACAAGAAGGTGAGGCATGCTGTCACGAAGCTGAAGGGACATGCAGCCTTATGGTGGGACGAGTTGCAGGCAGACAGGCGTTCCAAAGGCAAACAGAAGATCAAAAGATGGGATCAGATGATCGCCAAGATGAAGGCGAAGTTCATTTCGAGGGACTACCAGATCACTCTGTTCAGGCGCATGCAGAACCTGAGACAGAAGATGATGACGGTGAGAGAGTACACCGAGGAATTCTACAGGCTCAACATTCGAGCTAGTCATCGGGAAAGTGATGACGAAAAGGTG
The DNA here is from genome assembly GCA_009831015.1 of Picea engelmannii. Taxonomy (NCBI): domain Eukaryota; kingdom Viridiplantae; phylum Streptophyta; class Pinopsida; order Pinales; family Pinaceae; genus Picea; species Picea engelmannii. The sequence continues at coordinate 286,591 of ML779506.1, read as the reverse complement.
GCAAGGTACCTGAATGGACTGAGGTATGATATTCATGATGAACTGAGCATGGTTACCATCCGAACAGTTGAGGATGCGTACCAGATGGCTCTGAAAGCCGAAGAGAATTTGAGCCACAAGCAAGGACAGCGAGGGCGAGGCAGAAGCCAACCACGAGGTAAAAATGTGGTTCAAGAAAGAACACCGAAGCCCAAGGAGGATTGGAAGAGACCTCAGGGAAAAGATGAAAGGGGTGGAACCTCACAGCAGAGGCAGCCACAAATTGAACAAAGGCAGCAATATGCTGAGCCGAGGAAGCAGCATGCAGAGCAGGGTGGCGGATATGCTGACGCAAACATGATTCCTCGTACCCGAGGTAGAGGAAGAGGTCGAGGAGGAATTATCACATGTTTCACGTGTGGTAAGGACGGCCATAAAACCGTTGATTGTCCATAGAGGAAGATGGATAGAGGAAATTCTCACGTCGCTGAGGCGCAGAGGTATGACGAGGAGGATGAGGACACTGGAAGCAGGAAGTCGCTGACAGTGCACAAAGTTCTCTTGAAGCCTGAGAAAGAGGTGGAGGACACGGCGCAAAGATGCAGACTGTTCAGGACGACTTGCAAGACCAAGGGCTGGAAATGCAAGGTCATAGTGGACAGCGGAAGCATCGATAATCTCGTCTCAACCGAGATGGTGGAAAAGTTGGAGTTGGAGACACACAGACACTCGAGTCCATACAAAGTGTCATGGTTGTAGAAAGGACACCAGGTATGTGTTACGAGACAATGCTTGGTTGAATTTAAAATGGGTGAATATAGGGATAAAATTCTATGTGATGTCATTCCCATGGATGTCTGTCATGTATTATTAGGGAGACCATGGCAGTATGATCGGAATGTTGTTCATGACGGGAGGATGAACACCTATACCTTAGAGAAGGATGGGAAATCACATACCCTGGTGCCGATTAAAGATAAGAAGGTGGAGCCGAAAGTTAGCAGCACGATACTTCTCATGAGCGGGAAGGAACTTCTCACGGAGATTGAGAAAGATGAAGCTCCACAATTCTTTGTTGTCAGGAAGCCGAGAGTTGTCCTGACAAGCACAAGAGTGGACGACTTGCCAGAGGAGATTCAACAACTGCTGGGAGAGTTTGCTGACATCATTGTGGATGAACTACCGCATTCATTGCCACCGATGTGGAGTGTGAGTCATCACATTGACCTCATACCTGGAGCGAGTTTTCCAAACAAGGCAACATACAGGTTGACACCTCAGGAGAACGAGGAGGTCAAAAGACAGGTGCAAGATCTACTGGACAAAGGACTGGTGAGGGAGAGTCTAAGTCCATGTGTTGTTTCGACAGTACTGAGCCCGAAGAAGGATGGAGGCTGGAGGATGTGTACAGACTCCAGAGTGATAAATAAGATCACCATCAGGTACAGATTTCCACTGCCAAGGATGGACAACTTGATGGATTGCCTAGGTGGGGCAAATTAATTTTCCAAGATTGACCTCAAGAGTGGGTATCATCAGGTCCGGATGAGAGAGGAAGATGAATGGAGGACAGCATTCAAGACAAACGAGGGTTTGTATGAATGGCTGGTCATGCCGTTTGGGTTGAAAAAAGCACCGAGCACTTTCATGAGGCTGATGAATGAAGTCCTGTGGGAATTCATTGGAAAATTTGTGGTCGTGTATTTGGACGACATATTGATATTCAACAAGACGAAGGCTGAGCATTTGAGACATTTGGCCACAGTGATGAGAAGGCTACAACAGGAGAAGCTGCTGATAAATTTGAAGAAGTGTTCCTTCATGCAGACATAACTCGTTTATCTGGGTTTTGTGATATCGACGAATGAATTAAAGATGGACCCTGAGAAGGTTGAAGTAATCAGGAACTGGCCATCACCGAGGAATGTTTTTGAGGTAAGGAGTTTTCATGGACTCGCTAGTTTCTACTGAAAGTTCATTCGAAACTTTAGTGGAATTAGCGCTGCGATGATGGATACTGTGAAGAAGTGGCATAAAATTTTTCAGTGGACAGTCGAGGCTGAACGAAGCTTCAACCTGTTGAAGTGGAAGATAACCGAGCAGCTAGTGTTGGTGCTGGCTGATTTTCAAAGACCTTCCAGGTGAAGTGTGACGCAAGTGGGTATGCTGTTGGAGGGGTCTTGAGTCAGGACGATAGACCTGTTGCATATTTCAGCGAGAAATTGGATGATGTGAAGTTAAAGTACTCCACGTACGACAAAGAATTCTATGCCATTGTCCAGGCATTGAAGAAGTGGAGGCACTACCTGATACCTAAGGAGTTTGTGTTGTACAGCGACAATCACGCATTGCAATTCATGAGTCATCAGGAGAAGTTGAATCAAAAGCATGCGAAGTGGGTGGAATACATGCAGAATTTCACCTTCGTGATCAAGCACATTTCGGGAGCTGCTAACAAGGTAGTCGATGCCTTGAGCAGAAAATGTTTGCTGCTGTAGGAGTTCAGGATCAAAACGCTGGATTTTGAGAACTTGAAGGATATGTATGCAGGTGATGCTGATTTTGGGGAAGCATACGAAGCAGCCGAGAACCCAGTTCTCAGAGATAGGAGTCCGTGGATTGATTACCTGATCCAGGATGGATTGCTGTTCAAAGGCAATCAACTATGCATTCCAAATTTCTCTATGAGAGAGAATTTGGTGAAGGAGAAGCACAGCGGTGGCTTAGCAGGTCATTTCGGGCATGACAAGACTTTCGCCAAGCTGAGCGAATCGTATTTTTGGCTAGGTATGCGAGCAGATGTGAAGAGGTTTGTTGACAGGTGTAGGATATTTCAACATGCAAAAGGCCGAAAGCAGAACACAGGGTTCTATCAGCCGTTGCCCATACCTGAGAGGCCATGGGAAGCCATTAGCATGGACTTTGTTTTGGGATTACCAAGAACGCAGTGAGGAGTGGATTCCATTTTTGTGGTGGTGGAAAGATTCTCGAAGATGGCACATTTTATTCCGTGTCACAAGACTAGCGATGCAACACACATCGCGAATTTGTTTTTTAAAGAAATCGTGCGATTGCATGGATTGCCGAGAAGCATAGTCTCGGATCGGGATACCAAGTTCATCGGTCATTTTTGGAGGACGCTATGGAAGAAGCTGGGGACTGATTTGGCATTCAACTCAGCCTATCATCCGCAGACAGATGGACAGACCGAGGTGGTCAATAGAAGCCTGGGGGACTTATTGAGAAGCCTGGTGATTGAGCATCACACCAGTTGGGACCAGATCCTACCACAGGCAGAGTTTGCATACAATGATTCTGTGAATCGAAGTACAGGAAAGAGTCCGTTCCAGATTTTATATGGAACATAGCCAAGAGGAGTGTCCGAGATTAGAGAGCCAGAACAGGCTGAGACTAGCAGCACGAGGGCTGAAGAGTTCACCGAGGCGATGCAGGAACTTCACGCGGAGGTGAAGCAGCGACTGCAGAAGTCGAATCAGGAGTACAAGCATCGAGCCGATCAGAGAAAGTGACAGCTTCAGTTTGGAGTTGGAGACATGGTTCTGGCACACTTAAGAAAAGAAAGGTTCCCAAGGGGAACATATAACAAGCTCAATATGAAGAAAATTGGGCCGTGCAAAGTCCTGAGAAAATTTGGAGAGAATGCATATGAGCTTGAGTTGCCAGAGGGCATCGGGATATCTCCGATTTTTAACATTTCGGATTTATACCCGTGTATATCAGGAAACACTGGAGCTGAGGAACCAGTGATCCAGTGGCAAAAACAATTTCTAGTTGCACAAAAACCTCAGATGGAGTGCATACTGAATAAGAGAGTAGGCAGAAAGACCAGGAGGAAGCAGTACTTTGAATACCTGGTAAAATGGAAGAATCACCCAGTGGAGGATGCCAGCTGGGAAATAGAGACAGTGATACAAAAGCATGGGCACACTATAAAGGAGCTCATGGACAGGAGCCCATGAAATCTTTTGAGCCGAGGAGTATGATGTAGGAGCATCTATGACTTCATCAAGTGAGCCAGCGCGTGGAGTGAGGAACATACAGCTGGACAGTGCTAGCACATACATTTTTGAAATGCTTTGAAAAGATTGTTGCGCCATCGTTTGAATGAGAGTATTCATGAGAAGCGCACTTGTATTATATTGTAGATGGGAAGGCATTTAATAGTTTTTAATGCTGTTAGATAGGAATTAACTATAGATTAGACAGTTTTACTTTTGAGGGGTAAAACGGAGTATAGACACCCTCCCTTGGTACATTGTATTCATTCTCATTCATACAAGGAGAAAAAGAGAGAAGAACAGAGGGCTGGTGAAGAACCTCCATGCACAGACATTGAATAGGAAAAGACTTTGAATTCAATTCCATGGATGTGTTTGATCTCTGTGTGTTGTTAATATTATGCTGTTGCCTATTTGCTTCTTTTTATGCTTATCTTCTATATGCTGCGTATGTGATTGCATATCAGGTTAGAAACCTGAGAGAATGAGTGTATGAGTTTCAATTGTTTCTCTGTTAGAGCCGGGAGATTCCTGCATAGAGTGCAGTTGAATTCCTCTGCATAGAGTGCGTTGAGGAGGCTCTGGAGTTAAAATTTTGTTCTCGAGCACCCAGAAGTTGTTTGGGGAAGATAGAGCCGTGCCAGAGGTGTGCAGGCTGGACAGGTCTCAGAACTGTGATTCTGAGCTAAGACCTTGGTTGATAGTTGTTGCAAGAGTGCGCAAGGTCGAGGAAACTTCAACACTTAGTTGGGTCTGAAGTAAAGTCGCAAGGAGTGCGTGCAGGGAGTTCCCCGGAGGAACCCAGAAGCGTAAAATCTCAGGAGGGAAAGTGTTTTTGTTTCTCGGTGGGAGCAAACTCAGAGAAATCCACACAGAGTGAAGGTGGTGAAGCGGAGAACTCTTCAAAAGAAGAGAATCGATGACTTGAGTTTGTTGTGGAGAACCACGAAACCCTGCAGATCGTTAGATCGTGGAGGATCTACGAGGGAGTTAACTGTTTAGGCGCACGAAGGAGTCTATTTACCATTGCTTATCGGCAATCGGGGTTGACGAGTGCAAGAGCTGCATGCACGTCGAAATCGCGAGTCGCGATTCTCCGATTTAATCGGAGCCATCGATCACTAGAGGGACAGGTGGCACGAGATCCCACGGAGTCGGGACTCGGCACTTCGGTGTTTTCGAAGTCGAAGGGAGCGCGGAGGAACTACGAAACCCCGAGTCGCGACAGGTCCCACGGAGACGGAGCGGAGGACGGCACGTGGCATCTCGCATCGGTGTTCGGAGGTTTGAAAGGTGAGTAAATCACCAACTTTCATCTGTCGATTTCCCGATACACAGAGGTGTTGACCGTTGACATTGGGGATCGGGAGTCGAAGGTTCATATTGCACGAGAGGTGCACACAAGGGTCGCGAATCCGCGAAACCCGATTTCCCGAGATAGCTGCCGGGAGATCAACTGAGTGTCATGTGGGTGACAGTAGGTCCCGATATGGGATTGGAGGAGCATAAGAGCTCTTCGGGCCAAGGTAAGAGAAGGTCCTAGTGTAGCTCGGCTGCTGCAGAGAGTGGTCGACATCATAAACCTTTAAATAGCCAAGAAGTAATTGAGAGTACAAGTTGTGGTACAAATAGTAATTGACTAGGATATGGGATAGGAGACAAATCTAGCTTTCTAAGATATGGGATTGCCTACTCTAGCTAGTGACAATGATAGTACTTCAAACGAACACAATAAATCAAGGTAATGTGATCCATGCCATACAAATGTAATATGAATGCAGTCAAGATGGGTGATAAAGTAGACAGAAGGAAAAGGTGAAGCAACCTGCCACTGCCAATTTTATTAATTAAGAGCGGGTTCACATTAAATCATTGTTATTAATACACAATGAATCATTCTTTTGGATGGAAGAATATCATATTAAAACATATAACATTTAAACATGGAATCTAATACCCAAGAGACGGTATGAGCATGAGATAATAAATACGACAATTTTCATGTATGGCCTCAAACTCAAATGTTGGTTTTATTCTTACTCGAGAGTGCATGCACTCTGCATGTTCTCATTATCATGAATGTATTGTGTAGAAGCTATTGATGTCATTAAGAGTCGAGCAGGAGATATTTTAAGGAAAAGGTCATATATGGATTCTATTGAGGTAGTCCATTGAGAGTCAAGTGGAGTTACTATGAATGAAAGGTCTTGTGGGAATGATATTGAAGAAATAAATAATGTAGTGGAAGGAGGGTATGGTGGATGTGGGTTAAGTGAAAAATCTCTTAGAAATCCAGTGCAATTTCTCAATTCGAAGACTTGACATCTATGATATAGAGAAAATAAATATCTATACAATTATCGAACATCTATTTTTTTTTATTCCAACATATATGGGTTGTTCTTTTGGCCCATTTTTTTCATACTCAGAAGTTGTACCTATATTGGCATGGATGACTAAACCCCTGCGTATTGTTGCAGGGATAATATCAATATTCGCTATTAATGTTGGTTTTGTAGTAAAGTCTCAAGGAGTATTGCTTTGTTTTCTTAGTTATGGATTTTGTTGCTTAGAGTGATTAATTTTGCTACATTTTAATAATTCTAGCTATGATTTTCCATAGAGTTTGGGATCACATGAGAGGAATAGTGTGTCTGTGGTGGGAGATGGTGATTTATGAATAACATCAATGGAATGGTTTGTCATGTTTACCTCAAAATACTGTGTTCTTTTGGAAGAAAGAATTTATGTTTCATAACCTTCTTGTGTTTGAGTTTTACAAGTTATTTTCATGAAAATGAAGCATGGTTTCTACTTATTGCAACATATTTTTATTTTCAAGTTATATAGGCTTTAGAAAATTTTAACTCATTATACCTGATATGTGTCCCTAAAACATATGAACTAGATGAAGGGATTAGATGAGACCTCATATATTAGAGAATGTTGCTTTTGGTTTTTTCTCTACTTCTTGATTTATAGTGATGTAACCAAAATATAAGTGTAAAATCACTTCAATTGTATAATTATACATCAATCAAACAACCAAAAGAAAAGATAAAAAATGGTTTGGATTCATTAGTACATTGATATCTTAGTGTTTTTTATTATGGTGAAGTATAAGTGTCTCTTTCTTGTTTTTTCTTTCCACTATACACCGGTTGACACTTGAATCCGTCAGGACCGAAACGACAACCTTACGAGGATATGAATCCTCCTACATTTTTAGAGAGGTGGTACTCCTCTTGGGCTAAAAGATATATTTGTGATATCTTGGATTAGGATAATTCTAAGGCAACAAACCCTAGATCTTTATTGCTTGAAATTATTCAATAAAATGGTTCTTCAATAACCTAATATGGTCTTTGTATGCAACAATAAATCTTTAAATAATTGAAAAGATTGGA
>ML779506.1:262595-278767 GCA_009831015.1 Picea engelmannii | reverse complement strand
TAGCCCCTTAAATCACTTCATATGTGATATTCATCGTCTTATCTTTCCAACGATATAAATTTTTCCCAAATCCGACTACCAGATCTCAAGATATGAGCTTGTAAAGTTGAGTTGTCACGCAAGCCCATTTAAAATGAAGTTGAATCATATTTTAATTTTTCAGAAACTTTTAACAATTTTCAACTCTCAATACCTTTCCCATCATATTCTTTATCGAAATAAATTTCCAACGGTCCAAATTTTGTTGCAAACAGAGCTCGGGAGATCAAGATATAGCCTCTACAAGATCGTGATTCAACCACCATCGATCAAGTTTGATGCATAAATGTGGGCCCTTGGATTGAATTTCGACCTCTTTTGTTAAATTTCAACTTTTCTTCATAATTCTTATCCCACATGCATGGTTTTTTTTAAGAATATTTAGTGTATATATTGAAAATTATATCACATGCTTCATGAAGAAATGAAAGAACTATGTAAACTTAGGAGTTCAACCTCCCCTTAGAAAATCAATTAAATAATAATATTTTAGTCAACCAATCAGCCTCCAATCTGCCTAATCAATAATATTCCTAATCAACACTGATGAGTCACTCGTCCGCTCCCACATGTCACAAATTGATTGGCTACCACATGTCACCTTTCCATAGGTTGCCACATGTCTCCAATAAGATCCTAACATATCTCACTCTATGTATGTTGCCACATTTCACATTAGTTAGTTTCCATGTCAATCCAATTGTAGGTTGCCACTTGTCATACTTTCATAGGTCTCCATGTTTCATTACATGAGTGGATGGCATGTGGAAGACTCTTATTGGTTGGTATTTTAATATGGTAAAATTTGGGTGATAGTTTAAGTATGGGAGGGATTCATGAGAGGGGAGAGGGAAAGGGTAGCTTGTAGGTGGCGGAAGCGGGGAAGGGAAAATGTAGGTAGCGGACTTTCGAACTCGCGGGGATGAGGGAGGTGAGGAATAGGGGTGAGGTGATTCTGAGAGTATGAAAGGACTTAGAAAATAATACTAAGTATAGAGTGGTGAGTGGGTGTGGGAAATGTGGATCACAAATAGTCTGTTCTAGAGGAAAATGAAGTGAAGAAGTAGTTGCAACTGTTGTTGGAGTAGGGTGTGATTAGACCAAGTACCTCACCTTCTGGGTCACCCATCATAATTGTGACCAAGAAGGATGGGACTTGGAGAATGTGTATTGATTATAGAGAATTGAACAAGATTACACTGAAGAATTGATATCCTCTACCAAACATCAATGATTTGTTAGACCAGTTGCAACATGATAAGTACTTCACTAAGCTAGATTTGAAATCAGGATATCGCTAGGTACGAGTCAAAGAAGAAGATACCTAGAAGAATTCCTTCAAGATAAGAAAAGGTTTCTATGAGTGGTTGGTTATGCCATTTGGTTTATGCAACACATCAACTACACTTATGAGACTAGTGAATGATGTTTTACACCCTTATATAGATTCCTTTATTATTGTCTATTTGGATGATATATTGGTTTACAACGCTACCTCATAGGAGCACATCTCACATATTATGTAGGTGTTAGAGACTATGAAAAAGAACTAGTTGTTGGCCAATCTCAATAAATGCAATTTTTTTCAACAGTCTTTGGTGTATTTTGGGTATGTGATTGGTGGAGAGGATCTCACGATAGATCCCCAAAGATGTAGGCCATCATGAAATGGCCAGTTCCTACAAATTTCATTGAATTTAGGAGTTTTGTTGGGGCATCACAATACTTCCTGAAGTTCATAGCTTCATTTTCAATGGTAGCTGCACCACTCCACGCCATAACATCTAGTGGTAAGAATTTCCAGTGGGGGGAGAATCAACATAATTCCCTTGACGAGCTGAAGCGAAATATTACTCAAGCACTAGTGCTTGCAATACTAAATTTGTATAAGCCTTTTCAAAGTGGAGACAGATGCAAGTTGGTATGCCATAGGAGTAGTCTTGACGCAGGGAGGAAGGCCCCTCTTCTATCATTCTGACATATTTCATGGGGTGGTTCTCAACTACCCTACCTATGACAAGGATATCTTTGCCTTGGTACAAGTTATCAAAAAGTGGAAGCATTATCTAATGGGAAAGGAGAACATCATCCACATAGATTACCAACCACTACGATATTTACAGGCCTAGAATAAGCTACAACAAACAAGGCATTACAAGTGGATTGGGTTTTTACAACAATTTMATTTGGTCATAAAGTATAAGAAGGGTAGCACAAACAAGTTGAAAGATATGCTTTCAAGGCCACCAACATCCAAGATTATAGCTTTGGGAACTCTGATGCACATGGATCCTTTTACCCATGATGCATACAAAGAAGAATACATAGAATATGAAGACTTTAAGGAGGTGTTTCAACAACTACAGGGCCAAATTCATATAGAATAAGTTGATGGAAAGGTTTTCTATCATTTCCATAATGGTTTACTCTACAAGCTCGAAAAACTCTCTGTTCCTAAAGGTGTATGATTGGAACTTAGAAAAGAGGTTCACACCTCCAAGGTTGCATGGAATTTTGGTGTTGGGAAGACAGTTTCTAACTTACAGAGGTATGTTTACTATTGTCATAATATGTAACACGATATATTAGAGGATGTATATTTTGTTGTACCGGAAAACCTAGTAACATGAAGCAAGGTCTATGCTATCCCTTACCTATACCCACTCGACCTTGGGAAAATATTTCCATGTATTTCTTGTGAGGTTTACCAACAACAATGAAGGGACATGACTATCTATTTGTGGTAGTTGACAGGTTCAACAAAATGTGCATTCTCATGCCTTGTAAAAATACCATCAATGGACAAGAAGAAACAAACAAGTTCTTTTAACAGGTATAGGTGCACTTTGGGATACCAAGCATCATCTCAGATAGGGATACCATATTTCTCAATGTATTTTGGCCTACATTGTGGGATAATATGAACACTGAGTTGAAGAGGTGATGCAGGAGCATCGCCAACTCAGCAAGCGAGCCAACACATCAAGCGAAAGATCAGCTGGAGAAACAAACCCAAATTTTGAAAAGTGCTTTGGGATTGTAGCGCAATTCTTAAATGATCCTTTATGAAGGAGAACCTTTTGTAATGTATCATACCTCGAGCCATACGCTCTTGTCTGAAATTAGATAGGAGGAATTTAATAGATTTAATGCAGGTAGATAGATTTTTATTTCCAGATTATACATTTTTAGAATTCGAGAGGGGAAACGAATATAGACACCCTCGTTGTATCATTGTAACATTAGCAAGAATCAAGCATTCATAAGAGAAGAGCAAGCAGAGAAATATGTGAAGAACACCCATGTACAGGCCTTGAATTAATAGAATGAAGTTCTGATTCAAATCCATGATTGGTGTTGTTTCTCTGTGTATGTGGTTTATGTGCTCATGAATGTTTGTTTCCTGGTTATGCATTTGCTTTGAATATGTTGTGCATGTGATTTCAGGGTTTAAGTGAAGTCTGAGAGAGAAGAGAATAAGTTTCAATTGTTTCTCTATCTGAGCCAGGAGATTCCTGCATAGAGTGCAATTGAATTCATCCGCAAAGAGTGCGTTGATGAAGGCTCGATAGTTAAACACTAACTCTCATTCACCCATAATTTATAGAGGGTTTTTGAAGCCGTGCAAAGAGAGGTGCAGGATGAAGAGGAAGTCTCAGTTGTTAGTCTGAGCAAAGGTGATAGAGATTGTTGTTGCAGGAGTTGCATAGGGTCTGAAGTATTCAACCCTTGAGGTGGTTGAATATTAAGCACAAGGGTTATGCGTAGGTTTCTCTGAAGGAATCAGAGTAAGAAAGCTCAGGAGGTTTAGTACCTTCATGACATCGTTACCACAGAGCACAGGAGTCTGTGTAGGAGAAAGTTTGAACAGGGTTTGCAGGTGTAGGCATCGGAGGGGACAAGTTTTGGAAGGAACACTCAGTCCTCCCCAAGAAAGCTTCGAGGAGAGGAAATAACGGCCAGGGTTCGCAGAAGCGACCAACGAAATCCCGTCAGCCGTTGGATCTCAGGAAGTTGCATAGGATTTAAGCCTTTGCACGCGGGGAAGGAGTCAGAGCTCATTGGGACTCGACTCATCGGAGAATCAGAGTCTCCAGGGTCATAGAATTCTCATAGGGAGGAATCGTGACTTGCAATTTTTCGAAAGCACCATAGCCGTAGATCCCGGACCAGACATGTGTTAGTAATCCGGAGAGTCGGGGTTCGGCATTCAGGGTTTTCCCATGCAAAGGAATCATTGTATTTGAAATCGCGATCACGCCATACCTGATAGTGCGATGAGGTAAGGGTGACGTGGAGAAGAGCGCCTGCACGTGCATCGAGGATCGACTTTTTGGGGTTTCCGTTGTTGTAAGAATCGTTGTCGGAGGAACCGTGAAACTCTGAAACGCGATAACCTCGCATTCACAGCACTGAGTGGAGGACAAGTGGCATCGGAGTTCGGGGATCGGGGATTCATGAGAGCAGTGACTCACGACCGCGTGAGTATCGATTTGTAACATCCTGCTCTGGCGCACAGAGAACACTTATTATTTGAGGGCACTTGCTCGCAAGTGATCTGGACTTTTATGATGTTAGACCATTTATACCTGATTATGATGAGATTGACAGTTGACAGATGACATGATGTGTTACTATTTGATGTAGACAGGTGCTATTAACTCAGTTTCATTGAGTGTGCAGGGTTTTTGACCGTGAGGATGCAGAGGCATCGGTAGAACCCCCTTGGACTCTGAATTGAGTCAGGGAGTGTGCTTTTGGGTGATATGTTTACTATGATGTTTCATTCGATTTGATGATTTGTTGTTGACATTTTTGACATGATTATTGTTGATGTAGGCTAACGATAGCTTGCCGACTAGACTCACATATGGAGTAAAGGGGCCACACACGATTGCAGAGAGGTTGAGGGAGAGGGGTGGACAGCAGCCCTGCCACCGCCTGCTAGCACTCCCGCCGTGGCTCGAACTGTAGGTTAACGATTACCTAGTTCGAGAGGATCCACGATGCCATGAAGGAAGACTGCAACAGTCGCTCACAATGATTCTAAGGGGTGCACAATAAGGCGGGGGCCTTATTCCTTAGAACCCTTAGTCTCCTACAAGTTCACCTGGCGGAGTGTCGACTCCAGGGGTTATAGAGGTCTACCAATCAATCCAGTTGGCGAGTGGCACCCTTGGAGCACGTGGTGCATCCTGAAGGGCACGTCGCACAAAAGAAACTCAGTTGGCGAGTGGCACCCTTGGAGCACATGGTGTGTCCTGAAGGGCACGTCGCCCAAAAGAAATTCCAGAGGCGAGTGGCACCCTTGGAGCTGTGGTGCATCCTGAAGGGCACGTCGCAATAATGTGGTTGAAGGAGTCAGCCTAATTAGCCCTAATTCATCAGCACCTAAAGAAAACCTTAAGCAAATCCCTTAACCAACCTTCGCCTAGCTCAGAATCTAAACCCTAAGCCTAAGACCTTCTAGAAAAAGGGGGGGGAGTTTAGTGTGGCCTTAACGATTGAAAATTTAAAAAAAAAAGAGAGCAAAAACTCAGACCATTATCCTCTCATTATCCATGTCTACTTAATTAAACTATTCCCCATCGCCCTGATCTTCCTGTATCCATCTCCCTTTTACTTGTCCAGTTCACATTACTAAATCACCATCCCTCCCCTTTATTCCTCATTAATCTTTTTATGTAATACATTTACCTTTCTCCTATACATGTTGCCATCACCTTAATCTCTCTTTATCCTATATATATATTAATGGTGAATTTAAATGATGGATAATGATAAACTACAATGATGAATGCATGCTTATAAATAGAAAAAAAATGAAAATATATATATGTATATATACATTATAAACAACTTGTAAATAAATAAAAGTTATGCATGTAAAACTAAAAGGAAATTTTAATGAGCGCACTTACTCTTTGAGTTTAAAAATAAAAAATAAAAAAAATAAATAAAAAAAATAAAATAAAATAAACAAAATAAAATAAAAAGAAAAATAAGAAAATCAAAAGGGAAAAGGGGGAAAAACCTAAGAGAAGAGGAATCAGGGTTTGAGACTGGATAAAAGAAAGGGAGAGGGGGAAAGAAGGGGACTTTTTTCAGATTGGTATTGTTATGCTGCCAGACTAGAGACTGGACTGATTTCTTGTAGGAGTTGGGGATTCTCAACAGACTTGAGTGGTAGCTCAGCCTTGGAGGCGAGATGAGAAGCTAGTTACTCTCTGATTGTGTGTGGCGCCTTTGTGGCTCGGGGGGCTGAGGGGGAAGAAGAGTACCCCTAGCGTTTGGCTGGGAGGTACTGGTGAGTTCATTGCGGTCGGCAAGCAGGAGCAGGAGTGGAAGTAGCACAGGAAACGTTGCAACAAGCAAATAAGCCAAAGGTATGTTCCTGAACTGAGTAGAGTAGAATGCATAGTGATTACTGCTGAGATTATGGTTGTATGGATACAAAATATCATTTCCTCATCCTTTAAACTCTGCAAGAAAAAGGGGGGTATTCTTGAATATTTTCGTTTTTATAAATGGTACAGTTTTAGGGTTTTTGCTAAACTGTTTGGGTTTATGTTACCTCATTTTTACCATTCTGTGGGCTCTTTGCTTGGGTGGTAGACGTTGATTTTTGTTGGGCGTTTTAAAATATACTGGGATTTCTTTTGAACGTTGAGTATTGTGAATGTTGGTGGGTGTATAAATCTGTTGTGGGTGTGATTACTTCTGTAAGGGCGTGTTTGCTTTTGGGAGGGTGATTTTGCTTTGCCAGGGATGTTTTGCAACTTCTAGGAGTGTATCTCCTTGTACCCTGGGCGTTGTTATTGTATGGGGTGTTTGTTTTTCTCCATGGGTTTGCTGATGATACTTGGGGCGTTTTTTTTTACACACAGGGGCGTTTTTTTCCTGTCGTAGGGTTTTCTTTTGATAAACAAGGTGTTTAAATTGGTATTGGGCGTTTTCTTCTCGGTGGGTTATCTCATGATACCTTGGACATTTTTTTTTCACCCAAGAGCATTTTTTTTTTTCTGCAGCGGGGTTTTCTTTGATACACTGGGAGTTTAAATTCGTATTGGGTGTTTTTTTTCTTCAGTGGGTTGTCTCTTTTTATGCACTGGGCGTTTGGAACTATGGCTGGGCAATCCCACTCGTGGCCTGGGTTGTTGTATTAGTGACCTGTAGTGAACAGTGTTGGATCCTTGTGGGATCCCCTCGGAGTGCTTGGAATGTCACCTTTTACTTCATAATCATTTTCCCATTTATATTCTCACCCTTCTCCTTTATTATTCCCACTTCTTCACCGTCACTTGGACTATGAGGTGTACAGTCCGCTACAACAGTTTTCTAATTTCCTCATTAGCTGCCATTCCAATCTGTTGGGTTCCATAGCCACAAACAATGACTTCAAACTTCTACTCACAAGTTACATCATAAAAGGGAATTGTTGCAAGTATGAAAACATTGGCTGGACTTCACAAAGGATAGCTTTCAGCATAGCAATTCAACCCAAACACTAAAAATGAAGTAAAACACATCCACAAAATGATTTTGCAACTGCATAGAGTCTAGACACTTCCACGAAATGCTGCCCAGATTCGGAGATTATTAAGTTATTACCTTTTTTACATTATGTTAGGGTAAAGGTATTAAGGCAAATGTAATGGTAATGTCATTGGAGTTCCGCCATTACACTTCCGAGCCGTTCAGGATGCATAACCATTTAGGAACCCTATAAGTCTAAACTGTATTACCAGCTGGCATTGAAAAGAAATATTAGAACCAATACGTCCAGAATGGTTTAATTCTTATTATCAGTTGTCGTCATTTGCGGGTGAACAATCGAACTCTGTCCACTAGAAGAATTATCAGAAGCGTTACCTTCATATTGATCTCTCTCTTATTTTAGTTGAATTGATATTGTGATATTTCATCATTTGTATTGAATCTCACTTCCTTAATGTTGTTTACTACCTTACTAGTATTAGGCAACCTCCAGTTAATTGCTGCCCAAATGTAACTGCCAGATTCAGAGATCAATCATATTGCATTTCTACATTACGCTAGGGTAAATGAATTAATGTAAAGTTAGGGTATGGGCATATTTAGTTAGCTATTCAGCATGGCCATTTATTGCAAAGTTATATTTAAATTTGAATTGCACCAATTCGACACAATTACTCGCCATGATTTTAATGAATAATTGTTAAATTGCAAAGAGTACACTTGTTGTCGGCAATGTTATATTGTTAATTAAATGGCAAACCTACACTGTAATATAACCTGCCATATCAAATTGCTGTCTTAACGTTGTTTAGGGAAAACGTGGCAGAAATGTGGCCGTTATTATTTTATTCGGCAAATATAAAATGCAAGCATAAGTGCAGTGTAAATTACAGCCTTAGTATTGCTTAAGGAAATTGGCGGTAATGAGGCTGGTCTTATTTTATTGGATTTTTTATTGTTAAAGCTATTATTGAATAGTGACAATTTTAATTATTAATTAATTGAATATGAGAATTTATTTTATTGTTAAAGTTGTTACTTGAATAGTGTCATTTCTAATTATTGACAATTGGGTTAATTAAATATGGGCGTTTAATTATTGTTAAAGCTGTTATTGAATAGTGGCATTCTTAATTGTTGTCAATTCGGTTAATTGAAAATGGGCGTTTTGATTAATGCTAAAGTTGTTATTTGAATGGTGTCATTTTTATTTATTGTCAATTTGGTTAATTGAATGTTGGCATTGTAATTATCGTTAAAGTGGTTATTTTTTCTATTGTCAATTTGGTTAATTGAATATTGGCATTTCAATTTTTGTTAAAGTGGTTATTGAATAGTGTGATGTTTAATTATTGACAAATTGGTTATTGAGTATTGGCATTTTTAATTATTGCTAAAGAGGTTATCTTGGATAGTGGCATTTTTTTTAATTATTGATTGATTTGGTTATTTGAATATTGGCATTTTTGTAATTCCTTTTAAATGGGTCACTTTTGAATAGTGGCATTTTAATTATTGCTATTTCTGGTCCCTTCTAAATTCTGCTACCTTTAATTATGATCAATTTAATATCGTCATGGTTAAATGTTGTCATTTTAATTATGAAGTCATGAGGTTATTTTAGACATGATGTTATTTATAGATACGATGTTGTTTTATATATGGACATAGGATAAGGGTGTGTCATTGGGTGGACTTAAACAACTAGGTGATGATGGGGTATTGATACTAGTATTTAGGACAAAGCTTGTTCCAAATTCCATTGTTGTTCATGGTAAAGTTAGAATAATGTATTGATTAAATTTATGTTAAAAGTTAGGATAAGGTTATTTTCTACGTTACTTGCTTAAAATAAATATTAAGTATTGGATTTAGGAAAATGGTAAGTGGTTAGACGATGTCCTTGTAGTTTCTTAGGACACCGGACTACTATTGCAAGGACCGTATATTGTAAACGTAAGCAGATTTTTTTCAATGACATCCCAATGTTGGGACCCTTACTATTTATCTCCCAATACGCCACTATCTATCATATATTATTCTTATTGGAGCTCAGGTAAATTTCGTCCTTTATGATACTTACCCCCCCGATAAGATTTAAAGGTAAAATTGACATGACTTATTTGGAATGTATTGTAGGTAAATCAATAGTATGGTTGTGAATTATTAATGTTACAAACCGTTATTCTGCATTAGCATCAAGAACTCGCAATTAATTTGATTTTACATTTAAAGGCAGAATTGGCCACTCTTTGACTGGTGGTCATTTAAGGGAATGACGAGTTGGTACTTAATTCTAATGAAGGCGGAGATAAGGCCCGGTCGTAATAATGGTTTGTTGTGGTTGAGTCATTTTGTTCTGCACTTTCCATAGAGGTTGCGGTCGTTATTGTTGCAGCACCTGTGTGCGCCTTATGTCTTGGGCCGTTCATTGCTTGCAGCTACTCGTGGTGCGTCCTGTCTTTTTGTTGTGATTGTCGTGGTTGTGTCTTGTTAGTCTTCAGGTGGCAACATAGAGTCCAGTGTGTCTGTTTCCCCTCCTACACATGTGCACACACCTTTAAAACAAAAAAAAAAATTGCACCTGTTATCAACGTTGTTGTCAGTTCAAGGAGGCTGTTACACAATTTCCTGATACGGAAATTCCGATTAGGAGACGAGAAATGCGTGAAGTGGATATTCCATTGGAGTTTGGGGATTTATAAGACCCGATTCCGTGAGCGCATGACTCGTGATCTAGTGAGGTCCAACTTCCTGATTGGAAGAAGGGAGGTCATACAGAGCATCCTGTGGGTGTAGAAAGGCTCTGACAATGGATTTGAGGAGCACTTTAGCTCTTCAGGCCTGAGAAGAAGAAGGTCCTGGTGATCGTGGACGTGTGTCGGGTGACGTCTGCGTCAGAGTGGTATCAAAGCAATGAATTCTCTCTATTTTCTGTAGCAGAGGAGAAGAGGAATTCACCATGCCGCCTAGAAGGGAAAGGCAATCGCCTGATCCAGAGGACAGGGATGTGCGAAGAAGAGGTAGGCCGACATGGAATCCAGAGATGGAGAGACAGATACGCGATCTTAGGGCGAGATTGGAAGACATGGAAGTAGCGCAGAGACGCACAATCAATGCTAGAGACTTAAGCGACTCTGAGGGTGAAGTTGAATATGAACAACAAGGAGAAGTTACAGCCGAGGATGCAGCAAATGAGCAGTTAATTAAGGCTATTACTCGGATGAGTTCAAAGACGAAAATGGACATTCCAACTTATGAAGGAAGTTTGGATGCAGAAGAGCTTCTGGATTGGATTCGAGCTCTTGATACTTACTTTGATTATGAAGACATCGAAGAAGATAAGAAGATTAGGCATGTTGTTACCAAACTGAAAGGACATGCAGTATTATGGTGGGACGAGCTTCAGGCAGATAGACGTTCCAAAGGCAAACATAAGATAAAAAGTTGGGATCAAATGATTGCGAAGATGAAGGCAAAATTCATCTCGAGGGATTATCAAATCACACTGTTCAGGTGAATGCAGAACCTGAGACAGAAGCTGATGATGGTAAAGGAGTACACCGAAGAATTTTACAAGCTCAATATCAGAGCAGGTCATCAGGAGAGCGATGATGAAAAAGTTGCCAGGTATATGAATGGCTTAAGATACGATATCTAGGATGAGATGAGTATGACAACCATCAGAACGGTTGAGGATGCGTATCAGATGGCATTGAAGGCAGAAGAGAAACTAAGCCGTAAGCCAGCACAGCGAGGGCGAGGCAAGAGCCAGCCAAGGGGAAAATTAGTTGCCCAAGACAAGTTTTAGAAATCCAAGGACGAATAGAAGAAGCCTCAGACCAGAATGGAAAGAGGTGGAAGTTCTCAGCGAGGTCAGCATGCTGAACAGCGAAGGCAGCAGGCAGAATCAGATGGAGGATACGCTGATAACAGTACTTTTCCTTGTACCAGAGGTAGAGGAAGAGGCCGAGGAGGAGTCATCACATGCTACACATGTGGGAAAAATGGACATAAAGCAGTTGACTGTCCAGATCGGAAGAGAGATAAAGGAGAAGCTCACATCGCTGAAGCACAGAGGCGAAATGATGAGGCAGAAGACGTAGAAGACAGAAGGTCTTTGATGATGCGAAAGGTTCTCATAATACCTGAGAAGGAGGTGGAGGACACAGTTCATAGAAGCAAACTGTTCAGAACTGCATGTAAGACCAAGGACAGGAAATGTAAGGTTATTTTGGACAGCGGAAGCACCGACAATCTCGTTTCAATTGAGATGGTGGAAAAATTAGAGCTGGAAATGACAAATCACCCGAGTCCATATAAAGTCTCATGGCTACAGAAGGGACATCAGGTGAGTGTCACTAAATAGTGCTTAGTTGACATCAAGATAGGAGGATACAATGATAAAATCTTCTGTGATGTTATTCCTATGGATATATGTCATTTATTGCTAGGCAGACCATGGAAATATGACAGGAACATGATTCATGATGGGAAGATGAATACGTATACTTTGGAGAAGAATGGAAGGACACACATGCTACTTCCAATTAAAGAAAAAGAAGTAAAACCAGAGACGAGAAATATTGTACTTCTCATGAGTGGGAAGGAACTTTTGGCAGAAGTGAAGAAGAAGGAAGATCCACAATTCTTTGTGGTTAGGAAACTGAGAGTTGTTTTGACTAGCATAAGAGAGGATGACTTGCTGGAAGAAATTCAGGAACTGCTGGAAGAGTTCGCTGATATAGTGGTAGATGAATTACCTCATTCGTTGCCACCAGTGAGGAGTGTGAGTCATCACATAGACCTCATACCAGGAGCTAGTTTGCCGAACAAAGCTGCGTATAGGTTGACACCTCAGGAGAATGAGGAGGTCAAAAGGCAGGTACAGGAGCTGCTGGATAAAGGACTGGTCAGGGAGAGTTTAAGTCCATGTGTTGTTCCAATGGTACTTAGTCCAAAGAAAGATGGAGGTTGGAGAATGTGTATAGATTCCAGAGCCATCAATAAAATAACCATCAGGTACAGATTTCCATTACTGCGGATGGATGACTTGATGGACTGCTTAAGTGGAGCATAATTTTTCTCAAAGGTCGATTTGAAAAGCGGATACCATCAGATTCGCATGAGGGAAGGCGACGAGTGGAAGACAGCCTTCAAAACCAATGAAGGGTTGTATGAATGGATAGTCATGCCGTTTGGTTTGACGAATGCACCGAGTACATTCATGAGGCTGATGAATGAAGCGTTGAAGGAATTCATTGGTAAGTTTGTCATTGTTTATCTAGATGACATATTGATTTTTAGCAAAACAAAAGAAGAACATCTGAAGCATTTAGCTGCAGTAATGAGGAAGCTACAACAAGAGAATCTATTGATAAACATGAGGAAATATTCATTTATGAAGAAAGAATTCATTTACTTGGGGTTTGTCATATCGGCAAATGAATTGAATATGGATCCAAGTAAAGTGGAGGTAATCAAAAATTGGCCATCACCAAGAAATGTTTTCGAGGTGAGAAGTTTTCATGGACTGACAAGTTTCTACAGGAAATTCATCAGGAATTTCAGTGGAATTAACGTAGTGATGATGGACACAGTCAATAAAAGACATAAATCTTTTCATTGGACTGAAGCGGTAGAGAAGAGCTTCAATCTGTTGAAGCGAAAGATCACAGAACAACCGGTTTTGGTGCTGTCGGATTTTTCAAAAGATTTCCAGGTAAAATGAAATGCAAGTGGCTTTGCCATAGGAGTGGTCTTGAGCCAAGAGGACAGACCAATTTCATATTTCAGTGAGAAGCTGGATGAGGAAAAGGTAAAGTACTCCATGTATGATAAGGAATTTTATGCTATTATACAGGCATTGAAGAAGTGGAGGCATTACTTGATCCCAAAGGAATTTGTTCTGTATAGTGATAATCATGCACTACAGTTTGTGACTCAGCAGGAGAAGCTGAATCAGAAACATGCTAAATGGGTAGAGTATATGCAGAACTTTACATTTGTAATTAAACACATTTCAGGGACTGCTAACAAAGTGGTTGATGCTTTGAGCAGGAAGTGTTTGTTACTGCAGGAATTCCGAGTCAAAACATTGGGTTTTGAAAACCTTAAGGACATGTATGCAGGTGATGCTGATTTTGCAGAGGCATACGAGGCAACTGAGAATCCAGTTCTCAGAGATAGAACCCCATGGATAGATTACTTGATTCAGAATGGACTGTTATTCAGAGGAAATCAGTTATGCATTTCGAATTGCTCCATGAGGGAGAACCTGCTAAGAGAGAAACACAGTGGTGGATTAGCAGGGCATTTTGGCCATGATAAAACATTTGCAAAACTGAGCGAAGCATATTTTTGGCCGAAGATGCGAACAGATGTCAAAAGGTTTGTTGACAGGTGCATAATTTGTTAGCATTCAAAGGG
Source organism: Picea engelmannii (assembly GCA_009831015.1). Lineage (NCBI taxonomy): Eukaryota > Viridiplantae > Streptophyta > Pinopsida > Pinales > Pinaceae > Picea > Picea engelmannii. The sequence continues at coordinate 264,802 of ML779506.1, read as the reverse complement.
CAGAAAGCAAAATGCGGGATTCTATCAATCATTACCCATACCTGAGAGGCCATGGGATGAAATCAGCATGGATTTCATATTGGGATTACTGAGGATGCAAAGAGGACATGATTCGATCTTTGTAGTGGTAGACAAGTTTTCCAAAATGGCACATTTTATTTCATGCTAGAAGACCAGGGATGCGACTCATATCGCAAACTTGTTTTTCAAGGAGATCGTTAGACTTCATGGTTTACCCAGAAGCATAGTATCGGACAGGGATACAAAGTTCATTGGACATTTCTAGAGGACACTCTGGAAGAAGATGGGGACTAACTTGATGTTTAGTTCTACCTATCATCTTTAGATAGATGGGCAAATGGAGGTGGTTAATAGAAGTCTTGGAGATTTATTAAGAAGCTTGGTGACAGAGCACCACAGCAGTTGGGACAATGTGTTACCACATGCATATTTCACTTACAATGACTCAATGAACAGGAGAACAGGAAAAATTCCATTTGAGATTGTATATGGTAGGCAGCCAAGAGGAGTATCTGAACTAAGAGATTCAGAGCAGATAGTGACAAAGAGTGCAAGCACTGAAGAATTCGTGGAGGTGATGGAAGATCTTCACAGCAGAGTGAAGCAGCGATTGCTGGAGTCGAACCAGGAATATAAACGCAGAGTGGATCAGCATCGGAGACAACTTCAATTCAAAGTTGGTGATCTAGTTTTGGCACATTTAAGGAAGGAAAGGTTCCCAAGGGGAACATACAACAAGCTGAAGATGAAGAAAATTGGGCCATGCAGAGTCCTGAAGAAGTTGGGAGAAAACTCTTATGAGATTGAATTGCCAGATGAGATCGGAATATCTTTGACATTCAATGTCTCAGACTTATATCCATATAAGGCTGAAGAAGCAGGAGATGGAAGTGATGAATAGCCAGAAATCCAGTGGCAGAAGCATATTCCGATTCAAGAGAAGCCATAGATGGAGTATATACTTGACAAGAGAGTCAGCAAAAGAACCAGACGGAAGCAATACTTCGAGTATCTGGTGAAATGGAAGAATCATCCAGTGGAAGATACCAGCTGGGAGATAGAAGCATTTATTCAAAAACATGGACAGACCGTGCAGGAGATCATGGACAAGAGCCCATGAAATCTTTCAAGCCGAGGAGTATGATGCAGGAGCATCGCCAACTCAGCAAGCGAGCCAACACATCAAGCGAAAGATCAGCTGGAGAAACAAACCCAAATTTTGAAAAGTGCTTTGGGATTGTAGCGCAATTATTAAATGATCCTTTATGAAGGAGCACCTTTTGTAATGTATCAGACCTCGAGCCATATGTTCTTGTCTGAAATTAGATAGGAGGCATTTAATAGATTTAATGCAGGTTTTTATCTCCAAATTAGACAGTTTTAGAATTCGAGAGGGGAAACAGATATAAACACCCTCGTTGTATCATTGTAACATTAGCAAGAATCAAGCATTCATAAGAGAAGAGCAAGCAGAGAAATCTGTGAAGAACACCCATGTACAGGCCTTGAATTAATAGAATGAAGTTTTGATTCAAATCCATGATTGGTGTTGTTTCTCTGTGTATGTGGTTTATGTGCTCATGAATGTTTGTTTCCTGGTTATGCATTTGCTTTGAATATGTTTTTCATGTGATTTCAGGGTTTAACTGAAGTCTGAGAGAGAAGAGAATAAGTTTCAATTGTTTCTCTATCTGAGCCAAGAGATTCCTGCATAGAGTGTAGTTGAATTCATCCGCAAAGAGTGCATTGATGAAGGCTCGATAGTTAAACACTTACTCTCATTCACCCAAAATTTATAGAGGGTTTTTGAAGCCATGCGAAGAGAGGTGCAGGCTGAAGAGGAAGTCTTAGTTGTTAGTCTGAGCAAAGGTGATGGAGATTGTTGTTGCAGGAGTTGCACAGGGTCTAAAGTATTCAACCCTTGAGGTGGTTGAATATTAAGTGCAAGGGTTATGCGTAGGTTTCTCTGAAGGAATCAGAGTAAGAAAGCTCAGGAGGTTTAGTACCTTCATGACATCGTTACCACAGAGCACAGGAGTCTGTGTAGGAGAAAGTTTGAACAGGGTTTGCAGGTGCAGGCATCGGAGGGGACAAGTTCTCGAAGGAACACTCAATCCTCCCCAAGAAAGCTTCGAGGAGAGGAAATAACGGTCAGGGTTCGCAGAAGCAACCAACAAAATCCCGTC
>ML779506.1:186886-202723 GCA_009831015.1 Picea engelmannii | reverse complement strand
ACAAGATGGGTCTTGTATCTGAGAGTTGAATATATCTTATTCAGTTGGTGTTGAATAGTTTGATGATTGGTATCATATGTACTTATTCAAATTTAATAGATATATGATATTTATTCTTATTTATACAGTTTTTGTTTTTATAATTGTTATATATATTTATAAATAAGTCACTGAAATACATATAAGTTATTCAGTTAATTTAAGTAATCTGAGACAGTGTGAAAAATATCCAAAAGTTTAATACATTGATTCACCCCCGTTCTCAGTGTCAGTGTGTTTTTCAACAATTGGTATCAAAACCAAGTTTTATTCAAGTAAAACAATTTAATCATTGGAAGGAATATTCTCCTAAACACACAAATGGGTGGACAAGTGGCTCTTTCCACAAATGAATATCCCTTATTTGATGGAAAAAACTACTCTTCATGGAGGGAAAGAATGAAAAGGTATCTGAAGTCAAGAGGATCCGGCGTTTGGGATGTAGTAGTATGTAAGCCTTGGTACTTAATTACCTCAAAGAACAAATCCAAAACTGCAAAATAAGAAAAGAGAAACAATTCAATGGCATTAAAAGCAATTCAAAATGGGCTGTCATACCAAGTCAAAGAAAATATGGGACACTGCACCTCTGCTAAATTTTTATGGATCTAGATGGAGAATTCCTATCATATTAAAGTACATAATTGTTGGCCCTTTACCAAGTTTTGGGAGATTCTTGGTCATATTGACCAATTTTAGGACTTTGACAGTCTGTCAAAGGAGGAGCACAAGACGAAGTGGAGATCACAGGATCTCGACCCCTTTTTCGGTCATTTTTGGGTTTTGGGGATTATGTAATGGGATTGGGATGTTGGCCCATGGGTTTACCCATGCTTAGGCCTATTTTGTAATGTATAAATAGATGTCTAGGCAATGTAAGGAGGGGGATTTGTGTGATGTGAGGCCCTAGTCAGATGTTAAGTGCAAGTAGGGTATGTAAGTTCTTTGTGCATGACTGTAAGAGACTTGCAGACCTAAGTGCAAGTGGTTGTAACAGACGGTGGAAGGATGTGTGTTGTAATGCAAGGAAGAAGGATCTAACGAGCTGCGCAGATATTCTATCCTATGCGGAGAAGGGTTCTGAGGCTCTGTGCATGTAACCCATTGAAAAAGATAATAAAGAAGAAGAGTTGGTGGACGTAGCCCCGGGGTGGGGGTGAACCATGTAAATACTGTGTCGTTTTGTTGTGTGCCTTGTCTTGATGTGTTTATGTCTCATTTTGCTAAGTTATTTGATAGAGATAGATAAATATTCTTATGCTTTGTGTTAATGATGTATAGAATGTTAGATCAGACCTATATGAATGTTCTTAGTACTTGAATCTATTAGATCTGATCTATTTCTTTATGCTAAGTTCTTGGATACATCAAGCCTAAGTAAGTATTGTGATGCTTTATTTGATCTGTAGAGTAGATATTAGCTACATATTGATGAAATAACAGTGCTAAGTGATTTATTAAGTAGTACAATCACATATATGTGTCCCAGCTAAGGTTGGAGACACTTGAGTCTTGCAACCACCCATGCCTCTACCTCGAGTGAGACTTCATCTGCTTTGCAGGTGTTTCTGAAAAGGTCAGTAGTTAGGGTTTTGTTGGTTTGTTGTTGTAGCATTGAACCCTAGGTATTCCCCTATGCCAACAAATGGTTCCATTGCCGGGACTTGAAACTGTGATTGCTTGGAACTGGGAAAGAAGAAGCTTTGTACAAAGATCCATCCTGAAACTGTGAAAGCTCTGTGCGTTGATTTGTTTCCCTAGTACACAACATTTTACTTGACTTGAGGAGCTCTGTGCCAAGAAAAGAGGTAATATCTATTATCTTTGTGCTCTGATAAAGGTAAGAATAGTGAAAAATTCTAGATCTGAAAGATTTGTGCTCTGTAAAAGTAAGATAAGTGAAATTGTTTTGTTTCTAGAGTATGGACCTAGGTATGTTTGATAGATTTTGTCCTAGATTAAAAACTAAGGCACTAATAGATGAAAGAAGGCTTGATATGAGTAGATCTGATGAGAATAGTGAAAGATATGTTATACCTATACATAGAAAGAATGTTTGGACTAACAAATGGATGCAAGATCCTAGAAATAATTTGTTTCAGGTTAGCTCCTATGATCCTAGCATGTAGTACATGAGAAGTTGTGGATCATTTAAAAGAAATAGAGGATTAACCCTCTATTACAGTTGTAGAAGAATGGGACATATTGCTAAGGAATGCCCTGGAAGAAGATCTAGTTGTCTTTGTTGCAAAGCTATGGACCATGAAGTGTTGGATTTCCCTAGAATGATTGTTAATGTTGAAAGAATGAATCTGAACCAAGAAAACCCTAAGGTAGATCCATAAATAGAAGAAACCTAGAAAGAATCAGAGAAAGTATTGCTATAGATGAAAGAAACCTTGAATGACAGCCGACATGTTAGATTATCAAAGATATTTAAATAAAAAGAATGCATCGAAGCAATAATAGGAGACTTCGACATTGACTTTGTTCTATATGAGGAAACACAGGTGAATATCATGACAGAGAGAACTTGGGAAGCTATAGGGAGGCCTGCTTTGATTCCTTCATTAGGAGGAATAGGGTTATTCAGAGGAAAACTGGTAAACCTATGTGGAAAGATCACTCAAATATCTATGAATGCTAATGGAACTTCGACAGAAGAATATTTTGAGATTAATAAATTTATTGAGGATAGTGCCTCGTTTACCATGTTACTAGGGAAACCTTGGATTGATAGAGATCGAGCCAGATGAAGGGAAGAAGAAGAAGTTTTGGAGCAAAAGAAACACGAGTTAAAATATTTCATGACTAGAAGGATCACACACTTGATTGAAGAATAGGAGAACAGATCGAAGATACTTAACACTAGAGGACTAGATGTTGAAGCTGCAAGAACAATAGAGGACTCACAGAAGACTAAAGTACCTATCCAATATAAAGAAGAGGTGTTACCCCTGAATCCTAGGAAAGAACCTCAACAACGTGCAGTGACTATGTCCAAAGAAGATATGAATCAGAATGGAAAAAGGAATATCCAGATGAAGCTCATTGGAAAGAAGGCTAGAAAGATAAGTAAGAAGAGGGATAAGATTGAAAAGTTACAAAAGGTTCCAGAGGGAACTTCCCAGAAAGAAAATTTGCATAATTGGATCTTCTTCGAGATATCAGAACAACAACACATGGCACTTCGCCATGGCGAAGCATATAGCCATTGGGAACGATATATCCATTTGACTGTCGCTCCGAATGGGTTGGAAATCATTTATGGTTCGCCACCATAACTTTGGACCACGCCATAATGGACAGAACAAGAGTTAATGAGGCTTCATACCTGTTACAAGAGAATCATTGTCGATTTACCTATTTATCCCGTCCCGCCACGCACAAAGAACACTTTTGCTAACCGAGAGTTTGAGCCCGCAAACTAAGTGAATTGTATACAATGATCATCCCCTTGTTTCCATCTATTTCATTACAATGTCTAAGTTAATCATGAACCCGATATCGTTAATCCCGAGCATGTATGTCTGAGGAGCTCACCGCAGTCGAAGAATCAATGATAGAAGTACTCCTCGAATTGATGATTGAAAGCGTCATGTCAGAGAGAGGATTTTCTATAGGTGTAAAAGCATCGTCGATGAGAGGACTGTCGGCCTCTCTGTCCACTGCTCGAGCCAGACCATCTTGGCCAGCAAATGAAAAGTGAACCAAGCACAGGGATGATCTCGCGAATGCTAAATTGATCTCAAGTATATTACCCACATATCTACCACCTTTGAGTGGTGCAATAAATCGAGACAATGTTCCCAGAGACTTTGAGTATAACTTAGTCACTGCGTACCTCCCAAAAGGGATATGCGTAGTTTGCGCAGACCAAGATAATATTGCAGCGTTGCAGTTTAGTGACTTCAACCTTAGCAACAAGAATGTCTATAGCATGCTCGCCCCACATAAGTACCTGACCAGAACAAAGGGAAAGAATTTGAAGATAATTCCCCAGTCGTGGAATATGAACCTCGCGCAGTCCACACTACTCAATGTCATGAATATTCCTCACTTTGGAAGACACCAAGATGTGAATGCATGTGTCAAGTTGTTGTTGTCATGTTACCATGGCAGATACTTGTGGTTAAACCTTCGTATCATAGTGGATCCGACATTGATCAATCAGATCACAGGACTGAGTATGCAAGGCCCTAACCCACAGGATTTCTATCCCAGAAAAACCATGGATCGTGCTCTATCTCAAAGGATAAATGACACCTACGGTGATGTCAAGAAGGGCAAATGAGGCTAAAAGGTAGATTCTATCCAAAGCGATGCAGTGTGCCTCGCCTGTCAATTGATTATAGGAAATTTAGTACGAAAGAACCGAACCACCCAAGTCACTGGTTTCGCAATCGACCTCACAGGGAAGTGCGTAGAAGGAATTTAGATGAATTGGGTGCAGTACTTGATGAACCAATTAGAACTCGATTACAGAGAAGCACAGGACCAAGGATACGAATTTCATTTGTGCTGGCTATTAATCCTGATCACTTTTATTTCCTGGGAGATTCTGGAAGGTGAGACCTTCCCAGACATTGATCCCTTTGAACCACTAGCCATGAAGTTTAGTACACTGTGGTACTCGAGTGACATGAATAAGCAATGGTATTCAAATTCCATGCTCCACACATACTACAATCAGCTGAAGGTATCCATCCATTCTGAGCCTCGTATGACCCTGAATACTCTCCACAGGTTTCAGCCTTTGATAAAGTTCAACGTTGATCAACATTTTATTTACATCACAGCATGCGCTGATGGACATAAGAAACAACTACAGTCCTACTACAAGCCGACGAAGGAATTCCTAGAAGAGATCACCAAGGAATGGTCAACGAACCTCCTTATTACAGCAGACCCTGTGGAGATATCTGACATGGACAGTTCAGAAATTGCACAGGATACACCCAGACCTAGCAAGACAAAGAAGCCTGAAGAGGTTCAGGATTTAGACAGTACATCCATAAATACTTCTTCCATATCACTGGATCAAGGGGTTGATGGTGAAGAGATAGATGGCACATAAGATGAGAAAAATAAAGGTGAGGTAACGCCACCTAGAGACAAGGAGGACCCCTCGAAGAAAAGGAAGGTTTCCCCTCTGAAGAATTCTTCCTGGAAGAAATCAAAAGCAACAATGACCAAGTTGCAGAGTATCCTCACCCCAGATGACTTCTATTTCATCGTATCAACCCTTAATGATGTTTTGCTGGAGATAGCAGAGAAACAAGAGGCTAAGTAGGAGGATATGTACAATCGAATTGAAGTTGAGCTCCAAGGGGTGCAACACGCACTACAGTCCAGCTGTGTAGTCTCCACTGCACCTCTATCAGTAGGAACACCAAAACTAGGAGATGAGTCAGCTCAACTCCACTGAATCGTTGATACAGTCAAAGCTTACCTTCGATGAGCACAGGAAGAAACAATGCAAGCCACCCATGCTTTGGCATAAGTACAGGGAGTCCTTCTAGAGAAACGCACTACTGCAGAACGGGAAAAGCTTTCTCTCCAGGAGAAGTGGGATGAAGAAAAAGCACAGCTGCAACAAAGAAAGGAACAGTTGCTCGCAGAGCAACTTAGAGTAAAGGAAATGGTCCACGGATCACTTCGCTCTGTGATAGTCATAGAAGTAAAGACCGAAGAGTGAGTTCCACAATAGGTGGTGCAAATTGAAGAAGTAATCCAGAAGCTACAACAATGCATCCCAGATTTAGAACTACGCACTGTGCTTGAAACTCGATAGGAAATAAGGGACCAAAGGGAAGCAATTGCCCGCAGCACAGTTGAGATACTAAAATATCTTTCTCTGGAATGCAAGCAGTTGAGTAACCGTAGTGCCCAAACATATGATAATCTCATCGAGAATCCAGATTTACAAGCATTGGAGTCGCAACTCAAGGAAGCAAAGCAACATGAAGACACACTACATACATAGCTGAAGGCCCTGTCGGTCATGGAAGGAATGAAGTGGTCTCAAGAGAAATGCATGGCCCAACAACAGATCTATAAGACTCAAAGAAAAGTTATGGAAGTAACTCAACGGCTCCAACCAGTACAAAATAAGTTGGCATGCCAATTATTCACAGAGGTTGAAAGACAAGGTGCAGAGCTAGAATAGGTTGTCATCACCACAGAACAGTGCCTAGAAGGGCCTCTGAATGACACAATGTTCTAGGAGTTCACTGAGCAAGAGACCATAGCACAGCAGTAGGTCAAAGCATCTCGAGCCAATATCGAGGCGTTCGAGGAAGAACTAGTCAGACCAAAGTGACTCGAGATGAGTCGCAGGTGAGTGTTGGGGGCATGTTGGCCCTTAACTAAGTTTTGGGAGATTCTTGGTCATATTGACCTATTTTGGGACTTTGACAGCCTGTCAAAGGAGGAGCATAAGAAAAAATGAATATCATGGGATCTCGGCCCCTTTTTTGGTCCTTTTTGGGTTTTGGGATTATGTAATGGGATTGGGATGTCGGCCCATGGGTTTACCCATGCTTAGGCCTATTTTGTAATGTATAAATAGATGTCTAGGCAATGTAAGGAGGGGAATATGTGTGATGTGAGGCCCTAGTCAGATGCTAAGTGCAGGTAGGGTATGTAAGTGCTTTGTGCATGACTGTAAGAGACTTGCAGAGCTAAGTGCAAGTGGTTGTAACAGATGGTGGAAGGTTGTGTGTTGTAATGCAAGGAAGAAGGATCTAGAGAGTTGCACAGATCTTCTGTCCTATGCAGAGAAGGGTTATGAGGCTATGTGCATGTAACCTATTGAAGAAGGAAATAAAGAAGAAGAGTTGGTGGACGTAGCCCCAGGGTGGGGTAAACCACATAAATAATGTGTTGTTCTGCTTTGTGCCTTGTCTTGATGTGTTTATGTCTCATTTTGCTAAGTGATTTGATAGAGATAGATAAATCTTCTTATGGTGTGTGCTAATGATGTATAGAATGTTAGATTTGACCTATATGAATGTGCTTAGTGCTTGAATATGTTATATATGATCTATTTCTTTATGCTAAGTGCTTAGATACATCGTATCTGAGTAAGTGATGTGATTCTCTGGTTGATCTGCGGAGTAGATATTAGCTACATATTGATGAACTGATAGTGCTAAGTGCTTTATTAAGTAGTACAATCATAGATCTATGTCCTAGATAAGGTTGCAAACACTTGAGTCTTGCAACCACCCCTACCTCTACCTCGGGTGAGACTTCATCTGCTTCGTAGGTGTTGCCGAAAGGGTCGGTAGTTAGGGTTTTGTTGGTGCGTTGTTGTAGTGTTGAACCCTGGGTCTGCCCCTATGCCAACAAGAACACAGAAGAAGACAACTCCATCAAGGAATTGATTTAATCCCCAGTCATCAATAAAGAAGAGAACTCCATCAAGGAATTGATGTGATCCCTATTCATCAATAAATAAGACAACTCCATCAAGGAATTGATGTAATCCTCAGTCATCAATAAAGAAGACAACTCCATAAAGGAATTGATGAAATCCCCAGTCTTGAATAAAGAAGACAAATCCATAAAGGAATTGATGTCATCCTTAGTCATCAATGAAGAAGACAACTTCATCAAGGAATTGGTGCATACCTCAGTAATCACTAAAGACAAACTATTGAATCTTAAGAATGATGTTATAGATGCATTAGAAGATATTTGTATTGAACCAAAAAATAGTTTATATATTAAATATCGTAGGGAGGCTCTTGACCATCTTGAATAAACAATTATGTGCACTCTAGAAGAGTTGGATAAAATTCAAAAGAAAGATATGTTTCTACAACAAAATTTATATCAATCTGACATAAATAACCATGAAGAGCATGAACAAAAGATTCAGCTAGAAGACAAAGAAGAAGAGCTCAAAAGATTGAAGACTAAAGTTGTTGATCTAAAAAAGAAGTGAAAGAGTTGAAGACATGCGACAAGCCCAATAAATGCATAGAAGTGTTATAAGAAACAAAATAAATGGTCATCAGTCTAAATACTCAACTTGAGGAAGCTAAGGAAATTGAAGAAGCCATGAAGATCCCGTTGAATAAAAAGGAAGAATCATGTCACATGCTGGAATTGGAAGTTGTCAACCTCAAAAAGAATAATGAAAAGAAAAATGCAACTACCAAATTCTAGAATAGCCCGGCTATCTTAGATAGGATATGGAACAGTCAAAGACCAACCAATGAAAAAATTGGTCTTGGGTACAATAAGAAATAAGAAGGTGGAAAATGGCCCCCCATTCACAAACATGAGGAAGGATCCTCCTCATCAAGGGGAAAAAGTGTAGTCACAAACCAAATACAATCTCAAAACTATATTGAGAAAAGAATCTATAAAAGTCAAAACCAAGAGTCATATCAAAAGGTAGACTTATCATGTCAAAACAAACTCAAGTATGGAAACACATTCAATGCTTATTTTTTTTCATGTCATAACTTTGGTTATAAATCATTGGAATGCAAGAGTCTTGAAAGGAAAAATTCAGGAAGGTCCAATAACTTATTGAGATGTTGGAGATGCAATTATGTTGGGAACACAAAAAAGTTTTAGCATACAATGAGATTCTACAACTGTGATAGGTTTGGCCACAAATCCCAAGACTGCGGGAAATCAAGAAGCCAACCCATGAAGAATAATCAATACAATTCAAGAAGAAAATCTAATGAAGTTTGGAAGAAAAGAAGAGATGACAAACCTCAAAGGAAAAATTTAGAAAGGAAAGATCCAACAAGAAGAGTGCCTCATGGAAAGATTTAGAGAAATAAATTAGAACAAATCTACAAAGATTCAGAAAAGACAAATGATCCAGGTGGATATCGGTGGCCACCCACCTTTTCCAACTGGCTCAAAACAGTTTTCTAACAATTTTGGCAATTTACTATTTTTAGCAGTTTTAACTTCTAGGGCCATTTTGAGGGCCTAAATGAAGGTTTTTAGATATCAAGCTCCTCAATGATAGTTGAAAGCATCATTGATCCCCCAAAATGAATTTCCTTTATGATACCTTTCCAACGGGCTATCACACGCCTAAAACAGAGATCGTATGCAAAAGTTACGACCCCGAGAAGTTGATGTACTAACTTACCCAAACGGGGCCCACATGAATTTTGGTGCTTCATCTCCTAGGGTTAGGTTTTTGGATGTCTAGGGTTTTTGGCATTCCTTCTTATTGTAAAAGGCCTTCAGAGCCTCATTGTAATCATCTTCTTGTGAATGCGAGTAGCCGTCACATCTCTTCTCAGAGATAAGCTGTCGCCATTCTAGCGAGTCTTTTACTCTGTATTTTTACAGTCTCTATACATTTCTTTGTTAGGGTCATCTTTTATAGTAATACCCGATTTCTATTAATGAAATAAATGTACAGAGACTGTAAAAATACAGAGTGAAAGACTTGCTAGAATGGTGGCAACTTATCTCTGAGAAGAGGTGTGACAACTACTCGCATTCGTAAGAACATGATTACAATGAGGCTCTGAAGGCCTTTTACAATAAGAAGGAATGTCAAAAACCATAGACATCCAAAAACCTAATCCTAGGAGATGAAGCGCCAAAAGTCATGTGGGTCTCGTTTGGGTAAGTTAGTACATCAACTTCTCGGGGTCGTAACTTTTGCATACGATCTCCATTTTAGGTGTGTGATAGCCTGTTGGAAAGGTATCCTTGAGGAGATTCATTTTAGGGGCTCAATAATGCCTTTGTATATCATTGAGGATATTTATACTGAAAAACCTTCATTTAGGCTGTCAAAATGGCCCCAGAAGTTAAAACTGCTAAAAATAGTAAATTGCCAAAATTGTCAGAATTTTTTTTTGAGCCAATTGGAAAAGCTGGGTGGCCACTGATATCCACATGGATCAAAAAATCTCCAAGGGAATGGAAATTTGTATCTTCGTACCATGCCTCTCTTAGATGCATAAAATGATCCAAAACACTTCTTGAAGAATTCATAAAAGAAAAAAAGAAGGGTCTCTCAATGAGGAATGAAAAATCACATCAACTAAAGAATTTTAAAGAAGCAAAGGATTTCAAAATATATAAAGATAGAGCATGAAAAAGGAAAATTGATTAATGACAAAGAGAAGCAAGATCTGTTGGTATCAAAGAACTGAAATTGGTAACATACCTTAACAATTTATTGTGGAATGGAAATTAAATTAATTGGTATTGATCAATTAGTAATGATCAATTGGTATCAATTTAAATGATTTGTTGGTATTCCTATGAAAGATCAGAATATCAAGAAGAATATAGAGGTCAATCAAGAATATCAGTAAGATTCACACCCTTGTCCTTTATGACAAAAGGGGAAGACAGTAAAACCCTATGAAACAGTAAAAGCTCAGGGGGAGTATTTAATTTGGTCATCAAATGAGGAAGTCATTGGATTAGGTTTAAAAGACTTGATCACTACAAAAGTTGGTATCAAAAAAGGCTACATATTTGAACACAAAATCCCAAGAGACTGAGATAGCAACTGGCTCATCCACATGGGGAGAGAAGCAGTGAGATTTTCACTCTTTGTCATTGATGTCAAAGGGGGAGATAAGCAATAAAACAAATTTAGTATTAGTAAAAACAAACTCAATTCCCCAATTTGAATATGAGATTAGTGATAGGGGGAGCAAAGGTAAAAACTCATTTGTTTTATAGATATGTTGCCCTCAATGCCAAAGGGGGAGATTTTTGGAATTATTGATTGTGTGTTGTCATTGATGGCAACATGAATCAAACATGGATAGACAAGAAATAACAAGTATATGCTTGATGAGTGGTGTCAAGGGATAAACTATAGGTCATGACAACACATAATTTAAATTATGTTGAATACAAAGGAAGTCTGAAGAAATGGTTAGGACAAAGAGATAGTACAAAGGAACAGTTGTTTGAAGCTGTTATAACTATGGAGAAATATGAATAAGTTCACTACTGTGAACTTGAGAAAGAATGAGAATGTTGAGGATGTTGAAGATACAAGTCAAACACTAAATTGACTTGGAGATATTTATACTGATGGAATATTACATTGGGCTACAGAGGAGTAAAAAGAACTAATGAATAAATCTAAGTGAGATAGATCTAAGTAATGAAGGGAGATATATATAAGTAATGAAAGGAGATAGATCTAAGTGAATCATGGAACACTCGATTGAAGACGAGGGAATGAATAAATCTTGGGATAAATTGTTGGAGAAGAGTTCTGTAAAATATGGATACAAAACTTAAAAATAGGGAATGTTTGATCAATATTGAATAAAATATGGCCATTAGATTGAGAAGAAGTCAAGAATAATGGGGTGTAGAGTTATATCGACGCTAACCATCAGATCATGAAGAGGTTGAATAAGGTACGTCAGATATTATGGTAGAAGGAAATATGAATTCAACCGTCCATCCAATCTCAGATTAAAACATCATCATGTATTTAATGGTGGTAAAAAATGATGTGATGTAGATCCAGCTATCCGACCATAGGTCAAATCAACGATGAAAAAATATTTTTCATAGCAAAGGTGCGAAGAGTTTAACATGGGGCAAACCCCTCGAAATATTGTGGGCCTTCAATCAAAAAACCATGTGTCATTTAGAGGTTTATTTTGGGGTCCACAACATTGAGATATGAGCCAAGAACCCTGCCCCCGAAATGACAAGACCATCCATCCAACAAATGATTAATTATGCATTATCGATTAAGTTAGGCTAGACATTGCTAGTGCTCAATTGTGTATCCCTGGGTATTATAGTCCAAAATTCGACTCCTATGCATTTTTGACATTGGACTACTAATTTACACATTTGCCAACCAATTTTGTTGAGGTTCCTCTTACAAAAAATATTTTTGTATGGTGTGCGCACCTTGATACACATGAAGACTGCATACATATGTGATTTGAATACCTAACAACCTGTGTATACTCTAAAAAGTTGCAAAAAAAAATAAAATTCCACACTTTCCAGGAGAGTTTACATGCTATTTTGGGTCGCACAACCATTTTACCTCCTATATCCCTTCTGAAAACTGAATAACCATCATTTCTCCATAAAAAAGGGCCCTAGGGGGGTCATTTGAAGATATGAAAGAAGAGGCAAGTGAACTCTGCAGAAAATTTTTCCCTTTATCATTTCAAGCCTTTGCATCATGCTCTGAGTTTTCATCCCCAACATTCCCAAGCATTCATCCTCCTTATACAATCCATCCATTTCCTTCTATTGGAATTTTGGTTGTGAGGATCTCACTTTGGGATTGGTGCACTTGGAGTATAGTTAGAGGAACCCAGGTGAGGTTCACGAAGTGGTGTCAGCAAGATTAAGGTTGTATCTTACCATATTGTTTTCAATAAAAGGGAATTTTCTTGTCCCAAATCTACGTGTCTTCATGTTTATATCTCTAAATTTCTTTCATGGATATTTAAGCCTTTAAATGACCTTTGTTATTATGCATATGTTGTTTTATATTGTTCTCTGAAGTTGTTTTAGGCCATCATTGGGAGGATTCCTACAACCCAGGACCGAACAACGAAAGGATCTACTACAGATCAAAGGACTTAAGTCAACAATAATAAAATATGAAGATGGTTGTGTATGAACATGTATGCAAAGGGCTTCCTTAGGATAAAAATATCCTTCATTATTGTGTATAAACAATGTAGCAACCTTCATATGTGGCATGTGTGACCTCCAAGGTGGAATGAATTCCCTTATATAGAGTGTAAAATCATAGAATTTATTTAAATTTGCAACAAAATCTAGCTTCAATAAAGTCGTGTCTTCCTCCTTGGGCTAACAACATACTTCCTTAAAGTAATCCTTCTTCAACATTTGTGCATTTCATAATATTAATAATCAAAATAACTCCTCAAGGGATGGATATCTCCCTTTATAGTTAATATCATCAATTGAAAGTGGATTCAAGGT
Source organism: Picea engelmannii (assembly GCA_009831015.1). NCBI lineage: Eukaryota > Viridiplantae > Streptophyta > Pinopsida > Pinales > Pinaceae > Picea > Picea engelmannii. Next base: position 189,730 of record ML779506.1, on the reverse strand, counting down.
CATTTGTGCATTACATAATATTAACAAATAAATAACTCCTGAAGGGATAGACATCTCCCATTATAGTTAATATCTTCAATTGAAAGTGGATTCAAGGAAAATTTCTTTGTACACAAAAAAGTCTTGGATTCCCTCCTTCACAAGATTTCATTTTAGTCATCACTAATAATAAATTCCTGAAAAGGTGAATATACATAGGGATATGTGTAGCACACCAATGGTTCTCCTCGAAAACTGGAATTGCACATGTTACAAGAATGGATAAGGTCTTGAACACTCTTCTTTGGATAAAATGATCAAAAAATGGTCATAAGTACTTTAAATGGTTTCCAAATATGTTGGGTGAACCTCCTTTACATTCCAATGATAATGTGTTGTTGTTTATTCTTTGACATTGGACTAGGCGATTGTAACCACATATCTATATCATTTCTACTGTAAACCATATCAATGCTAAAGTCCCTTTTGTTGGCATTTTTGATCGTATGTTTTCATTGATGGCAACATGAATAAAACATGGACAATAATAAAACATGGAAAGACAAGAAATAAAAAGTATATGCTTGATGAGTGGTATCAAAGGATAAACTATAAGTCATGACAACACATAATTTAATTTCTATTGAATAAAAAGGAAGTTTGAATAAATGCTTAGGACAAAGAGATAGTACAAAGGAACAATTGTTTGAAGTTGTTATAAAAATGGAGAAAGATGAAGAAGTTCAGTGGTGTGAACCGAAGCAAGAATGAGGATGTTGAGGATGTTGAAGATACAATTCAAACACTGAATTGGATTGGAGATATTTCTACTAATGAAATATTACATTGGGATGCAGAGGAGTAAAAAGAAGTAATGAATAAATATAAGTGATATAGATCTAAGTAATAAAGGGAGATAGATCTAAGTGAATCCTATAATGCTTGATTGAAGACGAGGGAATGAACAAATCTCAGGATAAATTGTTGAAGAAGAGTTCTATAAAGTATGGATACAAAACTTAAACACAACGAACATCTAATCTAGATTGAATAAAATAAGACCGTTATATCGAGGAGAAGTCCATAATCATGGGGTGTAGATTTAGATTGACGCTAATTTTTGGATCATGAAGAGGTTGAATAAGGATCGTCGGATCTCATGGTAGAAGACAAAATAAATTCAACTATCCATCCAATCCTGGATTAAAAAATCATTGTATATTTAATGGTGGTGAAAAATGATGTGATGTATATCCAACCACCCAACCACAAGTCATATCAATGTTGGAAAAATATTTCTCATAGCAATGGTGCAAAGAGTTTAACATGGGTAGACCCCCCAAAATATTGTGGGCCATTGATAAAAAAAAACCATGTGTCAGTTATAGCCTTATTTTGGTGTCTAAAACATTGAGATACAAGCCAGGAACCCAACCCCCGAAATGACAGGGATCGTCCATCCAACAAACGATTAAGTCAAAACCATCCATTAAGTCAGGATAGACATTGATAGCGCTCAGTTGTGTAGCCATGGCTTATGAGTTTGGTTATGTGGGAAGCGTGAGTGATTAGGGATAAGGCCACAAGCTAAGGTCATATTCTTTGATCATTTGGAACCTAATGAGCGCTTGGATGAAGTTAACACAGTTTGAACAGTAAGCACTTTTGGAGAAGCACTTGGTTACAGTTCACGACCATATGAAGACAGGGACCTAGTGAAAGGACCTTGAGGACCTGAATACAAGAATAAAAAATAAAGGATAGATACAACCTATAATTGAGGTCGAGCAACCAAATAATGGAATCGAAGGAATTGCAGAGGAAGCTAATTCACAACAGAAGAATGTATAGAGAAGGATCAAGAAGGAATTCACATGATTTGGTTGAGGATTGAAATAAGGATTTGATCCCTAAATGTGATCAAATGGAAGAGGGCTTGATATAGAAAATAAGGGAAGAAACGAAAGATGCAACATGATAAATTGAATTAAATATTAATGAAGAATATTAATATAAATATAAAAGGATTAAATGCTAATGGAGAATATTAATATAAATGTTAATATTAATGGAGAATATTAATATTGATATATGGAGTTTAAATATTAATGGAGAATATTAATATTGATATATGGAGATTAAATATTAATGGAGAATATTAATATTAACATATGGAGTATAAATACAAAAGAGGAAAAAGTTAAATGGAAACATTTTTTTTATGTAAAAATAAATATGAAAGTAAAATAATAAAAAAGGTAACATGATGTAAAAAATACATTCAAAATAAAAAATAAAGTTACATGAAAAGGAGTATTAAAAGATAAAAAGAAAAAAAATGAATTTATGTAAAAAGTCAAAAAGTTAAATGGTATTTTCCCTTGGTTTAAAAACCCATGGTATTTTTCGATGGTATTGTGAAACATGAAAATGAAAAGGGATAATGGAGAATTAATTACTTAATCAATGGATGAATAAACATGATATGAAGGATTATGAATAATAATAAAGGAAGAAAGTTGTTATTAAAATAAAATCATTATTACTGAAATGAAGAGATACATTGAAAGACACATTGTTTCAATGTCATACACCTTTATAAATAAAATCTTCTATTGAAAAAAGATGTATCTCGGTGGATCAAATATAAAGACAATGGATTGAATGAAAATAGATTCTTTGTTAGGTTGGTGCATCTTTACAAGTTGAGTCTTATTATGATGGTTGGATTCCTCATATCTCATTTGGATCTGAGAACTACAAGTTGGGTCTTGTATCTGAGAGTTGAATCTCTCTTATTCAATTGGTGTTGAATAGTTTGATGGTTGGTATCATATGTACTTATTCAAATTTAATAAATATACG
>ML779506.1:123083-185615 GCA_009831015.1 Picea engelmannii | reverse complement strand
TGGAGATGCAATTATGTTGGGAACACAACAAAGTTTTTTCATACAATGAGATTCTACAAATGTGATAGGTTTGGCCACAAATCCCAAGACTGTGGGAAATCAAGAAGCCAACCCATGAGGAATAATCCATACAATTCAAGAAGCAAATCTAATGAAGTTTGGAAGAAAAGAGGGGATGAAAAATCTCAAAGGAAAAATTTAGAAAGGAAAGATCCAACAAGCAGAGTGCCTCATGGAAAGATTTGGAGAAATAAATTAGAACAAAGCTACAAAGATTCAGAAAAGACAAAGCGCCAAGGGAATGAAAATTTGTATCTTTGCACAATTCCTCTATTAGATACATAAAATGATCCAAAACACTTCCTGAAGAATTCATAAAAGAAAAAAAAAAGGTCTCTCAATGAGGAATGTAAAATCACATCAACTGAAAACTTTTAAGGAAGCAGAGTAGTTCAAAATATATAAAGATAGAGCATGAAAAGGGAAAATTGATTAACGACAAAGAGCAACAAGATATCTTGGTATCAAAGAGCTAAAATTGGTAACATACCTTAACAATTGATTGTGGAATGGAAATTAAATCAATTGGTATTGATCAATTGGTATCACTGTAAATGATTTGTTGGTATTCCTATGAAAGATCAGAATATCAAGAAGAATATAGAGGTAGATCAAGAATATCAGTAAGATTCACACCCTTATCCTTTATTACAAAAGGGGAAGACAATAAAACCCTATGAAACAGTAAAAACTCAGGGGAAGTATTTAATTTGGTCATCAAATGAGGAAGTCATTGGATTAGGTTTAAAATAATTGATCACTACAAAAGTTAGTATCAAAGAAGACTACATATTTGAACACAAAATCCCAAGAGACTGAGATAACAGCTGGCTCAGTCACATGGGTGTTGACGGGCGAAATTGAATGCTCGCCAACTGGAAGAGTGGATCCGGTCCGGGATTGTTGGCTCAACTGTGATCCATAGATCGTCGTTTGATGTGGTTGTTGTTTGAGGGGGGGTGTTGTCGTTTGAATGACCTCTTGTCACTATAGGTGAGCGGTTGGGTGGTGGATAAGTCTTACGACCACCTCATGCCATTAATAAATTTCAGGCCCTCCTTCTAGCGCCATTTGTTGGCGGGTGAAATTGAATGCTCGCCAACTGGAAGAGTGGATCTAGTCTGGGGTTGTCTAAATAACCCAAGCCGTTTGGGATGATCCACCCTGACGGCTTTAGCGGCTCCGTTGGCCAATCTGAGTCCTAGGAAAACGAAAGAAAAATAACTAAAGGAACTAATCTAAATGAAAACAATAATTAAAGCAAACTAATAAACAAATCTAGAATAAATATATACAGTCTATTGTCTATAATATACAACAATAGGTCTATGAGATTAAATGTTCACTTATTAACAGAATTAAATCTTAATCACAAATATACAATATTAACAGATTACAGATTTTAAATGAAAACCTGCGAAAATCATTTGTAAACTGTCCTATGACAGCAAAACTATTGTTTTTTGATTTTTATAATTTTATGAGAAAGAAATAAAATGAAAACTATCTAAGCTGAGCAATTAAAATTATAATCCTAACTATAAATCTGAACTATATATATATCTATATAAACTACTTAAATAACACTAATAAATTAAGTATTAAATAACAAATAGCAAACTGACCTGAAGTAATGCTTCAGGTTTGTCCTGTATACAATAGTTGATTTAGCTGTTCGGTGGGAGGAAACCCGCACCAGATTCTCCACAAGCTTCTTGTAAACAAAAAGCAACAGTGCTCTTCAAGTATAAACGACAGGACAAACAAGACATAAAAAATGACAACAATAGTATAATTTACAAATCATCACATTTAGATAAATCTATGTGCAAAGATTTGTACAAAATGATTCATTTAACGAAGAAGATAAACCTTTAATTCATTAAATTGAAACAAAGTAAATGTTGTACTTTTAAAATAAGAGAGATAAGATATGGACAGCACATAAACCAAATCACATCAACCTGCAACGAATTGTGATAGCTAAAGTAGTCGATAATTAATTGCAAACTGATATGAAGAAAACTTGAAATAAAAGTTTGATATATTGAAAGCTAAAGCTATTACAAGACATCAACTTTCATCCCAGTCTGTATCATTATAAATCCATAGTCTGGTTCTCCCAACCGTGATGATGATGAGTTTATTACAAAAAGAACAAATATTTAAAGACCACAAGGTAAAACATCCCTGTGGGAATTATCAACCACTGTTTACGAAAAATCTGGGAATGATCTCCCAAGTCTCTATTCCTGACTAAAACTAACAACCTATAACAAAACTATATCACAAAAGTATCTCCTAAACTACCACAGCATATCCAATTTGTCATTGAAATTCGTATGCACCTGAAAGTGGACAAGAATAGACAAGTTTAGAGGATATTTTATTGATAAAATTAACAAAAATCTAAATTTTAAGACTAGCTACAGAATCTCACGATTCTGTAGCTAGTCTAATTTGAAAACATAATCATTTTAAATCCATCCAAAACTAACAAAAATATATTCGACTTATTAAACCAAATCTTTAATCATTAAATCAACACAAAGCAAGTCGCTCATGCCAGAAGTAACCAAATCTTTATGCCAATTTGAAACAGATGAAATCGTAATTGAATCAATCAAATGATAACACGATATGTACGATTTGTCACACAACTTTTATTTCCAATTCGGAGTAGACAAAATCGTTTTAAAAATCAAAACCAATGAAATCATTTTCATGAATCAATTTCAATTGACATAAATTGTAACCGATCAAGTAAATTTTTCATGCAATAATTTATGTCGACTCAGCCATTAACAAAATCATTTTTAAATCCAAAACTAATAGAGTTGTTTTTTTCGAATCAATAGATTACATTGTATTTATCAAACCAATCTCTGATATTGATGCATTGCATACATAAAAGACCATGCTAATTCAAGCATATAGAATCGTCTCAAAATCAAACCATAAGAAATAAATTGAACTAACACAGAGCCGACATAATCCAAAAACAACAAAATCGTATCAATCCAAACATAGTTGTGTCTGATTTTAGCAAATAAATCTCCTGTACAGGTCGGATGCAATTATAATCTAAAATGGAAACAAAACAGAATCATTCCTTAAATCTATTCGAACAGAACTAAACGAAAACAAACCCAATCGACTACCCTAATTCAAACCGACTCAAAAACAATCAATCGTTTATACTAATCTGAGAATAATAAAATCGTATTAACTAAATCGTAGCCGTGTCTGAGTTTAGCAAAACAAATCTTCCATACATGATTCATAACGAAATCATTTCTGATAATTCAAAGTCAACATAATTTTTTTGAATCTATTAAAAACAAATAGAGCTAATCGAAAGCAAACCCAATCAGTTATGTTAATTCAAGCAAACTCATAAAGAAAAATCGATGTTGAAATACATAACTGGGCAGTAAAAAAACAACTCGGTCATGATAATTTTGAATTGACAAAGGCTGTTCCTGCTTCGACATTTCTGAAGACAATTGAACCAGTGGTTTTTTGTTTCTTCTCGTTGGCTTGTAGCCTGTCGTTCTCCTTTGACAGGATTGTCACCCGTTCCTCTAACGATTTGATCTTAGATTGCAACAGGGGAACTTCCGTGTAATAACGTTCAAGCCATGAATTGCATTGGGTACATGGTCATTGGTCGGGCTTTGGCATCACAGGCGAGGGTTTGCTCAAGTCACCAGGGGGTTCATTGTGAAGCTTAATTCCCAGGTAGTTGGGGTCATTCTTGAGGCACGGAGGTAAGTTAGAGACATAGTCATAGGGTTCCATAGAGCATAGGCCATGAGAATAGGGGTATTCCTCAGTCAAGAATCGTTCAATTTCGGAGTCCGAGTCCTCGCTCAGCACTATTGGCTTTTGGTCAACGTTTTGCTTGGGTTTGTTCCTAGCACATCTCGATATCCATCGTGCATTTTTCTTTCCCTTACCATTGATAGTAGTATCACCTCTACCTTTCTTCCTCACAGGCCTTTCAATGGCCTTAGTATTTTCTTTAGCACACGGGTCGGCCACGGTATCGGGTAGGTCTACGTCGGGGAAATCCGAGGGTTTGATAGGGGGTAGAAGGATATGAAGTGGCACAGCTGGTCCAACCAATGTTTCAGTAACCACAACCTTGTCCACTTAGACAGACTCGGGAGTGGCAAAGCCATTCCTAGATAGGAAGGCTTGCCAACAGTCACCACTAAGGCTCAAATGGTGGATGATAATGAGTTTAATCAAGCAGTGATGAAAAAGGCTTCTATCAGCCTTCTCACACTTGAATCTTTTGTACATATTATACAGACTACGCAAGAGATAATGTGGCATATTCAGAGGGTAGCCTATAAAATTCATCAATAACCGAAGATGATACAGAAATACCAAGCCATAACGACCTTCGCAGGTCACAAACTGCTTAACAATTGCCAAAAGATCGTTCCACCTGGGTTTGAGGGTAGTGATAGGCATACCTCTATCACAGGAAACAATATTTCTTGATGTGAATAGGAGCGGCCACGACACCTCGTCTACTTTGGAATTTTTAAACCACCTTTTCCCTGTACCTAGTAGTCCTGTAGCTGAGCTTAGGAATTCCTCATTGTATGTCTCCGACCTTAGCCCTGCATCCGTCGAAGGTGAGGGAGAATTGTTGGGCAACCAAAAGGTTGAAACCCTAAAACCTTTGGATAAACACCAGCCAACCACCATTTTCCAAATCCTTATGAGCATTGTCGAACAGCAGGAGTGTTTGGCTACCATTTGGCTCTATGCGCACCACAGGTGCCATAGACTGGAGCACACAGTGATCCAAATGAACAGGCAAGGGTTTGGACAGGGTATTCGCAGGATCGAATAGCTCATAGACTTCCCCGAAACCAACAGAGGTAACCCGGGATAGGAGGGAGGCATTAATGCCAAAGTGTGCGGGGGTGGTGGAACTAAATCAACCCATGCAAAACAGTCATATCCAACTGTACAATCGACGACGCATATGGTGATTCAAATCACTATTACAAGGTCAATAAAACAACCACTGAAAACTATGATGAGTTTACTCGGGTGTTTGCACAAGCATTAGTATTTGCATGGTTTTAAAATCAAAACAATCTTTCAAATATAGCACCAAGGATTCAATGATAAAACCTATGCTTGTATGAAACAATTGAATTAAGGGTCTAATCACCATGTTAATGTGTTGATACGAAACCATTGGATTCGATCAAAATAAATCAAACCACCATTGAATGAAGGACTGAATCACACTCATTACAATACCATCACAGTCTCATAAAAATGAAATCATATTAACAGCAAAAAAATGTCAAATGAGTAAGGTTTTGGTGTCTTGTCAGTTGTGTGAACATAAATGAATTAGAAATGCAATGAACACATAGACAAGGGTGACCATAATAATCGAGTGATGATTTTAATGCCATTGACGTGACTTCGAAATCAAATTTTTCACGCTTGCAGTCGTGAAAACGAGAACAAAGGCAGGTGTGCAAATGCACGAAATAATAGTGTTGTTTTATTCAAAGATTGCGATGAAATCAAGGGTTGCAAAACACTGGTGTAGGCAGCTTATAAGGATAGGATAAAAATGTGAAATGGCTACCAACAATGGGGAGAGAAGCAATGAGAGTTTCAGTCTTTGTAATTGATGTCAAAGGGGGAGAGAAGCAATAAAACAAATTTTGTATTAGTAAAAACAAACTCGGTTCCCCAATTTGAAGATGAGATTAGTGATAGGTGGAGCAAAGGTAAAAACTCATCTGTTTTATAGATATGTTTCCCTCAATACCAAAGGAGGAGATTTTTGGAATTATTGATTGTGTGTTGTCATTGATGGCAACATGAATCAAACATGAAAAGTAATCAAACATGGATAGACAAGAAATAACAAGTATATGATTGATGAGTGGTATCAAAGGATAAAATATAAGTCATGACAACACATCATTTATATTATGTTGAATACAAAAGAAGTCTGAAGAAATGATTAGGACAAAGAGACAGTACAAAGGAAAAGTTGTTTGAAGTTGTTATAACTATGGAGAAAGATGAATAAGTTCACTACTGTGAATCTGAGCAAGAATGATAATGTTGAGGATGTTTAAGATACAAGTCAAGCGCTAAATTGGCTTGGAGATATTTATACTAATGGAATATTACATTGGGATATAGAGGAGTACAAAGAAGTAATGAATAAATATAAGTGAGATATATCTAAGTAATGAAGGGAGATAGATCTAAGTCAGGAATGGAACACTCGATTGAAGATGAGGGAATGAATAAATCTTGGGATAAATTGTTGAAGAAGAGTTATGTAAAATATGGATACAGAACTTAAAAATAGGGAATGTCTGATCAATATTGAATAAAAGATGACCATTAGATCGAGAAGAAGTCCAGAATCATGGGGTGTAGAGTTATATCGACGCTAACCATCAGATCACAAAGAGGTTAAATAAGGATCGTCGAATATTATGTTAGAAGGCAAAACGAATTCAACTGTCCATCCAATCCCGGATTAAAACATCATCATATATTTAATGGTGGTGAAATACGATGTGATGTAGATCCAACTATCCGACCACAGGTCAGATCAATGGTGGAAATATATTTTTCATAGCAAAGGTGCAAAGAGCTTAACATGGGGAAGACCCCTCGAAATATCTTGTGCCTTCAATCACAAAACCATGTGTCAATTAGAGGTTTATTTTGGGGTCCACAACATTGAGATATGAGCTAGGAACCATGCCCCCAAAATGACGGGACCATCCATCCAACGAATGATTAAGTCTCCACTATCGATTAAGTTAGGCTAGACATTGCTAGTTCTCAATTGTGTATCCCTGGGTGTTATAGTCCAAAATTCAACTCCTATGCATTTTTGGCATTGGTCTACTCATTTACACATTTGCCAACCAATGTTTTTGAGGTTCTTCTTAAAAAAAAAAAAATTTGTATGGTGTATGCACCCTGATACACATGCAACCCATGTACATATGTGATTTGAATACCTAACAACCCACATATACTCTAAAAATTTGCAAAAAATAAAAAATTCCACACTTTCCAACAAATTATACAGGCTATTTTGGGTCACACAACCATTTTACCTCCTATATCCCTTCTGAAAATTGAATAACCATCATTTCTCCATATAAAAAGGGCCCTAGGGGGTCATTTGAAGATATGAAAGAAGAGGCAAGTGAACTCTACAAAACTTTCTCCCTTTATCATTCCAAGCCTTTGCATCATGCTCTGAGTTTTCATCCTCAACATTCCCAATCATTCATCCTCCTTATACAGTCCATCCATTTCCTTCTATTGGCATTTTGGTTGTGAGGATATCACTTTGGGATTGGTGCACTTGGAGTATAGTTAGAGGAACCCAGATGAGGTTCATGAACTGGTGTCAACAAGATTAAGGTTGTATCTTACCATATTATTTTCATTAAAAGAGAATTTTCTTGTCCCAAATGTATGTGTCTTCATGTTTGTATCTCTAAATTTCTTTCATGTATATTTAGGCCTTTAAATAGCCTTGGTGATTATGCATATGTTGTTGTATATTGTTCTTTGAAGTTGTTTCAGACCATCGTTGGGAGAATTCATGCAACCCAAGAGTGAACAATGAAAGGAAAGGATCTACTACAAATGACAGGACTTAAGGTGCATATCTTATTTTCCTTTCCTTTCTTTAATTGTCATTAGTTCTTGTTAGATTTGGGTTAAATAGGAGTAATTTTTTCTTTTGAGGTATCATTTGCTATGCCTATTCACTAGACTCTGATTAGGGGGATTTTTCCCCATAGCATTGGGTTATGAGTTTGGTTATGTGGGAAGTGCGAGTGATTAGGGATAAGGCCACAAGCTAAGGGAATAACCATTGATCATATGGAACCTAATGAGTGCCTAGATGAAGTTAGCATGATTTGAATAGTAAGCACTTGGTTACAATTCACAACCATATGAAGACAAGGAAATAGTGAAAGGAATTTGAGGACCTGAATACAAGAAGTGACGATAAAGGCTAGATACACTCTATAATGGAGTTCGAAGAAACCAGAGGATGGAATCGAAGGAATTGAAAAGGAAGCTAATTCAAAGTGGAAGAATCGATAGAGAATGATCAAGAAGGATTTCACACGAATTGGTTGAGGATCAAAATAAGGATTTGATCCATAAATTTGATCAAATGGAAGAGGGCTTGATATAGAAAAGAAGGGCAGACGCGAAAGCTACAATATGATAAATTGAATTAAATATTAATGGATAATATTAATAAAAATATAAATGGATTAAATATTAATGGAGAATATTAATATAAATGTTAATATTAATGGAGAATATTAATATTAATATATGGAGATTAAATATTAATGAAGAATATTAATATAAAGGTTATTATTAATAGAGAATATTAATATTAACTTATGGAGTATAAATACAAAAAAGAAAAAAGTTAAATGGAAACACATTTTTAAGTAAAAATAAATATGAAAGTAAAATAATGAAAAAAGTAACTTTATGTAAAAATTAAATTAAAAATAAAAATAAAGTTACATGAAAAGGAGTATTAAAAGATTAAAAAAAAATGAATTTTCGTAAAAAGTCAAAAAGTTAAATGGTATTTACCCTTGGTTTAAAAACCCATGGTATTGCGAAATGTGAAAATGAAAAGGGAGAATGGAGAATTAATTAGTTAATCAATGAACGAATAAACATGCTATGAAGGATTATCAATATTAGTAAAGGAATAAAGTTATTATTAAAATAACATTATTATTACTGAAATGAAGAGGTGCATCGAAAGACACATTATGTCAATGACATACACCTTTTCAATGGCTATATATACAAAATCTTGTGTTGGAAAAAGATGTATCTCGTTGGATCAAATATAAAGACAAGGGATTGAATGAAAAGTCATTATTTGTCAGGTTGGTCCCTATTTACAAGCTAGGTCTTGTTATGAGGGTCGGATTCCTCATATCTCAATTGGATCTGAGAACTACAAGTTAGGTATTGTATCTAAGAGTTGGATCTCTCTTATTTAGTTGGTGTTGAATAGTTTGATGATTGGTATCATGTGTACTTATTCAAGTTTAATAAATATATGATATTTATTCTTCTTTATATAGTTTGTGTTTTTATAACTTTTATATATATTTATGAATATGTAATTGAAATACATATATGTTATTCAGTTAATTTAAGTAATATGAGAAAGTGTGCAAATTATCCAGAAGTTCAAGACACTGATTCACCCCCCCCCCCCTCCTCGCTCTTAGTGTCAGTGTGTGTTTCAACACCTTTTACTACATGGTAGAAGAGGTCTCATGGTGGCATTGAACATTTCAAAAAATGAAAGGAACATATTTGAAAATTACTTTTATTACATAACCCTTTTGCTGGAATAAATGATGAGAAAAGGTGTTAGAAATGTATTTCTAAATTGGAATAGGATCAACAATACATTCTTGTTTAGCTTCTAAACTTACAATTACAATAGCATCTCATTCACTTCCAAATGTTGCTTCTCATTGCTAAAAGGAAGTGAAGTGATCTTTTCTAAAAATCACTCAAGTTTGGTTGACCATTTTACAATATTAACAACATCTCCATAGTGACAATAAAAACCAATATAACTAAAGACAATGGCCACTCATATATCTCTCAACAATTCACACTATCTTATTCTTGGTACCAACCACAACAAGAGGACCAACAAAACGTCTATTTTCTAGAGGAAATAGAAAAAATGCCACAAAAGTGCTTCGTTTATTCTCCTTTCTTCCATTATTTTTTCTTCTCCATAATTTTTTTATTTCTTTAGTATACTCATGAATGGAGGCACTATTGATGGTGTAACATAACTTTGTTTGGAAGAAAAACAAAAAGCTACCCTTTAATGTTAAATGAAATACCTTTTTTACATCTTCAATCAACACCTTTCTATATTTATATTACAATACATGGCCTTAATTCCATTGTATGCTAGCCAAGCTCTGTATAGTAGAAAATTGTTTGCATCTTTTGAACCTGGGACTGCAACAGTTACATCCAGGGCTTGTTCTATAGCAAGATTTGGTTTATTCATGAAAACTTGAGTTCCTCTATCGGGCTTTCTGTCTGTTGCAAACATAGGAACAAGCAATGAAATGATTTTCTTGTCGAGCACCCACAAATATGATAACATTCCACCTATAAATATCAGCCACATGTCCATGAGAACTAGGTAAGCCGTCAATTCTCATATTGAAATATTTCTAGGGTGATGGTGTTGGGTATGTGTTATATTCTTTGCATGGTTAGAACTAGTGTCTACATTGTGTCAGGTGCACAAGGGGGTAAGAGGAGGGAGGAGTGCCCCCTTTACTAGGGGATCAAAAGGGGGAAGATACCCCTTTGTTCACGGTGGTTTGAAATGGGTGGGAGCCCCCCACATGGGGGTTAAGGGGAAACACCCCAGAAAAACAAACTGGCAATTTTTTGTGTCTGTTTTGGACGGTTTTTTGGCACAAGGTTTCCACCAATGATTTTCTATTTTTGGTTAAGGAATTAGGTTTGTTGACTAATCTGGATCATTGGATTAGGGTTTTGTATCCCTTTGGATCCTATATGTATATTTTATTGTAAACAATGTATGAGATGATGAATATAGAAGATGCTCATTTTCCTAGTTTGGGTTTCTAGGGGAAAATGTCTGTGTAATGTGTTTATTGGCCATTGTATATTTTTTGTTCCTTTATTGAAAATTTGTTTGCAATAAATAATTGTACAAGTTTAAAATCTACATTTGGTATCAGAGAAATTATTGGCTTCAGGGGGATGCCTTTGTTGTCAGGGGTTTGGCTCAGGATTGTGATAATCCTTGTTATAGTGGGAGATCTGTGGTATTTGTTGAAGGAAAATCTCCCTGCGGACAGGTAGATCTCCTCTTGTGAGATAGACTCTTAACTCTTAAGACAGAAGATGCTTAATGTGGAAACTGACTTCCTTTCAGATCTATACAAACTAATGCATGAGGAGGAAGGAGAAAAGAAGTACCTTTTGCTGATGTTTTTCCCTGCACGCTCCGAGTTGCGCTCCAATCTTTCACTCCTCGATGAGCCCTATATACAAACAATAGTACAACCACTTCCTACTCATTGATATTAGCTTGAAAATAGATCTATCTATCAAAGATAATTTCATGTAAGATCAAACACAAACTAGAAAGAAACAGGCCAAGCGTGTCATATTGATGAGAACAATGACAGAAGTAACTTACAATCATAGATGCGAATGCGACAGCTTCGTCAAGTCCCCTTTGTCTAACCCTTGCTCAAAAGATCCAGGACCCGGATGACAACAAATTCACTGATTACTCTCCTCCAGTTCACCGTGTGTTTCCTATGAGATCATAGGTTTCATGCTTGCAATTCTTCCCCCTTGTCACCATCATAGAGCCTGTTTATATAGGTTTAGAGAGGCTTAACCTCTTGAGGTATCTTTAGGGTAAGTTGAGGAATTCCCTCCTTAGATCAGGGATCTTCTCCTAAGATCATGATTGAACCAGGAATTTGAATGCAACTAACTTCCAAACTTGAAAGATCTTCCCCTTATTCTCCTCAACAGATCAACTATTGCCCAGATTAGACAACGCTCCCTCAAAAGGGGCATCATGGTGCTATAGCACTCCCTAGTAGGCTCAAGGGGGGTTCCAACACTCTAAAATGCTATAACGCTCCTAGAGAGGGGTAGTTTGGTGCTATAACACTCCCCAGTACCTTATAGGGGAGCGCCAGCACTCCCAAGGGTGATGTAGGGGAGCGCTCCCTTATAAAACTTTAATTTGAAAGCTTCTTTTAGGTGGGAAGAGATACCTGACTTCAGTTAACCATCCCTCTTCCTCCAAATCAGGTGTTTGAGGTATTCTAAGTGTCTCCTTGGTGTCGTCATCATGGCATTAAGCTTTGTTTGACATTTGCGACACTTGTGAACAACATGCAACACTTGCGACAATTGTGAGGAACATGCGACACTTGTGACACTTATCAAAGCGAGTAATGTTGATGTGTAACATATTGCCCCCCAAAGTATGAAGTTAGAAGATGAGAAATGATAGCTGAAATGCTTTGTAGACTTTCAAGAAAGGGTATAGACTTAGAGGACCTGATGGAAGCTGCACACAAACATCCAACAAATATTATGCCATGTTTCAAAACCTAAGGCAGGCATACCTATGCTTGGGTGATCGAGACTTGCAAGATATGGCCGCCATAAAATACACTACGGATCCATAATTGTATTGATGAAAAGGTATAGAAACCAAGGATACAATGTGGATATATACTCTGATGACCTGAACTAATCGTAGCCATGAGGAATACACAGTGGATCTACGAGATGACAAGACATAGCCACGACCAATACAAAGTGGATCTATGTAACAGTATATGTATCATTTGTCCAAGAGAAAGTCCTTCACAACCTGGGCAAAGCATATATCAAAGTGATCACTTAACCCAGGGTCTTCTTACCAATCCCAATGTGGTATGAATCTAACCATGTAAATGGATGTCTCAATGTTGAACATGGTAGAAACCACTTGATTACCGGTCAATGGTGTAAACCGTTAACAAGCGTGAGGGAGATCACCATTAATGTCAATGATTCCCAAGGTACCCTAGTACATTCCAATGAATGTGAATGGATGGGATGAAGTCGAACATCCATGGAATCATTCGATCAGAGGTCAATGATGTAAACCCACTATCGAATGTGAGGAGGCCTGCCATTAAGGCATGCAGGTCCCAATGTACTAACTGGTTTCTAAGTCTATTTCCTGGATAATGTGTTGAAGTCGATAGGAATAGGCTCCTCGAAGGAGGGCCTTGATATATCCCTCATCAACGACACAAAATGGACATAGAGATGTAATTGGTAGATCAAATGAACATGGACTGACATGGGTATTGAGACAAGATATTTGTGATGGTTGACTCTTGAGGCGGATACTTCCCTTGAACACTGAGGCACGAGAGAAGAAACGTGACATGGATGAAAACTTGATGATGCAGTGGATGTTGTGACTTACGTCAGGTGACCCAAAGGAGTGAAAGAAACTCAAAGGATTGGCTCAGTGTAGAGGCTCAACGGATTATAATGCATGCAAATGACAAAGTGTCGTGTTCAAGGGCGGCTCTAAGAATTACTTGGTAATGTTCTCAAGAGACTGCTTGGCTTGCTTCTTTCAAATTTTCCCCCATCCAAATAGATGAGTACATTTGTTTGATTTAATGAGCTCGAGGAGGATAACACATGATCATTATAACTCACCTTCAGTAAGTTCCTCTCCTTTTGTTTAACGAACTGGAAGAAGTAAGGGTTCGATCCTGTATGGGCCTATCGATGTGTGTTTTAGCGAGTCCAAAGACAGAAAACTCGAAGGTTTTTCATGATTATAGAGTCTGGAAAAACACTTAAACGAGAACTCTCTCAGTTCCTTTTTCGTACAATTAGTCTCACGAGGCCGAAAAAGAGATAAACTACCACTCGAAAGATTCCCTTTCGAACTTTTTAACGAGTGTGAAAGGAAGCAAGATCACTTGACAATCTTTTCATATTTAGAGAGTCTGAAAAGAGTTTAAAGATGACTCCAGGGGGTTCCTTTTTTGTGTGTCCATGAGGGTCCAAAAAAGAGATAAAAGCCTACCCAATGCGTTCTCATATTTTCGAGCTTGAAAATGAACTAAGACTATGCTCATGGATGTGACAAGGTAACAAACGATCAGAACTGCTAGGAAACCTGTAGTGTCAAAACTGCAATCCAGAGGTTTAGTGAAACCATTATATTGTCAAAGAAACCCATAAATAACTATACCTTATAAAAAATGGAAATTTATAAATAGTAATACAAAAAATCTTCATTTACCATTTCATTTTGCATAAGGATTTGTAGCAGTGGAGATTCTCACTTTGGAGGTGGATCTTGTTTTGCTTGATACCAGAGCTACGGTTGACCATTTCTCTTACCGTTTAGACCAGGTAGATATTCATCTCCCCTTCTTTAAATTACATGGTTTAATATTCATTTTCATAGCAGTATTTAATTTAAAAAATGAATCCCTAAGTCGCTCCAAAAAAGATCAAATCGGCCTCTATAGAAAACGAAGGGAAAAAGACATTATTTTGCAAAAACGTGTTTAGAAGGTGATAGCCAAGATGCCAACGCCATGACACTTGAGCAGATGGATCATTTTTTGTCAAAGAAGTCATAAAAAACTCAAAAATACGCCCACGCAGCCATTATGGAAATTGTTTTCATTTAAAAACATTTTGTTGCTGCGTGATGATTATTGAGTGATAAAAGGAGGGCGTGGTCTCTTTTGAATAGTGTGGACATTAGATTTCATGTTTTTAAATTGTTTAAGAAATTGCCAAAATTGCCAAAAAAAATGAATAATGAAATTCTTTGTTTTTTTTTGTTTGTAGGTGATTTCGGCGACCATGATCGAGTGGAAAGAATGAGAACATGAGATCGATGATTTGGCTTCTTTGCAGAGTCCTCGCACGTGGGCCACTTTAAGAGCTTGTGCCTACTGAAATTCTTCAAATTGCAAAAGATGAAGAAGGAGATTCTACTGCTTGAGCACATAATCATCTTGTGGGATGTTGCAGAGAAAGGGTTCTGGATCGGAACACAACTTCTAACCATCGAGTTGGAAGACATATATTTCTTGATTGGCCTCTCAAAAAGAGGGGTTCCTATATATTTTTTCAGACAGAGGGTGCTTTCTGACCAAGTGGGCATGTATCTGGCACGTCATTGTGTCCCAGGAGCAAGATTGGTGGGGGCTAGAATCCCTATCAAGGATATCCGAGAGTTACCCCTTCGATCCATTTTGTTTTCCATCATGAGCATGATGGGAAGAACTAGTGCACATCTGGCGTCAATATCACAGGTAGCTTATGGCGTACAGTGTTTGGAGCTAACATTGTTTAACTGGAGCACAGGGTTCCTTTGGAATGTGAAGGAACAGGTGTAGGATGGGGCAGAAACAGTTCGGATACGGCTCTTTTCAGGTCTCATTTTTCTTAGAGCGCATCCCCTAGATGTAGCCTCAGATATCATTGGCAGTACAACCAGTGGAAGAACCATGGATGGAATGGTGGACTAGTCTATCTCCGAGACTAGTGGCAGAGTCAGAGTTCCATTTCATCGATGAATTCTTCGCTTGGCTGAGACAATAGTATCTCTGGATAGAAGACTTCCCGTATGCTGAGGTGGATTTTCGTGGGAGCATGGATTTGATTCTACCCGCGGGGGAAGATTGGGATGCATCAGGTAAGAGACTGAGCAACACCTTGTATAGTTTTTGTTTTTTAAGTTTTTAATGTATATATATATTTTTTTTGGGTATGTAGAAGAGTTTTTAAAAGATGTATTGTTTTCAACATGAAGACAAGGGAGAAGTGCGCCTGGCTGAGATACCGATACCAGGACATCGTGGGGGTGCTCCAATTGTAGCAGATCTAGGGGCACCAATGATAGGTCTCTGGGAGGTTGAAAGAAACCTTCAAGGCCTCACGATGGGCATTCCTCCTTTACGGAGGGGAGAAGTGCCTTTACATCTGCAGAGGCACACTGTGGGAGTGCTAGAGAATGTCAATTCTCTACCGAGACACATAGTGAGTGCAGTGATATGTTACTCTTAGCACAATGTAGTGTAGGGAGATTAGAGTCTCTCTGGTGATCGTATTTTGTATGACTTGTCAGACGATGTTGTATGGGTGTAAAGACCCAACATTTTTCTCTTCTAAATAATTTTTTGATGTAATCAAAACATTTCAATCACGCTATGTATATATATATAGTTCTGAGTTTTTACAGTGCCAAAACCTTTGTACATGATGATGCCTTTAATGTGATGTGTTTTGATTTACATGTGATGTACAATTTTCTTTCCTTTATGAAATCTTATCTATGGGCGAGATACCAATCCATGATGTAATTAGCTAACGAATCTGACACATTGTTGAGTTCTCGTGGAATATGTCTGTATTCAATATAATCAAACATTCGTTCAAGACAATGAACTTGTAGGTGGAGATGTAGCAAGATAGGATAACGAATAGCGTAGATATGATTGAGTTGATAGACCACGAGTTGGGAGTCTAGGTTAACAATGATACGAGAGATACTTAGGGAGGAGGCTTGGGTCAAGAGTCCGATGACAGCATGATATTCTTCCATGTTATTAGTTGTTGGTCTTAAGAAAATACCTCCTGAACTCACCACCTCGTCAAATTGGTAAATGACCCATGCTGCCGAAGCAATGTTCTGGGTGTGTCGACTAGCACCATTTGCAAACCCAACAAAGATAGGAAAGGAAGACGTCATCTGCGCATCAAAACACAAGGCAAAGTTATGAGTGGCCAAGGTAAAGACTCGAGCATGCGAAAGAAACAGACACACCAAACTAAAATACAATAATGTACAATGTACACATGCTAGGTGATCTAGGCATAGTACTTTTTAAGGTAAACCCCGTTCCAGGGCTCTCCTAGGGAAATTCCATCATAATTGACTAACTCGTAGGTGCCTCTGTGTAGAACACATTTTACGATGTAAGGGCCATGCCACAAAGGTTCTAAATTACCTGTCCCTAATTTGTCATGAGTCTGGTCATAGACGAGGACTAAGTCTCCTTCTGCAAAAGTCCGAGGATAGATGGATTTGTTGTATTGATTTTTAATCCATTTCTGATGTGCCTCGTTGATGAGAGCGGTATCACGACATGTTTCGTCCAGTTTGGATAGATATAAGAAACGTTCTTCTTCAGCAGAAGTATGGGGTAGGAGTTCTACTTTAAGTTTCAGAGATGGAATCTCACACTCGATTGGTAAAACGACTTCGATGCCATACACTAACTAGAAAGGAGTGAACCTAGTTGTGGTTTTCATAGAAGTAGGGTAAGCCCAGAGAGCGAAGAAAAGTTGTAGATGCCAGGATGTCTTATTTTCCCCTACCATGCATTGAATCATGGTTTTGAGGACCTTGTTGATGGCCTCAACTTGTCTGTTGGCCTGAGGATAGTATGGGGATGAGTTTTGATGGCGAAAACCCAACTTGGCATGCAATTCACTCATCATCTAGTTCTTAAAGTGTGCACCATGATCAGTGACAATGGTGCGTGGTACACCAAAACGAGTTATGATGTGGTTAAAAAAAAACAGAGCTGCGGTACAACCATCATTCAGAAAGGTAAGCATAGCCTCAGCCCATTTTGTAAAGTAGTCGACAACAACGATTATATAACCGTGCCCCCGACTAAGGTAGGCTTACATTGCATGAAATCGATACCCCACTTGGTGAAGGGGCCGATGGCGATAACAGGGTGCAACATCGTAGGGTGGGTTCATGCCTTGTTGGTAAAAACTTGGCAGGGTGGGCATTTTTTGACTGCCTCAATACAATCTTTGAAAATCGAGGATCAAAAATAACCAGCACGTAGAATTTTTTGGGCTGTGACCATCCCCAAAAGGTGACCACCACAAGCTCCAAGGTGACATTCGTTCAGAACGCGTTCAGCCTCCGCATGAACCAGACATCATCAAAGGATAGTGTCGATACCATGGCGATACAAGGTGTCGTCGATGATAAGATAACGATGAGAATGGTGGCGAATACGTCGATGCTCTTCACAGGAAGTGTTAGGCTAAAAGCATTGGGTTTGGAGGTAAAGGAGGATGTCTCCATACCAAGGATCATATTTGTTGATGAGGAAAAGAGTTTCATCAGGGAGAGAATCTCTAGGTTCGATGTCTTCATTAGCATGGGGGAGATCTCAGATAAGCTCTGCAAACACCAGGGACTTTTTGGCTTTGGACTTCGTAAATTCAAGATTGAATTCCTGAAGGATGACGATCCATTGAGAGTATTTTCCCCCAAGCACTTGACGTGTCAAGATGTGGTACATGGGGTTTGAGTCCGCAATCACCATGGTGGTGCGTAGTAAGATGTAATGGCAGAATTTTTGGACTGCGATGACGGCTGCCAAAGCCAGTTTTTCTACATGTGAATATCGGAGCTTGGGTCCAGATAGACTCTTGCTCAGGTAATAGATCACATGTTCCTCACTGTTGGGGTCCTCCTGAACTAACACCATTGCAATAGTGGAAATGGAGGCAGCTAAGTAAAGGATGTAGTCCTTTGTATAATCCAGAGGGTGCAACAAAGGTGTGTGGGTCAAGGCATGCTTGAGAGCATCAAATGACTGTTGAGCGATGTCATCCCAGATGAAAGGGGTGTTTTTATACAGCAATCGCATGAATCCTTTAGTTATCTCAGCGTAGTTACAAATGAAATGATGAAGGAAGTTTGCTTTTCCTTGCAAACTTTGGAGTTGGGTTAAATTGGTAGGTGGGGGTAAGGCCAGAATAGCCTTAATATTTAAGGGATCCACCCTAATCCTGTCTTTAGAGACAATAAAAACGAGATGTCGACCAGATTCAACAGCAAAAATGCATTTATGTGGGTTCAAGCGGATACGGTAGATCAACGTGATCGGATCGATTGAATGATTGGGCAGATAAGTCGTCGAGGTAGGGTTCTGCGATATGCTTGATATCATGGAAAGCATACGACATGGCCCACTAGAAAGTAGCACCAACATTTTTTAGACCAAAAGGTATCTTTCGATAGGAGAAAGTTCCCCATGGGCAGATAAAGGCTGTCTTATGTTGATCAGCAGGTAAAATTTCAATCTGGTTATACTCGGAGAAGCCATCCATGAAAGAGAAGATTACACTCCCAGCGAAATTATCAATGATTTGGTCGATGAAGGGTGTAGGGTAGTTGTACTTTGGACAAGATTTATTGAGATCTTGATAGTCAACACAGACACGGATGGTACCCTGTTTTTTGGAAACCAGAACAAGGCTGGAGACCCAATTCTGTCAAAGGGACAGGATAGATAAAGCCAGATTTTAAAAGTTTCTCAACTTCTACCTTTATAGCCATGATTTTCTTGGGATGAACCGAGTGGAGTTTCTGTCGGACAGGTTTCACACTAGGGTAATTCTTGATTTCGTGTACGACAATCGAAGGGTCAATTCCTGGCATTTCCTCGTAGCTCCAAGCAAATACATCGTAGAATTAGTTAAACAGAGTGGTATAAGATACCACTTCTTCAGGTGTGCAATTAGCACCAAGGTTAATGTTTTCCACAACACCTTATTTGATCGAAATATCGATAATGATTGTAGTAGAGATGTTATCCATATTCCCCTCAGAAAGAGTATCTTGTGTGAGGATGGGATATTGCGGAGCATCGATAACATTAGGAGGGAAGACAGAGTGTATGTCTTTGTGGATTTCTTCCAAAGGCAGAAGAAAAGAGGATTGATGATGGTTATCATTCCAAGGTACTTCGTCAATGCTAAGTATTTCCATAATAGATTCGTCAGAAGGGAAAATTTGGGAAATGTAATCGATTGCAGACGATAGGGAATCCAAACATGAAGGCATTGAGTAGGCATCAGGTGCCAATAAATGTGGGTTGTTTGGAGAGGGAGAAGCAGATTCAATAGCTACGTATGCAGCCTCAACTGGGCTAAGTGGCATGGTGTCACCAAGCACATCGAATTCCATGGGACTAGATACAATCCAAGGATCAGATGATTCCAAAGATTGATAAGGCATAGTCAAAATCATATTGACAGTGTCAATATGATGTGTTGTGGGTGGAGGTGGTGTAAGGAAGGTACCCATAAGGCTAGAATATTTCAACAAGCCAACACCAATGCTTTCATACGTAACTGGGTGGTCTCCCAAAAAATAAATGTTGTTGGTGACAGGGGCACGAGTGTCGGGTGTACAGAAATCTAGTTGATCGATAGTGACAATTTTTCCTTGATGGGGGAATTGTACACATTGAAACATCGACAAGGCAACAACAGTCATAGTGTAGAACCAACTTCTTCCAAGTAGTAGGTTGTAGTCGAGGGGGGCGTCGACCACCTTGACATCAACAATAACAGTTTTTCCGCCCAACTAAACGGCTAAGGATTGTAAAAGTCCATGAGGATGAAAACCTCACCCATCGAAAGCGCGTAACATCATAGGGGATTTGTTAAGGGTGGGTTATTTTAAGCCTTTCCAACAAGCTAAAGACATGACACAAGTAGAGGCTCCCTCATCCAAGATAGTTCGGTGGATTTGTTGATTGTGAACAACAACATTGATCTGAAAAGCTAGTTGGTGAGAGAGTCGAGGTTGATGATCATATAGATTAAACGTGAAGTTATTTGATGACACAGGATCGAAAGCACCGATAGAAGCTAAGAGTGTTCTATGTTGGCTGGGACAGTGTTGTAGAACTTCCAAAGTAGACATAGCACACGGTGCTTGAGCTAAATCTTCAATAATGTTGTAGTTTTGGGCAGCCCGTGAACTAGGATTAAAGGTAGACTTTCGGATAATTCTCTTAGGAGGGTGTAAAATGGAGTCGAATGAAGGTTTCTCAATCTGAACTGGCCCGGATGGAGGGCTAGCAGATGGAGGACTAATGGAAGATGGTAATGGGTCCGGTGAGGAACCGTTAGCGGGCTTCGCCTTATCAGGTTTAATCGGTGTGTCATAAGTCGTAGTGCGAGTGGTCAGATTAATCTCATTAAACATGTAAATGTGGTCACTTGTCGAGGCCTCATCATGGGATTGGTTGGAACTGCCCCCTGCAGTGGGGGTTTGAGCAACCAAAGATTGTTGTTGTGGAAAAGGCTAGGTAAGCATAGCGGGTTGGGAATTTCCCTTAAAAAGCTTGGCCACTTCATGTGGATAGTCTCGAGTGTAGTGATCATCACCATAAATGAGACATGGGAATTTCAGTTTTCGTTGTGGTTGTTTTCCGGCAGCAGGGGTTTGAGGTTGATTTTTTGGTTGTTCATTGTTGTTGTTTTTCTTTGGTTTATTTCTTTCTTTCTTCTTGCCCCCAGGTTTTTGTGAAGGGGTCAATTGGACCGTATTCACCTCAGAGACCTGAGTTTGAGGGGAGGTAGAAGAGGGTGCAATCGAATAGGGAGCAGGTGTTGAAGCAGACCGTTGGGTTTTTCCAGTCGACTGGGAAGTAGATTGGGTTTTGATGGAGCCAATGAATCCATCCGCGTGCAAGGCAGACGATGGTTTGGATGGATCATTAGTGGAACGGGTAGCATTCAGTATCAACTCGTAGAGAGTACCATATTGTGAATAAACCAAATCTAAGTACTGAGCCCGAGCAATAGCTTCTTCCTCGGTGACTACACCACCCATGGAAACATCGCGAGGGATCTGGGGTAATAGTGATTTGGTGGACCATTCTGCTAATAATTGGTCAGAAATGACCACTTTGATTAGCCTTCGTCATCGTCTCCATTCATGAATATGATCAGAGATATGTACATAGGTTGTATGACGAAGGGAGGTCAATAGTTCAGTACCCTTCTCGTATCGAGTGGGTAGTTGGAAGTGTGTGAGGAAGGACATGGAAAGGGAGTTGAAATCATGAAAAGAAGTGCGTGGTAGTTCAATATACCACTTTTCTACAGAACCCATAATTATTCGTTGGAAAAGACGCAAACGTATAGAATCATCCATGAGGGAATTGGATGAACACCACAAATGGAAAGTCATCACGTGGTTGTTTGGGTCTTCTCCGTACTTTCCATCGAATTTTGGAATATCAGAAGGAATTTTAGCTGGAATAGATGGCCAAACCGGAGAATGAAAAATAGGATCATTCGTTAACCGAGACAAGTCTGGAAGGTCCAGAGTTTCTAGGAAATCTAGTTGTCGATTAACCTATGGGTAATACTGGTGTGGCATAGGGACACCAGTAGAACCATACACTGGGTTAGACGGATAATTGTAACCAGTGGGTCCTCTTGTATAAGGTTGGTGTTGACCAAGGTACACAGGATTTGAGGTGTTTTGAGAAACATGTGCGAGCGGAGGATAACCAGATGGGTTTTGAGGATTATAAGCTGGATTTGGCGTTTGTCCATAAGGAGGTTGTTGTGGAGCTTGAGAATTGTGTCCTGCCAAGAACTGTGGGTTTCTTGGAAAAGGGATATTCCACGGATTAGGTGTGATAGACACATTTTGTCCATATGGTTGATGGTAGGTTCTGGATTGAGGTTGCCCCCCAGCATGAGGGTGCCCTCCAAATGGAAATTGTCCTCCGGTGGGAGGATGCCCCCCATCTTGAGGTAGAGTTCCCAGAATTTGAGAACCAGACGTAAATGACTGACTGGTACTGCTTAACGGATTAAGACCACCGAGATCGATCCCTCTGAGTTTTTGTATAGGTATGGAACTTCCCAGCATAACTTGGGTAGTAGTGGTAGCAGAAGAATTCAGTGCTCTGTACCCAAAAGGGAGTGATGATGAAGATCTAGGTGTTATTGGTGTGCCAATTGCATCTTGGCTAACCACCGCATTACCAGCAGGAATAGTCGGAACGTGAGGGACCATTGTAGAATGGGTCATCTGGAGAGAAAAAGTGGACCTTGGGCTAGTGGACGATGTGTTTGGACTAACGAATGGTGTGGCTGAAAAAACGGTAGTACCGGTAAAATGGTTTAAAGGTATGGTGTAGGTGATAGGGGCGTCGACACCTATTCCTGTTCGGTAAATATCCCGCACCATGCGCGGTGGACTTCGAACAATTTCTGCGGTCCAAAAGGGGTCATCGACTAAAGGGTTTGAATGAGACCCAGTTGGAATGTCAGAAAGATTGACGACGACAAATTCACCAAATGAATTCAGTTGGAGAACACGTCGCTCATATCCCTTTGGAATGTGGAAAGCTTCCGGAGACTCTGAAACAATTCGAAAATTCTCTAAAGGGGTGGGAACTTCTTCTTGGGAGGTTATAGTGTCGTGAACCTTGCTCTGTTGAGGAGATTCCTCCATAGAATGAGGGGGTAAAGGGGTATTCCATTCCATATTTTCTGGAGGAATTACCTATAGCCTCTGCGAACAGTGTGGAGGGTCGATGTTGGCGAAAAAGAGTCGGCGGAAAATATCTATGGCCAACTACTGAGAAGAAACAACATACGGTGATATAATCTAGGAATCACGACCAAGAAAACATGACCTTCTCTCGATGACCGCACTAGTTGGTGATGAAATCCAACATCGCGTGATCAAGTCAATAAGGGGCAGGGATATGGTGGAACAGTTACAATGGCGACCTGCTTAACGGACTTTCACCCTGGTGCAATCTTCCACACAGTAATTGTGGATTTACCCTCCAAGGAGCCCAACTGAGTTTGACCAATGTCTGCTCTAGGTACAGTGAGACTTCCCTTCACCATCACCTTGTGTAAGACCCTAAAGATTATGGCCACTAAGGTTACCAATTCGCAGTCATCCCCTGGGCGGGTACAGTCGATAGTCCAGTCCGAATGTACGGGCAGGGTATCTAGCCCGAAATCAACTTGAAAGGCTTCCACTCAACATTGTGGGTATACCTTTAATCGATCCCCATAATACAATCTGACCACTACAATCAGTCAAACCATGGAGGGATAATCTCCGTAGCTTTCCCGAATGCGACCTCGTGCGTAACCCCTGTGTGAGAGGGGGATCCTAGGCAGACTTATACGAAAATTGGATTTGACTCTCCCTAGCTCAGGATGCTATTGTTTGTTTTGGAAACTTTGGAGAGTTATGCTCACAGCCTAATCCAAAGTACTAGTCCTATTCTACTGTTGGTGAAGGATCCTAGAAAAGAAAATGTTCTAGATAGTTTTTAATTAGTGTTCATTTTATAGTTGTTCTTTACTCAAAGGGGTGCATGGAAGTAAAACGGATGGAATGATGACTCAATCCCCAAAAATGCATCAAAGATGATAAGTATTCATTTCATTTCGATGAATATCTATTTAAGGGAGAGAGGGAGTTATTGTCACTAACAAGCACTAATAAGGAATGACCTCAAACAAATTTTCTTCAATCAAATCCGATGTGGTGCTAAAACTTTTTGGAAATGTCTTCTAATATGCAAAATCAATCATGAAGATGTCTCTTTATTGTTTGTATGTGAATAATGATTAATTCAAAACAACACTTTTCCTACCGATTATCCTTTTGGATCAAGGAAACTCAGACAAACACAAGCAGGTTTCATACAAACAATACACCCTCTCGCTGTGATCAGAAACAAGAAGCAAAAGAAAATAAAATCAAGAACTTCACACAAAAAGAAATGTCGAAGAACGATGAATTCGACTAAAACCAAATGGAGAGATTCGTAGACTTCTGATGTCTTTCACCAAAGTTTCTCACTCAGTCAAAAAGGAGAGAAAAACAATGCATGGGTTTCAAACTCCCAACAACAGAAAAACTCAAAAATAATGAAGAAGGCTATGAAATTTAAACAGCAAGGTGTTTTTTCCTCAGAAGGAAGGATGTCAAAGTTTAATGGGAAGAAGCATTGACTCACAGGGAGGCTCAGCAAGTGAAACACAAAGGTTATATTTTGAAAAAAAAAGCAATTTTGGAAAGGTTTTTGGCCAAAAGAGGGTTGGCGCTCTAGTGTAAATGGAACCAAGCATTATAGCACTCTTTGTAAGACAGTCAGGGAGTGTTGGCACTCTGTTAACACAGCCACAGGGGCACCAGGCTTGAAAAGCTCCTAAAAATGTCAAAAAATCCAAAAATTGCAGTCTAGTCTTGGAAATCAAGCTGAGTGTGATGGGGTAGGGAGTCAATCAGCTCATGAAATCAATCAAAAAGGGGTGAACCAGGTCTGAAAACAATCAAGGGGTAAGACAAGGTCTATGAGGAGAAATCATAACAAAAAGGTTTTTATTCGAGGCTCCCCAGTGGAGTCGCCAGTTTCTGTTGAAGGAAAATCTCTCTGCAGACAGATAGATCTCCTCTTAAGAGCTAGACTCTTAACTCTTAAGACAGAATATACTTAATGTGGACACTAACTTCCTTTCAAATCTATAAAAACTAATGCATGAGGAGGAAGGAGAACACAAGTACCTTTTTTCGGTGTTTGTCCCTGCACACTCCGAGTTGCGCTCCAATCTTTCGCTCCTCGATGAGCCCTGTAGACAAACAATAGTGTGACCACTTCCTACTCTATTGATATTAGCTTGAAAATAGATCTATCTATCAAAGATAAGTTCATGTAAGATCAAACACAAACTAGAAAGAAACAGGCCAAGCGTGTCATATTGATTAGAACAATGACGAAAGTAACTTACAATCATAGATGCGAATGCGACAACTTCGTCAAGTCCCCTTTTTCTAACCCTTTCTCAAAAGATCCAGGACCCAAATGACAACAGCTTCACTGATTACTCTCCTCTAGTTCACCATGTGTTTCCTATGAGATCATAGGTTTCATGCTTGCAATTCTTCCCCCTTTTCACCATCATAGAGCCTGTTTATATAGGTTTAGAGAGGCTTAACCTCTTGAGGTATCTTTAGGGTAAGTTGATGAATTCCCTCCTTAGATTAGGGATCTTCTCCTAAAATCGTGATTGAACCTGGAATTTGAATGCAACTGCCTTCCAAACTTGAAAGATCTTCCCCTTATTCTCCTCAACAGAAATTGCTGCCTAGATTAGACAGCGCTCCCTCAAAGGGGCATCAAGGCGCTATAGCGCTCCCTAGTAGGCTCAAGGGGGGCGCCAGTGCTCTAAAATTCTATAGCGCTCCTGCAGAGGGGCAGTTTGGTGATATAACGCTCCCCGGTACCTTATAGAGGAGCGTCAGTGCTCCCAAGGGTGATGTAGAGGAGCCCTCCCTTCTAAAACTATAATTTGAAAGCTTCTTTCAGGTGGGAAGAGATACCTGACTTCATTTAACCATCCCTCTTCCTCAAAATTAGGTGTTTGAGGTATTCTAAGTGTCTCCTTGGTGTCGTCATCATGGCAGTAAGCTTTGTTTGACATTTACGACACTTGTGAACAACATGCGACACTTGCGACAGTTGTGAGGAACATGCGACACTTGCGACACTTATCAAAGCGAGTAATGTTGATGTGTAACAGTATTGATTCTTCAGGTTAAAAGAAATGGCGAGCAATGTTGGAATACTGAGAGGGGGGGGTGAATAAGTATGAGAAATTTTATCACTTTTAACCACTTTCAATGACAATGTATAATCAAAGCATATAAAAATTAACTTGATCAATTACCATTCAATAGTTTATCATCTATGTTTAGTATATCATCAACAATATAAATCAACATTGCGTAGTAAAATAATAACAGATACACAATACACCAATATTTACGTGGAAACCCAACGAGGGAGAAAACCACATAATTATTTTCTTATATGTAAAAATAAATACCTTCATAGGAACCATGAACTTACCAATTTTCCATCTCCAACCCCTTAATTTTCAGCATCCAACCCAAAGGAAGCTCCAACTCCTTAATTTACCAGATACAAATGGAAGGAGGATCCAACCCCCTAGTTTACAAGCTTCGACCAGAGTGAAGCTCCAATTTCCTAATTATCCAGCACAAACCAAAAGAAGTCTACAACCTCCCTTCATTGACCTGTCCTTTCACCTTGAAATATAAATGTAGACCAACCTATCACTGACACATCAAACTATCGCTATCCCTATCACTGGATTGATATACCATCACTTTCATTATCAACCCATCACCACAACTTGTCACTGTCAACCTGTCACAACAACCTGTCAGATCAACCTGTCATTGTCAACCTCATCAACCAAACCAAATCTAATCACATAGATCAATCACCAAGAAAATCTCTCAACCATATGCACAATATCACAAAAAAGTGCATTTACCAATGAACCAAGATATGTATCCCACAAAATCCATAAATCATGAACCATGTACTCTTCACATCAAAGTATGTGTCAAAACATCACTGATATACAACCAACTGAATGTCCAGCATGCACCTCAACCATTTTCCAAAAAATGCATCAAAAGATAAACCAATGTATCCTACATATGCACTAGAAATGTGCCTCAACAGATCTTCCTCAAACAACATGTACAATACATCCAAATGTACCATAATACATATACCAAAAACTCACCAAGACATGCCTCAAGCATGCTCCACAAGATCACCAAGCTGAAACTTCAAACTAAGCATATAAACATACCTCTAATCCTATATCTGACCTAGTGTATGTGATCACATACCTGCAGACCTTCCCCAACTTCAATAACAAGAGAATAACATCTTCATCAACATTTACCTCAATCTCACAAGACTTTTTTGGATTAGTCACAAACCCTAACTTTCAACAAGCATAACTRTGTACTTATAATGAATAAAGGTATGAAACTTGTATCCAACCTTATTCAGTATGTCTTATAAAATTCCTCCAAGTTTCAYTCAAATCATTCCTAAAAAGGAGTTATAGAGAAAATGACAGACCTTGCTGAATTCTGGCCAATTCTAGAGAGAGAACTTGTACAACATGCCACATGATCAATATTTGAWATCTTATTATGAAACTCACACAAAAAGAATAATGTCATGTAATATTTCCCTTGCATTTTTTCTCACACCATTTCTATTYTCTATTAATAAATTATGATTGTTTTACCTGGAACACCTGTTTAAAACTAGTTTTGAGACTAGTCAAAATCCATATCTTCCACAGAGTGTATCTCCAAAACTATAATGACCCAGAAGCTGAAATTTATACCACAGGTACCTTGATATGTCTTCTAAAAAACCTCTTATTTTTTCTATCTGAATCATTATAGAAAAAAAAATTATAGTGAAAATGGTAGGATGACCTATAAATAACATACCTTAGAACACATCATCAAAAGACTTCATCCTCCCTATTGTAGGAAAATCTCCCTGCGGATAGGTAGATATCCTCTTGAGAGCTAGAATCTTAAGTCTTAAGATAGAAGATGATTAACATGGACACTGACTTCCTTTTAGATCTAGATAAACTAATGTGTGAGGAGGAAGGAGAAAAGAAGTACCTTTTTACTGGTGTTTGTCCCTGCACAATCTGAGTTGAGCTCCAATATTAAACTCCTCAATAAACCCTGTATACAAACAAAGATACAACCATCTTCCTACTCTACTGATATTAGCTCGAAATAGATCTGTCTATTAGAGACAAGCTCATGTGAGATCAAACACAGAAATTGAAAGAAACAGGCCAAGTATATTATATTAATGAGAACAACAATGAAGAAAACTTACAACCATAGATGTGAGTGCAGCAGCTTCATCAAGTTCTCCTTGTCCAAACCCTTTCTTAAACAATTCACAAAAAGAATGTTGATGCTCCAAATGACATACCACTCATGATATCATAATTTTGGTATAATTCTCAATGTCCATTTCCCCTCATCCATGGAAATCCCTCATTATATAAGATTTGGAGACTTAACCACCATGGAGAGAATCTCTCATCAAATCCACTAAGAAAGGGATCTCTAAGATATTTAGGGAGAAAATATCTCTTAAGGATTTTGGGGAGGAAATATCTCTCAAGGATTTTAAGGAGGAAATATTTCAACCATCCATGAGATCCTCCACCTTCCCTAAAAAATAGGAAACCAAACGTGAGATGGATTCTCACACTTAATTACTTTTTTTTCATGAATATTAATAATAATTCATGTGCACTTGATTCTCACACTTAATCCATTTCTTTCCCATGAATATTAATAATAATTCATGTGTACTTAGTATTTCTTCCTTCATGTAATATATCCCTCCTCCACATTGACTAGGGATTGTGACATAGGTTATTCCATGGTGTCAATTTGTATGTGACACTTTACGACACTTAGGGCGAGGTACCTAGGTGTGCAAATTTCATGTGTAACAGAATGCCCCCTAAAGTATGAGGTCAAAAGAGAGAACGATGGCCGAAACACTTTACAAATCTTTAAAGCAAGTAGGTGGACTCAGAGAACCTGGTAGAAGCTGCAAACAAACATCCAACAAATATTATGACATGTTTCAAACCCAAGACAGGCATACCTATTCTTGGGTGATAAAGACTTGCAAGATATGGCCGTCATAAAATACACTGCAGATGCATAGTTATATTGATAAAAGGTATAGCCACAGAGGATATAGTGTGGATCTATACTCCCATGACTTGAACTGATCATAGCCATGAAGAATACATAGTGTATCTACAAGATGACAAGACATAGCCACGACCAATACAAAGTGGATCTATGTGACAGTATATGTGTCAATGTTTAAGAGAAACTCTGTCGCAACCTGGGAAAAGTACATATCAGAGTGATGACTCAACCCAGGGTCTTCTGACCAATCCCGATGTAGTATGAATCTTACCATGTGAATATATGTCCTGATGTCGAACATGGCAGTAACCACTTGATTATCAGTTAATGATGTAAACCGTTAACAAGCGCGAGGGAGATCACCATTGATGTCAATGATTCCCAAGGTACTCTAGTACATTCCAACGAATGTGAATGGATGAGCTAAATTCGAACATCTGTGGAATGATCCAATCAAAGTTCAATGATGTAAACCCATTGTTTAACATGAGGAGGCCTACCATTGAGGCATGCAGGTCCCAAACTACTAATTGGTTTCTAAGTCAAGTTCCTGGATAATGTGTTGAAGTCGACAGGAATAGACTCGTCGAAGGACAGACTTGATGTATCCCCCATTAATGACACAAAATAGACATAGAGATGTAATTGGTAGATCAAAACAACATGGACTGACATGTGTATTGAAACAAGATATTTTTGATGGTTGACTCTCGA
Organism: Picea engelmannii; assembly: GCA_009831015.1. Lineage (NCBI taxonomy): Eukaryota > Viridiplantae > Streptophyta > Pinopsida > Pinales > Pinaceae > Picea > Picea engelmannii. The sequence goes on along the minus strand of ML779506.1, from coordinate 155,761 downwards.
GGCAGATACTTCCCTTGAACACTAAGGCACAACAACAGAAACATGACATGGACCAAAACATGACGATGCAGTGGATACTATGAATTTCGTCGGGTGACCCAAAGGAGTAAGAAAAACTCAGAGGATTGGTTCAGTACAGAGGTTCAGCGGATTAAGATGTGCGAAAAGACAAAGTGTCATCTTCAAGGGTGACTCTAAGAGTTACTAGTAATGTTCTCAAAAACTGCTTGGCTTGCTTCCTTCATTTTTTCCCCCCATCCAAATAGACGAGTACCTCTTTTTAATTTAACGAGCTTGAGGAGGGTAACACATGCTCGATATAACTCACCTTCGGTAAGTTCCTCTTCCTTTATTTAATGAACTGGAAGAAGTAAGGGTTTGATCCCATATGGGCCTGTGAATGTTTTTTTAATGAGTCCAAAGATAGAAAACTCGAAGGTTTTTCATGATTATAGAGTCTGGAAAAACATTTAAAAGAGAACTCTCTCAGTTAATTTTTCATAAAGTAGTCTGATGAGACCAAAAAAGAGATAAACTATCACTCAACAGATGTTTTCTTCAAATACTTTAATGAGCATGAAGAGAACAAGGTCACTCGGCAAGATTTTCATGTTTAGAGAGTCTGAAAAGAACTTAAAGAAGACTCCAATGTTGTCCTTTTTCGTAATGTTAGTCTCGCGAGGCCAAAAAAGAGATAAATTACCACTCGAAATATGCCCTTTCAAACCTTTAACGAGTGTGAAAGGAAGCAAGATCACTTAGCAATCTTTTCATGTTTAGAGAGTCTGAAAAGAGCTTAAAGACGACTCTAGGGGGTTCCTTTTTCGTGTATCCATACAGGTCCGAAAAAGAGACAAAAGTCTACCCAGATGTATTCTCATGTATTTATGAGCACGAGAAAGAACAAAGACTAAGCTCGGTATGCCCCCGTCTTGAAAATCTAGTGGCTTAACTCCAGAATGATCATCAAAGGTTGGAGACATGCCCTTTAAGCTTCAATTCATTCATCAACTTTGATGTTGTCACCAATTTCTCTACTAGATGAGAAAAAAGAGAAGGGTGGATGAAAAGAAGGTTCAAGAGAGGTGATTGTTTCAATTTTTAATGAGCTTGCCACAGAGAAGAGAAACTATGCTCATAGTTTCTCCTTGATCATGGCTTCCAAGAGAATAACGCTCTAGAAGGATACCATATCAAGGGACAAAACTCAGTCATGGATTCCAAGAGATATTCACTGGATGGAAGATAATCACTCTGGAAGGAACAAATGTCGAGGGCTGTGACAGGGATAAGAAGATCAGGCTCCAATAGCCCTATCGAAGAAATCACCATGTCCACTACCGAATCCAAATCATCGAAAGTTGAAATCATGGGAGATGATGGAAAATCAACATCGGGAGGGGAGATAGGGTGTATATATTCCCGAATTTCTTCACGAGGGGGAAGGAAAAGGATCGGTGATGGTTATCATACCGAGGTAGCTTGTCAATGCTCAACATTTCCATGATAGATTCATCTGAGGAAAAATTCAGGGAAATGTAATTGATCACAGATGGCTATTATTGGACTAATCAGTAGGTGCGGACACTAACAGATCTCCCTAGATCCACCTGGATCTAGAACAAAACAGGACAGGACATGACTCTTTCCCTAAGTTTTGACCATTGAATTAGCTAGTAGGGAGGAACAAGTAACATACCTTTTTATCACTTCCTAAGGTCTTTATTGCTCCCACTTCGCTCCGATTCTCTCGTGAGGTCAAGACCAAGACAACACAAACCAACCAAAGTGAAGATAGAAAAATATATTCAACTGTCAACTTATGTGTATGATCAAGGAATTACACAATAAAGTGAGAATGACTTTATGGGAAAAGGACATGCCGTTGTATCATATTAATCGAAAGTAGAAGATACAACTTGATCGCCTTGATGTCACAAGCTTCTTTTCGATGGCTCTTAGCTCCAACACACACACTTGCTCGATCCTTGTATGAATAAGATACAATTCTTCTTGATAGACTTGCTAGAGTCTCCAAGCTCCTGCTCAAGCTAGGTCCTTCACACAATTCTTTCACCAATTCTCCAATGAATCTTGCTTAACCTTTTCCATGAAAATTCCATCAATATATAGGAGAGAATGAGATGGTTACTTGGATAAGAATTATCCCACAATATGAGGGAAACCAGTAAAAGTATAACCATTCGAATGCCAACCCATTCTTCTAGAAGATTAACTTCTAGAAACATCGATACTTCATCTTTTTCCAAGATTTAGAACAAGTTTGCACCCTAGCTATGTAGCACAATGTGAGAAGTTTTCACCCTAGCTTAAGGCAGCCTGTGAGAATGGGTCATTCTCGCACCCTAGGATATTAGCAACCTGTGAACTCTCTTCAAAAGTAAGTTTTCTGGGAAGAGATGAATGCCACTTTCCTCAGGAGAAAGTTCTTATGAGGAGCCTGAGTACACCATCAAGATTGACCAAAATCATGGGTAATAGAATTCCCCCCAAAGTATGAGGCTAGAATCAGTGACAACTGAAATACTTTGTAAACTGCATGTGTGTGTCGGAAACTAGGAGTGCGCCTAATCGGAAACCTGCGAACAACCAAGCATCTGCAGAATATCATATATATTAATTCTAAGGTAATCATTCCCATACTATGATCACAGAAAGATGACATTGTAGACATAGGTCATGGCCACCACTCATACACTGTGGATCCATGCCATCAAAATATAGCATAGCCACCAGGAATACACTGTGGATCTATGCGAGAAAATTCAAATTAAGACGACATAGCCATGAGACATACAAAGTGGATCTATGTGTCACAAATTATACATATTCCATCGCAACCTGGACAAAGAGATGATATCCAGGGTCTTCAATCTCATCGCCCAAAAGTACGAATCTAACCATGTGATTACATGTGTTGAAGTCGAACATGGTAGAAACCACTTGATTACCGGTCATTGATGAAACCATTAACAAGTGCAAGGGAAATCACCATTAATGTCAATGACTCCCAAGGTACTCTAGTACAATCCTTCGAATGTGAATGAATGAGTTAAGGTCGAACATCCAAAGGAATCTTTCGATCAGAGTTCAATGATGTAAACCCACTGTCGAAAGTGAGGAAACCTGCCATTGAGGCATGCAGGTTCCAAGGTACCAAAAAAATTCTAAGTCTTGATTCTGAATAATAAGTTGAAGTTGACGGAACAAAACTCGTCACAAGAGGGCCTTGATGTATCCCCCATCAATGACACGAAATGAGTAACAGATTTTGAAGGTGAAACAGAGTATGATATAAGTTGGACTAGACACAGGGAAGGATGACACGGAGAGAATGGACAACTGCGGATGGCTGACTCAATAGAGGTTTCAGATGAACTTCTCTTAAACATATGAACGACACGACCAATGATTTGGCAGAATTGACTCAGAGATGACACAGGGTATGACCTTGTAGCAAATTGAATGAGAGACAAATGGATTTCCCAAACCAGCTTCAAAAAAGGGGGTGTCATGTTCAAGAGCGACACTTACTGCCAATCAATATGAAGATGAGAACATATCCCTTTCCCAAATTTTCCCCCAGCATTTCTAGCGAGTACCTCTTTATTTTTACACAAGATTGAGGAGGATAACATATGCTTGTTGGTATAAGCTTATCCTTCGGTTTATGTTTAACGAACCCTAGGAAGGATTGGTTCGGTCCCATGACGGGTCTATCGATGTTTGTTTAATGAGTCCAAAGATAGAAAACTCAAAGGTTTTTCATGATTATAGAGTCTGGAAAATCACTTAAAAGAGAACTCTCTCAATTCCTTTTTCGTAAAATAGTCTGATGAGACCGAAAAAGAGATAAATTATTGCCCATCAGACACTTTCTTCAAATACTTTATCGAGCATGAAAATAGCAAGGTCACTCGGCTATCTTTTCATGTTTAGAGAGTCTGAAAAGAGCTTAAAGAGGATTCCAGGAGGGTTCCTTTTTCATATAACCTTGTTGAGCCCGAAAAAGTGATAAAAGTATGCTCGATCGCGTTCTCATGTATTTTTGAGCGTGAGAATGGACAAAGACCCAGCTCAAGGTTTTATACAAAAACCATAAAAAACAAACAAAACATGCGACGAAGAAGAAAAAATATGTCTGCATCCTTGTACATGAACATCGAAGTCATTACGCCTGCAAAAGTTGTAATCAAAAAGGCATTAGGGATTAGGTTTTAATAAATAAATAATTATAAAAATTCAATAACATGGTAAAAGTGAATATAAAGGGGTAAAAACTCTTTTTCCCATATCATTTTAACTTTACCACTATTTGAGCCCAAAAACCCCTCTTTTACCCTTGAAATTCGACATCAAATTACGGGAGTTACGAGCATCCATTCGATGAACCGTCAGTGGCAGTGAGGTAGGCTCTTTGTCCTCTACTTTTTCATGGTTTAATTTCTCATTTTCATTGGCAAAAACCACCGTTTTGAGTTTGTTTTGGGGGTTATTATGGCACTCAGCCATTCTTGCAGGTGAGCTACACGGGACCTGCAAGAATGGGTCATTCTCGCAGGTGAGCCCAAAGGCACCTATGAGAACCTCGCACTGTGCCTAAAGGGCACCTGCGAGAACTGCAAAGAGTAAAAAAAAATTAAAAATTTGCTCAATGAAAAGATACCAATTTGTGAATAGAGTTATTAATCTTCTTCTTGTGCTTCTTATGCAAGTATTTGGCCATCAAAATGGTTCTGGAATGGTGTGAAAGGGAGCACGAAGAAGATAATTCCATTACTGGAAATCATCCACCCACCATTGCCTCTTTGTGAAACTATGGTCTTCTAAAGTACTTTTGTATCCCAGGCATGAGGGCCCAAATCAAGTTATTGGAGTACTTTGTGCATATGTGGGATCCCGATCAGCAAGTATTTCATGTAGGGGTCCACACATTGTCCTCGGATATTGAGGACATTTGCTTCTTGATAGGACTATCACGACGTGGGTACCACGTGAGCCTAACTAGTAGTAGAGGTGGTGGGCTACCCATGAATGAGTATTGTCGCTTACACTGTGTTCCAGAGGTAGAGAGGAAAAAAGGGAAAGTAGCTATTTGGGGATTGTGGGATTTGACCCTCCACACTATTTTGTTCACCATTGCTTGTATGGCTGGGAGCTCCGCTCCTCACATGGAACTCCAGAGTTACTTTCAGTATGCCATAGAGTGTACTGAGCCTCAGGTTTTTAACTGGGTAGATGTTGTGCTTCGTAGCATGAAAAGGCAGTTGACCAAATGCAGGGAAGGTGACCTGAAGCAATTCAGGTACGAGTCTTTGTTGGTGTCCTTCTTTCTCAAGAGGGTTCCATTACTGAGGCTACAGGTTGAGTGGGATTTACTGGCTCCCACAGATCCAAGAATGTTGATATGGTGTCATCTCATGGCCCGACACGTAGCTAGAACAATAATCAAGTATGATGATACCTTCTTCGACTGGTTGCAACCATAGATGTTGATGGTTGACGATTATGCTTATGTTGGGTTGGATTTTTGAGGAGATCTGGACTTGGTCCTTCCCAAGGGTGCTCATTGGGGGGAACTTGGTAAGAAGTACACATTTTTCTTTTGTTTTTGTGAATTTTATCACATGCAAATGCTTTTTATATGTTCGTCCAAGGAATAAATACAAAATTCATTGTTGATGACACATATGTGGGACCTTACGGACCTTTTGGTACCTCTCCCATTCAGCGATGAGGAGAGGTGGCACTAGTGCCACGATGGGACATCGAGGATTATGAAGCGGTGGAACAAAACCTAGAGGGTTTGACAACAGATATTCCAGACATGCCTCTTGGAGAGGTTCCATGACATTATCAGCGTCATACAGTAGGAGTGTCAGATTCCATTGGTCGACTGCTCCGTAGGGTTGCCTGGGCAATCGTGTGTTACCATGAACGTCATCCATGATGTCACTTTGTAGAAGCTATGAGCTTCAGATTTTGACATTTTGGTCTTCAGACAAAACTTTTTGTAAAAAAATCTTTTGATCATTATATATACATACGGCTTCTACCGGTTTATCTTGTGTTGTGTGAAAATTGATGTGATTGATTTATAAATGATCCAAATGTCTGTCTAATACATAGTTAGCCAATACATCAGTTAATGTATTTAGACATCTAGGAATATGATGATATTCAATATAATCAAAATAACATTCCAAGAGGCGAATTCACAAATACACCCATAACAAAGTAGGACTTCGAATAGTATAGACATTACTTAACTGTAGTACTACAAGCTGCGAATCGAGTCGCACAACCAAATGACGGATTCTAAGCAAGATAGCATCAATCAACAATTCGATAATGGCACTATACTCTACAATATTGTTGGTCGCACGGCCAAGACACACACCTCATAAGGAGACAAGTTCGTTTGTAGGGGCATAAATTGCCCATGCAGCGGAAGCAAGGTTCTGAGTACTACAGCTAGTGCCATCAGCGAAGCCAATGTAGGGTAGCAAAGACTCGAACATCTAGAAATAAAAAACAATGTCACATAAGGGCAGAGACCAGATAACGACAAAAGCAAGATATAGTAACACACAAGAAGTATGATACAATAAAAATACAAGTACTCATGCACATGTGATTTTATGCATAGTACTTCTTCAAGTACAACCCATTCCTGGGTTCACTCAAAGGGATACCATCGTAATCTACTAACTCATAAGCCCCTTTTTCCAACACTCGTCTAACGATATAAGGACCTCTCCACATGGCTTCGAATTTTCCATTTCTTAGCATATCTCGATCTTGTTCATAGAGGAGAACGAGATCTCCTTCGGAGAAAATGTGAGGTTTGACATGTTTGTCATATTGGGCCTTAACACATTTTTTTTGAGTTTCTATGACAAGGGTAGCATCGCGTCGAGTTTCATCTAATCACATAAGATACAATAGACATTCTTCCTCAGCAGAAGTGTTTGGTAGGAGTTCAACAGCTAGTTTTAAAGAGGGTATCTTGCATTCAATCGGGAGAATGGCTTCCAAACCATAGACTAACCGGAAAGGTGTAAACCCAGTAGCAGACTTGACGGATGTCCGGTAAGCCCACAATGCTGAAAACAACATTGTGTGCCAACTTGTTTTGTGATTCCCTATCATTCGTTGGAGCATAGTTATGAGAAATTTGTTAATTGCTTCGACTTGGCCGTTGGCTTGTGGGTAATAGGGCGTTGAGTTTTCATGGCGAAGACCCAACTTTTCAGTAAGTTTGGACATCATGAAGTTTCTAAAGTGGCTACCATGATCAGTGACGATAGCCTGGGGAACACCAAAACAAGGTATGATGTGATTAAAAATGAATAATGTTGCGGTCTTTCTAGTGTTGTCAAATGTTGGCATCACCTCGGCCCATTTTGTAAAGTAATCTACGGCTACAATGATGTATCCATGCCGCCCGGCTGAGTGGGGGTGAAATGTCATGAAATCGATGCCCCATTTTGCAAAGGGACCAACGGAGACCACAGGGTGAAGAGGAGCGAGATGTGACCGTATCTTGTTATTATAGGTCTGGCAAACATGGCTTTTTTGAATGACGATTATGCAGTCGTTAAATAAAGAAGGCCAAAAATACCCTGCTCGTAAGATCTTCTGGGTAGTAGCATACCTAGACATATGACCACCATAGGCTTTAGAATGGCAGTCATTCAGATCTCTCTTGGCTTCGTCGAATGTGAGGTAGTGTCGAAAACCAGAGTCAATCCCCCGACAATAAAGAGTATCCCCAAGGATAATATATTGACGAGCTTGGTATCGTATTCGACGTCGGTCAGTACTAGACAAAGTTGGCCAGAAAGTCTGGGTTTGGAGATATATGATGATATTTCCATACCAAAGATCATCATTGCTGATGAGGAAAAGGGATTCATCGGGTAATGAATCAGCTGCTACATTTTCCATTTCAGAATAGGGAAAGTCGCATATCAACTTAGCAAACACTAAGGACTTCTTAGACTTGGCGCGTTTGAATTCCAATTCAAACTCCTGGAGTATCACGATCCATTTGGAGTATTTTCCCCCTAGCAATTGACGTGTGAGAATGTGTGGCATAAGGTTGCAGGTAGAAATCATTGTAGTCTTGCGCGAGAGGATATAGTGTCGGAAGCATTAGACGGCTTGGACGGCTGCCAAGGCCAGTTTTTCGACATGTAAATACTTTATTTCGGTAGGTGTTAGACTTCAACTCAAGTAGTAGATAACATGCTCATCGTTAGCATCATCCTCTTGGATGAGAACCATACCAATGGTGTAATCTGAGGCAGCAAGCTAGAGGAAATAATCGCGACCGTAATCGGGGGGAAAGAGAAGCGGAGCACGCATTAGGGAAAATTTCAAAGCTTCAAAAGAATTGTTGGTGATGGTATCCCATACGAACTTAGACCCCTTTTTTAGGAGCCGTGTAAATCGACGAGTTATCTTGGCATAATTTGGAATAAAACGATGAAGAAAGTTTGCTTTCCCCTACAAACTTTGTAACTGGCGAAGTGTAGAAGGAGGAGGGAAATTAAGGATTGCCTCAACTTTTAAAGGATCCACCCTAATCCCTTGACGTGGAACAATAAAACCTAGAAGTCAGCCAAATTCTATGCAGAAAACACACTTATGAGGATTCAAACGTATATGGTAGAACCGACAGTGGATGAAAATGGCTCGGAGGTGGGTTGGATGATCGACTCGGCGCATTGAGTGAGCGGGTAAATCATCCAGATATGGTTGAATGATGTGCTTGATATCATGGAAGGCATAATACATAGCACGTTGAAAAGTTGCGCCAACATTCTTGAGACTGAAAGGGAGTTTCCGATAGGCAAAACTGCCCCAAGGAAAAATAAAAGCAGTCTTATGTTGATCCTCGGGAACAATGTTGATTTGATTATACCCGAAGAAACCGTCCATCAGAGGGAAGATTTCACTTCCGACGCAATCATAGACAAGCTGATCAACGAAGGGGGTAGGAAAGTTGTCTTTGGGACAAGCTTTGTTGATATCCCTATAATCAACGCATACATGAATTGTGCCTTGTTTCTTATCGATTGGGACAAGATTGGAAACCCAGTCAGTGAGAGCCAGCGGGTAAATAAAGCCTGCTTTGAGAAGTTTCTCAACTTCGAGCTTGATAGCAGCTGATTTACGTGGGTGAACTGGACGAAGGCATTGCTGGATGGGTTTAGCATCGGGGTATGTGTTAATCTCATGTATCACAATGTCAGGATCGATACCCGGCATTTCTTCGTAGCTCCAGGAAAATATGTCACGAAACTCATTGAAAAGGGATGTGTAGGTGACGATTTCGTCAGAAGAACACGAAGCTCCGATATGGACATTTTCGACAATCCCGGGTTTAAGGGATATGTCGAGGGGAATAGTGCGTGAGATATTTCTTAAGTTCCCTTCGAAAAACACATCGTGTGCAGACTCGGGAATAGTTGAGATGACAACAACGGTCGACGGGGTCGATATTTGTTGGTAGTTCTCAATGGTATGTTGCTCCATAAAGAGGATGGAATGATGATGTCCATCATCCCAAGGGGTGTCCTCCATGATAGACATGATCATCTTGTCAGTGGGAAAAATGACACGGAAGGGATCTGGATATAACTCATCAAGAGAGGGGGTAGAAGGTGTTGCCGATTGAATGGCCTAATAGGAAGATTTGATCAAACTTAACGACATTTCGTCGTCGTAATGAAGATAATCTCCAGGGTTAGGTATGATCCATGGGTCGTGAGATGCAGGAAGTTCATGAATCGAGGTGGAGATCATATTGATTGAAGAAACAGACGAGCGTGGAACATTGGGCGGTGGAATGGGGAAAGTACCCATTAACAAAGAGTCTTTGAGAAGGCCTACACCAACGTTCTCATAACCCGGTGGAGTTTTAGCGATGAACGGTACATTGCCATTATGGGTATCAGAATTAAAGAAGGACAATTGGTCGATAGTGACTACCTTCCCTTGATGGGGGAAATGTACCACTCAAAAAAGGGTCGACACAACTGTGCGCATGGAATCGATCTAGCTGCGGCCAAGCATAAGATTGTAATCAAGGGGAGCATCGAAGACTTCCACTTCGACTTGAACCGTTTTTCCTTCTAGCGTGATGGAAAACGAAAGAAGGAAACTGTAGGGCTTAAAATCGGAGCCATTGAAGGCTTTGAGAGTGTTCTAGGATTCATTCATAGAGGGAGATCCAATGGCTTTCCAGTAAGTAAGAGACATGACACACGTCGAGGCACCCTCATCGATAACGGTTTGGAAATTTTTTTTGTCAGAGACAATCACTTGGATTTGGAATGCGAGTTGAGGGGGTAACCTTGGAATATGATCTTCCAAGTCAAAAATTATTAAATTTGTATCCGTCAGGTCGATTCCACCGATACCTTTCAACAGTTCCTTCTGTTGTGTGGGACAACTTTGAAGGACTTTGAGGGCTGACATCGCAGAAGGTGCTTGGGCCAAATCTTCAACAATGCTGTAGTTATGGGTAGCACGAGCATGAGGATTGAAAGTTGATATCCGAACGACGCCCTTTGGGGGGGGTCGAAGAACTGTGTCGAGGCTCGGTCGTTCGAGATGAAGAGGACCGTTGGTAGGTGGAGTTGCGGGTGAGGGTTGTACCAATGAAGGATTTAGGTCATCAACCTTCTCTTTAGAGGGAGAATAATCTTTGGCTTGAGTGGTGAGTGCAATGTCATTCCTCTTTGAATCGCCAGTACACATCAATACGTAGGATGTAGTAGAAGATGAGGATTGGTCATGAATGACCAACTGAGCCTGTTTTTGAGACGGGAAGGGTTGGGACAAAACGGTCGGAGCAGGTGTTTTTAGAGATCCTTGAAGGAATTTAGTGACCTCGGCACATCGTGGACAATCCTTTGTGTAGTGATCATCACCACAGATAAGACAAGGGTATCAAGGTTTGCGCTTATCTCGATCGTCAACAGGTTTCATTTTGGTTCGCTCTGATTGAGAAGTATTTTTGTCCTCCTTGTTCTTACCCCTTCCCTTTTTGGATTTGTTTTTACTGGCTGGGGTAGATTGAACTACATTTACCTCAGAAGTCTTGTCGGTGGGAGGGGTAGGAGACAGAGCATTTTGAACATTAGAAGAAGCAGGTTTGGGGTTGGTGCTTGAGGCAGAATGTGGTTGGGCCTGGAAAGTGCCAATCACACCGTTAGCTGCATGCAAAGCAGCTAGAGTAGTTGAAGTGGCAGAAGTGGAAGGACGAGGTAAGTCAGGTCGTAAGTCGTAAAGGGTACTCGTTTGTGAGTAAACGAGGTCAAGGTATTGAGCACGACTTATGGCCTGCTCTTCCATGACTACTCCACCCATGGTGATGTCACGAATGATGTCTTTCACAAATGATTTGGTGAACCACTCTACCAGCAATTGATCGGGGAGTTCGAGTTTAATGAGACGTCGTCTCCGTCGCCACTCATGAATGTGATCGGATATATGAGTGGCTTTGTTTTGTTTGAAGGAACTCAAAATCTCGGTCTCCGTTTCATAACGAATTGGTAACTGGTAGTGTGTGAGGAAAGCCATAGCTAGGGTGTTGAAGTCAGCGAAGAAACCTCGTGGTAATTCTATATACCACTTCACAGCAAAACCTATGAGGGTTCGTTGAAAAAGATGTAAATGAATAGAGTCATCCATCAACGAGTTGGATGAACACCAAAGGTGAAAATTCATGACGTGATTGTTCAGGTCCTCTCCCACTTTGCCATCGAATTTAGGGATGTCCGATGGTAGCTTGGCTGAAATAGCAGGCCATTGGGGAGAGTGACGAATTGGATCATTTAAAATCCTTGACAAATCCGAAAGATCCAAAGTGGCCAAGAAGGGTAACTGTCGATTCACCTACGGGTACTGGTGGCTTTGGGGAGGAAGCCTCTTCGGCAAACCAGTAGGACCATAAGAAGTCTTCATATAATGTGAAGACCCAGGCAGATTCAGTGGTGGTTGGAGAGGATAGTAGCTCATGGGATTGTATCCTTGAACAGGGACATGAGTTTGAGCATTCGAACCCCAGATGGGATTGGACGTACCTAGATATGGTTGGCCTATATTACGGGGTATAACGGATGCAGCTGGAAGTTGTTGCCCCCCAGTCAATTGAGGAGGATGTTGTATCAGATGATTCCAATACTGGGCCAAGGATAGAGGTATGTTTGGTCCATAAGGTGGGGTCGGTCCTCGTATTGAAGGTGGTGTCCCAATTGAGGGCAACATTCCAATTGGGGGTTGTGTTCCAATTGGGATTTTTGTTCCAATTGGAATTTCCCTGCTGAGAGGGGGTTGAGTCATACCACCTTTGTGAAAGTGTCCACCAACGGGAATCTAGTAATTTGGTGTGAATAATGGAATAGCGCCACTAGGATTAAAACTGCCAGTGTAGGACAAGGAAGGTCCTCCAAAAGAAAATTGAGGGAGTGTCAGAATAAAATCGGGAATAAAGTGCTCAGAAGAAGAGGGACCACCAGGAGAGATGGATGGAGTTTGCGGAGGAGTTGAAATGGAAGCATTCAACGCTCGGTATCCGGGTGGTAGTGTTGGAGTGATACTAGGTGTGAGCAGTGTGTCGATGGGGGCTTGGCTAACTGCGGTAATCCCGGTGTGAACACTTGTAGTATCTGTGTGATGGGCCATTTCGATAGGGATGGTCAAGATGTGGTCAGATCGCGGGGCGTCGATACCAGGAAAGTAATAGGCGGTAGTAAACGATACTATCTCTGGACTATAGATTTCGGAAATCACAGGTGAGATGATTTCAGAAATCACAGGTGAGCCTGGACCAAAAAGGTCCCGTCAAAAAATGCCCATAGACCAAAAAGGATCTTGTCCTTATATGCCTGGAAAGGGTCCAACTGGTGATCCATAAGACATAACAACTAAGTCTCTGGAAGAATTCAGTCGCATAAATGGTCACTCAGAATTGGGGTGAAGTCGAAATTCCTCTCAAGTATTGGTAATTCAGAAATGTTCTAGAGAGTCAGTTCGTTCCACTTGTGGCATGGTAACGTATTGAACTTCACTCTGTTGAGGAGAGCCCTCAGGTGAACTCGTAGGCAAGGGTTGAGAACCTTCCAAACGCTCTGGAGATAAACCCTGCATTCTACATGAACGATGTAGAGGAGCTATTGTAAACGAGTGACAAACTTACAAAGAAAATTGTATGGTCAACTTTGTTAAACAAACAACACGCGCTAGTAAACAAAATCTAGGAAACAACACCAAGCAAACAAGACCTTCTAATTCTAAAGTCACTAGTTGGTGATGAAATCCAACATCGCAATGATGACATGAGAAGGCTCTGGGCTAGGGTGGAAAATTTACACTGACGACCTGCTTAACGGACTTACACCCTGGTGCAATCTCCCACACATAATCGTGGGTATACCCTCCAAGGAGCCCGAGTGATTTTGGCCAACGTCATTTCCAGATACCGTGAAGACTTGCCCCTTCACATTCACCTTGTGTAAGACCCTAGAAAGATAGGTTGCTAAGGTTACCACCGACAACAATAAATCCTGGGGGGACAGTCGACAGTCTGATCCACATGAAAGGGCAGGGTATCTAGCCCAAAATCAACTCAAAAGGATTCCACTCATCATTGTGGGTATACCTCCAAGTGACCCCCGTAATACGTGCAATCTCTACACCAATATCAACAAAGTAGGGTGAGTAACTCTGCCAATATCAATGTGACCTTGTGTTTGACCCTTGTGTAAGAAGGGCTTCCTAGGACAGGATGTTGTAAATGGAATTTGACACTCCTTAACACAAGATGCTATTGTGTGTTTTGTGCTTTGAAGAGTGTATCTCTCTACCTATTCCAAAGTGCTAGCCTAGCTAATTGTTGGTGTGATAGAGCCCTAGAAAAGAGTTACGAGTTAAATTTTACAATTGCACAATGTTATTAAGAGTTGTTGTTACTCAAAGGAAGCGGAGATGAAACTGATGTTGTATGAGACTCTGACCCAATGATGCATGGATAAGAATGAAATAGAGTAATTTTCATTCAATGAATCCTATGTACGGGAGGGAAAGAGAAGTTTTCCGGATCAAGCTTAAATGAAAATACAAAATTTCCTTTAAAATGCAATTGCAACGAATCATGCAAAAATAACAATTCTCTATTGTTTCTTTTTCATTAATTTCAACAATTGATTTTTAATACTTTCGAAGATGAAAATGCTTTTGAAAGAAAAACATTGTTCACTTTTCAAAAAGGACCTACACCATGATGGTGAGAGTGAAGAAAACCAAAAACTAATGAACAAGCAATAGATAAAAACCCAAACCAATCTTTCAATGGAAACAAAAATAACAAGCAGACCAAACTAGTCTTTTCAATTGCATAAGAAAAATGATCTTTCAAATAATGAGAAAATGATAAAGACAAAGAAGCTCAACTTTCAACCGATCGTCGGTTCTTAACCAAACAAGCACACTCAGATTCCAAAATCAGAGAGATCTTTGTAGAGAGAAGTTAAGAAACTAAAGTAAAAAAAAAGTGACAGGAAGAGCCTTTGATTTCCTAAGACTGTTTGTGTACAAAAAAGAAGACAAGAAAACATCATCGAATGGTCCAAGAATCACTTTTCAGGCACCTATACTGATCTGGGCAGCTGAAAATGAAAAAAACTCAAATCCAAAATTTTGAAAAGAGGGTTCGCAGGCTAACAGTATTACACAGTGTTTGAATGTGTCATTCTTGCTGGCTAGCTTTGAGCAGAGTGTGAGAACCTCACACGGAACCTAAAAGAAGAGTGCGAACTCAATATATTCTCGTAGACCACTGTGGAGTGCAGTGTGAGACTGTCTGTAACTAAGAAAATTTTTGGAGAAAGAAAAAAAAATTGAAGAGGCCTATGGACCCAGAGGGTCTATCAGGGTATCCTGAAGACTCAGAGATTGATATGAATGGAGAAAGGTAAGGCAAGAGAAAATGGCCAAGGAAAAATACCAAAAACCACAAAGAAAATAGGTTATCTCCCTAGTGGAGTCTCCAATTTTGTTATCGGACTAATCGGTAGGTGTGGACACTAACAGATCTCCCTAGATCCACCTGGATCTAGAACAAAACAGGACAGGACATGACTCTTTCCCTAAGTTTTGACCATTGAATTAGCTAGTAGGGAAGAACAAGTAACATACCTTTGTATCGCTTCCTAGGGTCTATGTTGCTCCCACTTCGCTCTGATGCTCTCGTGAGGTCAAGACCAATACAACACAAACCAACCAAAGTGAAGATAGCAAAATATATTCAACTGTCAACTTATGTGTGTGATCAAGGAATTACACAATAAAGTGAGAATGACTTTATGGGAAAATGACATGTCGTTGTATCATATTAATCGAAAGTAGAAGATACAACCTGATCGCCTTGATGTTGCAAGCTTCCTTTTGGTGGCTCTTGGCTCCAACACACACACTTGCTCGAACTTTGTATGAAGAAGATCCAATTCCTCTTGATAGACTTGCTAGAGTTTCCAAGCTCCTGTTCAAGCTAGGTCCTTCACACAATTCTTTCACCAATTCTCCAATGAATCTTGCTTAACCTTTTCCATGAGAATTCCATCAATATATAGGAGAGAATGAGATGTTTACTTGGATAAGAATGATCCCACAATATAAGGGAAACTAGTAAAAGGATAACCATTTGAATGCCAACCCATTCTTCTATAAGATTCCCTTCTAAAACCATCGAGACTTCATCTTTTTCCAAGCTTTAGAACAAGTTCACACCCTATCTATGTAGAACAGTGTGAGAAGTTCGCACCCTCTCTTAAGGCAGCCTGCGAGAATGGGTCATTCTCGCACCCTAGGATATTAGCAACCTGCGAACTCTCTTCAAAAGTAAGTTTTCTGGGAAGAGATGAATGTCATTTTTCTTAGGAGAAATTTCTTATGAGGAGTCTGAGTACACCATGATCAATACACCATCAAGATTGACCAAAATCATGGGTAACAACGACAAGGAACTGAACCATGATTTCATCGAGGAAACGTCAGGCGCCCATAGATGTTGGTCATCAGATAAGGGAGAAGTGGATTGGATAGAAACGTATGATGTTTCAGCTGGACTAAGTGGCATTGTGTCACCTAGTGCATCGAATTCCAACAAACAAGGTACAATCCAAGGGTCAAATGATTCGAAAGATTGATAAGCCGCGGTCAAAATCATATCGACGGTGGCAATATGATGTGTAGTCAGTGGAAGTGGTGTAGGGAAGGTACCCATGAGGCTAGAATCTTTTAGTTAGCTAACACCAATTCTTTCATTCGTGATCTTGTGGTATCCCAAGAAAGGTATCTTGTTGGTAGCGGAGGCGCGAGCATTGGTTGTGCAGAAATCCAACTGATCAACAGTGAAAATTTTGCCTTGATGAGGAAATTGTATGCATCGAAAGACTGACGAGGCAACGTCAGTCATAGCATAAAACCAACTTCTTTCAAGTAACAAGTTGTAATCAAGGGGAGCATAGGCCACCTCGACATCAACAGTAACACTTTTTCCACCCAATTGGATGGGCAGGGACTGTAAAATCCCGTGGGGATGAAAACCTTGCCCATCAAAGGTGCGTAACATCGTTGGGGATTCGTTAAGTGTGATTTATTTTAAACCTTTCCAACATGCTAAAGACATGACACAAGTTGAGGCTCCCTCATCCAGAATAGTTCAGTGGATTTGTTGATTGTGAACAACAACATCAACTTGGAAAGAAAGTTGGTGGGAGAGTCGAGACGCATAATTGTCCAGGTTAAACATGATATGGTTGGATGAATCAGGATCAACAATGCCAATAGTGGCCAAGAGCATTCTACGTTTACTGGGGTAGTGTTGTAGAACTTCTACTCCAGACATAACACACGTTGCTTGATCCAAATCTTCAACAATGTTGTAGTTCTGGGTGGCATGTGAGCTAGGATTAAAGGTAGCTTTACGTATAGTGCTCTTAGGAGGGCGTAAGATAGAGTCAAATGCAGGTTTCTCAATCTGAAGTGGTCCATATAGAGGATTAACCGATGGAAGACTAACAGAGGACGGTGATGGATCCGGTAAAGTTCTGGTACCAATAGTGTATTTTCCTTTGTCAGGGCTACCTGTTGTGTCGTATGTCTTAGAGAGAGTGGTAAAATTAATCCCATTTAACATATAAATATGTTCACTCGATGAGGCCTCATCATTAGGATGGCTAGAACTGCCCCCAGTAGAAGGGGTTTGAGACACCATGGATTGTTTCTGTGGAAAAGGCTGAGTAAGCACAGTGGGTTATGACTTTCCTTGGAAAATTTTGGCCACTTCATTGCAAAGTGGATAGTCTCGAGTGCAATGATCATCACCACAAATGATACACGAGAATTTCAGTTTCCGTTGTGTTTGATTTTTGGTAGCAGGTGTTTGAGCCTGATTTTTTGGTTGTTCATTGTTATTTTTTGATTTATTCTTTGTCTTCTTCTTACCTCCAGATTGTTGTGAAGGGGCATATTGAACTGCATTCACCTCAGAGATCTGAGTTTGGGGGGAGGTAGAGGAGAGTGTGAGTGATTGGGAAGTAGATTGAGTTTTGAAGGAACCAATAACACCATCTGCATGAGATCAGGACGATGGCTTAGATGGATCGGTATTAGCTCGAGAAACATTCAGAAGCAATTCATACAAAGTACCAGATTGTGAATAAACCAAATCTAAGTACTGAGCCCGAGCAATGCCTTGTTCCTCTGTGACCGCGCCACCCATAGCGACATCGCGAGCGATCGGGGGTAAAAGTGATTTAGTAAACCATTCTGCCAATAAGATGTCAGGAATGATTACCTTGATCATCCTTTGTCGTCGCCTCCACTCATGAATATGGTCAGAGATATGCATAGAATTAGTTTGACGAAGGGAGGTCAAAAGTTCAATACCTGTCTCGTAGCAAATAGGCAGTTGAAAGTGCGTGAGGAAAGATATGGAAAGGGAATTGAAATTATGAAAAGAAGCACATGGTAGTTCAATATACCACTTTTTTTCTGAGCTTGTAAGTGTTCTCTGGAAAAGACGCAAATGTATAGAATCATCCATGAGGGAGTTTGATGAACACCACAAATGGAAATTCATCACATGGTTGTTTGGATCTTCACTAGATTTTTCGTAAAATTTTGGAATATCAGAAGGAAGTTTAGTTGGAATGACTAGCCAAATCGGTGAATGAAAAATAGGATCATTAGTTAACCGAGACAAGTCTTGGAGATCTAGAGTCGCAAGGAAAGGTAGATGTTGGTTAATTTGCGAATGATATTGGTGCGGTATAGGAACACTAGTAGGACCATAAAATGGGTTAGATGGATAGTTGTAACCGATAGGTCCTCTTACATACGGTTGTTGTTGGCTAGGATAAGTAGGATTCGATGATGGATGAGAAACATTTGCATAACCCAGTGGGTTCTTAGCATTATAATCCAGGTGATTTGCTTTCCCATGAGGAGGATAAACATTTTTCCCTTGAGGATGGTAAGGAGTAGATCCCAGAGGCAGAGACACATTAGACCCATGAGGAGGATAAGACTGTGGTCCTGGAGAACTCCAGGTGGTGTTTGGGATGCCGCCCGGATAAGGTTGTCCATAATATGTTTTGGAAGGAACAGGATTTGATACTCCTCCCAGTGGATTATGAGATGAGTGCCCCCCAACGTGGGGTTGAATAAAATTGCATCCCGAAGATACTCCCCAGGATTGTGAAGGGTTTCCAGCAAACGAAGGTTTCCCCCCTGCCAACGGTGGATTTACGACCGGGGTATGACTAGAAAATGGAGGTTTCCCTCCAGAAGGAGCATGAAAAGGGGATTGTCCCTCAGGAGGGATAGGCCCACCATAGAATGGTAGTCCTCCAAGAGGGAAAGGTTCATTAGATGGTGGTTTCCCTCGAGCTGGTTGTGTTTGGCCAGTAGGGGTATGCATTCTCGGGTGAAAAGATGTCCCAGCAGGATCATGTGGAACATGTGGAGCTGTAGAGTAAAAGCTTGTAGAAACTGGGGTAGGGATTGAAGTGCCTTGGATATGAGTAGAGGTGATGAGTCCAGCATTAGGATGGACTTGTGATGGCATAATAGTAGGGTTAATAACTTGATCGACTGGGTGATTCATGGTTTGACCGGATGGTCCTGTTTCACTAGGAGGGTTGTGAGGATGAAAGTGTTTTCGAAAGGACTCGAAATGTTCATAGAGATCACGTCCCGATGAAGTCCTCCATACAGAACGAGCAGGTGTCGGATTGGTATCTACTGCGGTTCTAGGACTAACAAGATTCCTATACTCATCACCAAAGATTGGTTATGTGGATCCCATATATGTTTTGGTAAAAGTTCTCTCCAGTAATCATGGGACCTCTTCGTCTATGATGCTCCCAAGGAAGTCTAAATGAAGAAAAAGTGGCTCGAGAGGGGTTACCGATACAAATGTAGTGTGAGGAATGGGATTTTCAACTGTGACCAAAGCGCCTTCTAAGTTATCTAACAAAGGAGAAATAACACTTCCAACATCGGATTAATTTTCTACCTCTCTACGGGAGTTGTCTTATGGAGGGTTAGGAGGTAAGGGTTGATAGTCTTCCGGAGGTAGCCCTTGCATCCTACGTGATCAGCGAAGACCTTTATCGTCTACAGGCTCAATTTTGGAGAATAATAGAACACACTAAAAATATAGGGCCAACTAACAAGAAGAAACAACATACGCTACTAAAATCTAGGAATCAACCAAGCAAACAAAACTTCTCTCGATGATCATACTAGTTGGTGATGAAATCCAACATCGTGTGATCAATTCAAGAAGGGGCTAGGATATGGTGTAATAGTTACAATGGTGACCTTCTTAACGAACTTTCACCTTGGTGCAAGCTTCCACGCAGTAATTGTGGATTTACCCTCCAAGGAGCCCAAGTGAGTTTGACCAATGTCTATTCCAGGTACAGTGAGACTTCCCTTCACCGTCACCTTATGTAAGTACCTAAAGATTATGGCAACTAAAGACACCAATTCATAATGAGTCCCAGGGTGGGTACAGTCAACAGTCCGATAACAAGTCCGAAATCAACCTGAGAGGATCCCACACATAATCATGGGTATACCTCTAAGTGGCCCCCAATATACAATCCAACCACTACAAACAGTTGAACCATGAAGGGATAATCTCCGTAATTCGCTCGAATGTGACCTCGTGCATAACCCCTATGTGAGAGGTGGATCCCAGAAAGCTTGTATGACAATTGGATTTCACTCTCCCTACTGTTGGTGATGGAAGTCACTCCTGGATTGCTAGCAGGAGCAGAGCCCGACGCCCATCAGTTTTATGTCACAGTAGTTTATAGATGGGGTGATTGAATGGAAGCCAACTCAAGACAATATCATTCCAACTCCAAAACTAGGCCAGGCATGCATCGGTGAGCGAGGTCTTATATAAAATTTAGATAGTGAGCTATAGTAAAGGGTGAATAGGTGGAAGACTTATATAAGAGAAAAGCAGAGGTCTGTTATTAACATGAGGTTTCTAACAGGCTAAGGAAGAAGACGTTCAAATGCAATATCATCTTACATTCAAACGTAAAGCCAGAGAATGCAATAATGCAACAATAAATCTTTTATCATAACATAACTGCAATAATTCACGTGAATCAGTCAATCACGAACTCTCTTAGCATGAGACAGAAATTAGATGGAGTAAGAAAAACTGTCTGTCATAAAACAAGATATCTCATGTACAGATGCATAACTAGCAAACTAGAATATCTATTAAAACTTTACAGTAGGGAGCTCTTCTCTACCATCGATAGATACAAAAATGGCGAAAATGCCTACATATACTCGAAACAATAACAACAACAAAATCGATACGTTGCATTAAAAATTTGTGTCTACATGGCTTCTGACAATTTGCACCTGCAGTTTCTGAATGATCGTGCAACTGACGGTAGACACAATCAAACTTCTGACAATTCCATAGGCGAATCGAGGTGCCTTTAATTCGTCGTCGGACTTTCCCATTATGGCGGAGGCGATTTATAACCACAACCAACTGCTTCAATAATTTCTTCGTTGGGATTGAGGATGGCCTGGCCAACTCGGCACTTCTGCGACGTGGAAGACCCTTCACGCTGCCACCTGGATTGGCTGAATGTCCTGATGGATAGACGTGGAGGCCAGCGCGAAGGATGGGGCACATAATGGGAGTGGTGACACTGAAACTATGAGGGTGGGATATGAAGTGATGAAGTGTGTGAGACGTTACAGGGGGAAGACGCATGGTGGGAGGAAATAAGCGGAAGGGGGGGCAGGAGATGAGATACAATGGGCACGTTTTAGTGGGAGACTGACGTGGAAGGGGAGCGGGACACATGGCAGGTGGTGAGTGGATGATGAGGTGGGGAAGGGACCACACGGACCAGAAGAGGGGAGATAAACAGATGTTAGAGGATGAGGAAAGGGATAAAGGGAACGAGCTTCATTGCACGTTCAGGTGGAGAATAGATGGCAAGATGACACGACAAGAAAGGGGGCCCCATGTTGATTAAATGTAGAAAGACAAAGGATGTCTAGAATGCCTGAGCACCGTTGATCCGGGAGCTCTTGATTGCGGTCGTTGAAGAGATGCGTCCTCGATTCTGGACCACCCCCCCTCCGCTTAAAGGTAGAAAGGTGGGGGGGGGTCCAGAATCACCCTGCATGCCATTGATCTGGGTGCTCTGATCGTGACCGTCGAAGAGGTGCGTCCTTGATTCGAGACCCCCCCCCTCCGCTTAAAGGTAGAAAGGCAGGGGGGCTCCAGAATCCCATGTGCGCCGTTGATCCAGGTGCATGAATCTCTACCATCCAAATTTGCTTGCCGCTTAATCACAAGCGCCCTCCTCCAGTCTTTCTCCTTTACGACCAGCTGCCAAAACCATGGGCCCAATTCTGGGCACTATCAACATTTCGGGGTTCAGGGTTTCGAGAAGCTAAGGGATGAGGAGCACGTACCCCTCGAACTCCCGAATGTCGATGCGAAACGGACGTGTGTCACGTGTCCTTCAGGTGAATGACCCAGATAGTATGCTATTATATAGGGGGCTCCCCCCATTTTGCAGGCTCGCTTGATGTGACCTGGGGCTAAGATCCAGGACTAGGCACCAAAGGCGCTTTTGGAACTTCGCTGATCGGTGATTTCAAATGCAATGAAAGAACAACTCCTTGTCTCCTAAATCACCGATCCCCGATACGCTGACTGGCTACCACCTGTCCCAAAAAGATCGGACGATCCAGATTTGGTTTGAACCATTGGCGCTTCCCCTTGCTAAACCCCAGGTAACTGGTCAGTCCCGAAAACCCGATGGCCATCGATCCGCTTCTATGGATGGATCTCAGCCGCCGATGGAAAAACTTTGCCCGCTCGCTTGACTTGCTGCTAAAAAACGGGATTCTCTCATGTTATGCTCGGGTTCTTCCCGTGAAAACTACAGACCTAGGTACGCCTAATCCCGAGACAAGAAATATCACTAACATTAGGCTCCATGGAGGATAGAGTCGTCCCTGCGATGCTCTAAGAACTCCTTCCACAACTTCAGTGCCTTGCTATTGGGCTATGGAGTCACCTATTAAGCCGAAAACATGTAAAAAGAAAATACACAAAGGTAAACAGGACAATATTTACCAACAGAGGAGCCGTCTAAGGCTCAAATAAAACATTTTTTCAGAAAATGCCCATTCACTGGGCTATTGAAAACCTCTTCACCCTCTAGATCCTGCAACCCGTATGTGTTGTTGGAGAAACTCTCAGAGATTTTGAAGGGGCCGATCCAGAGGGCATCGAACTTGTTGTGTTTTCCTTTATCCTGTCTGGGTGCATCCCACTTAAATACCAAATCCCTAATCTCAAACTCCTTTTTCTTGACCTTCCTGTCAAAAGCCTATTTGATATTTTGCTGACGACTGTAAGCTACATCCCCCACTTGTTCTTTGATCTACTGCACTTCCACTATCTGGTGAATTCTCCTGATCATATGATCTAGTTCTCCCTCGTAGTCTTGAAAGAACTTCGCCACAGTTAAGGCGAGCTGGGTAGGGAAAACCACCTCTGCTCTGTAGACTAGTTGAAATGGCAAAGTGCCCAGAGACTTCTTCATTGTGACACGATCGACCCATAGAGAAAATTTCAACTTTGAATCCCAGGCCCTTTTGTTGTCCTCCAATATTCTATTAATGATCCTTATCAGGCTTTTGTTGGAGGATTCCACTAAACCATTTCCCTGGGGATAGTAGGGGGTGGAGTGAATTAGCGAGATCTGGAACTGCTCACAGAACTTAATTAGAGGTTCAAATTTGAAAGAAGCAGCGTTATCGGTGACGATCCTACTGGGACAGCCAAATCTGGCTATGATATCCTCTAGGAAGCTGATAATTACTTTGTGTGATGCGTTTCTGGTGGGAACAACTTCTATCCATTTGGTGAAATAATCTGTTGCTGTCATAATCCATTTGTGTTGTCCACTTGAGGGAGGATGTATTTCTCCAATGAAGTCCAACCCCCACTACTGAAAAGGGGCTGGAGATACTATAGGCTTCAATGGCAGTGATTTGAGATGTTGTTTTCCTGAGAAATTTTGACATTTGGTGCAAGCTCTGATCTCCCTGCAAACATCGAGGAATAAAGTGGGCCAGTAATACCTAGCTCGGAGTATCTTGTGAGCTGTGGTTTTCCAGAAATGATGACCTCCGCAAAGGCCACTATGAAAATCAAACGTAGCCTTCTGGGCCTCCTGCGGGTCCAGGCATCTCAGAAATACCCCTAGAGGGTCTTTCCAGTACAAGGTTTGGTCAATGAGGAAATACCTGACTGCCTTGAGCTTCAGAGCCCTCACTTTACTTTTTCCCATTCCATCGAGGGGCTTCAACTCCTACAGAAAATATAGAATGTCACAATACCAGGCACATTCTACCAGTGATAAGCCATCTTGAGAGCATTGGCTGGGCGATTCAGCCTGCTAAGAACCTAGGCGAGTATTGATGAAACTAACTCCCAAGGCTTCACAGTTGGATTCAGCCAGTAGCTTGGCTAAACCTTGCCCCTTAACCAACTTGGTGGGTTTTATTTCTAAGTCAAATTCCAGAATTTTTGCGATCCATCAGCCTCTTTTCCCATCTATGTCGGGTTGCATGAGGATTTCCTTCACGGAAGATGAAGGAACGTATGCTATCACTTTTGAATGCAAGACATAGACTCTGAAAGATTTAAGAGATTTCACTAAGGCATAGGCCTGCTTCTCCATGATTTCATACCTGCTCTCTATGTCTCTTAATGCCCTACTGAAGAAGGCGATGGGCTGCTCATGCCCTTCCTCATTTTTCTGCAATAAGACTGCCGCCACTGTATCAAAAGAAGCAAAGGAGAAAATTATGAACTCTTTGGAATAGTCAGGACTGATAAGCACAGGTGCCTCAGTCAATGCCCTTTTTATTTGGTCAAAAGAGGCCCTGGGCTCAGCGATCCATTTCACTTCGTTTCCCTTCCTGAGCATGGTCGTGATGTGTTTCACTAGCTCGGCAAAATTTGAGACAAACCTCCTTATAAAATTAATTTTTCCCTAAAAGGCCTGAACCTCTTTTTTAGACCTGGGAAGTGACAAGGCTTGAATTGCCTCCACCCTACTGGGATCAATTCTCACTCCCTCTACCGATACTATATGTCCCAATAACTTCCCTTCCTGCATAGCAAATAGGGACTTCTTGGGATTCAGGGAAATACCAAACCTCCAGCACTTCGAGAAAAATCTCCTTAAGTGGCAACGATGCTCCTTTTCAGACCTGGAGAAGATTGTGATGTCGTCTAGGTAGATCACTACAAACTGGTCTTTTTCTCCAATGAAGGCTATATCTATGGCTCACTGAAATGTTGCTCCTACATTCATCAACCCAAATGGCATTTTGGCATACATGAACGTACCCCAAGGAGTGGTGAAGGCCATTTTTTCTCTGTCCTCAGGCATGATCGATATCTGATTATAGCCGGAAAATCCATCGATCATAGATATCCTGGATGGACCAGTTACCCTTTGCAGTATGTGTTCCATCTTAGGTAGGGGGTAATTTTCCTTCTTCGAGCTTCTATTCAGATTCCTGAAATCGACACAAAGCCTGATTTCTCCACTTTTCTTCCTTACTGGAACCAAATTGGCCACCCATTCGGAATATCTCAAGGGGACGATGATCTGTGCATCTAATAGTTTCTTGACTTCCTTTTCCATGACCGACAGTAACATGGGATTTATCTGTCTCATCTTCTACCTAAATGGCCTAGATTCTTCCTTCAATGGGATCTTGTGCTCGATGACAGATGTGTCATATGTCTTGAGGTCTTTGTATGTCCATGCAAACACATCGGTGAACTCTCTCAGCAGCTCCGTGTACTCGGCCTTCTGTTCACTGGTCAGGCTGCTTGACAATTTGATGAATCTAGGATCCTCCTGTGAACCAATGTTGCATTCGGTTGTATCGACATATTCATTTGAGACCTTTGCCTTTACTGGCACATCATTCGCATCGAACAATATTTCTAAAGGGAAAAGTCCTCTTGGGATGTGATTGTTGGGTAGCTGAATGATCTGATGATTAGCGATTTTATTTAAAGACTCCTCAGGACGAGGGTCACCTTCTAGGTCGGGATCCTGGTCAATATGCAATGCAGGAAATTCGTCAACTGATTGGAGAAACCTTTCGAGTTCTGAATCATCCTCGAAAACCTTCCAATGCTTGACATTGTCCGGCACCGAGGGCCTATACCTTATATCAACATCATTTTTTACCATAGGCGGCAGAGGAAATTTGAGCAAACTAGCTGAGACAGCTAAAGAATCGGCCAAAGAATTTTCTCCCCTCAGAATGAAAGAAATGTTAAAAGCCAAGAAGAAATTATCAATGAGGTCCCATACTTCATTCCGATAATTCCTAAGCTAGGGATTATGGGCACGATAAGCATTCCTTACTTGCTGAATAATCAACTCAGCATCTCCGAATATTGCGATCTCTTTAATTCCCATTTCCTTTGCAGCCCTCATGACCAGAACAAGAGCATCATACTCTACTACATTGTTGGTGGCTTCGAATTCCAGCTTGTATGATAGGGACACGACTTCTTGACAAGGTGATATGAAAACCACTCCAGCGCCAGCACCTTCGCTAGAAGATGCTTCGTCAAAAAACATCTTCCACACAGATGAACTTTGAGGGGAAATCAGATGATCAGGGCTGGGATGTTTTCTGATTAGTAAAGAGCTTTCAGGGGCATCAGTAAGCTGCAACAAACTAGACCCCAAGTCGGTGTCAAGTGAAAAGATGGGGTGATTGGTAGGGTCTGCTTCATCACTGACAATATAGGCTAGCTGGGCTTCTCTGTATAATCTCCTTTGTTCCCCTCCGAAGAATGGAATGGTAGCGTATGTGATATCCATCTGTAGTGTCCCTCCAATTTTTTTGATCCACGATCTAGACAATAGCATACCAAATTTGGGGGGAACGTCGGTTGCCACAATATCCATGACCACACTTTTCATGGGCAGCTGAAACAGGGAAACCACTAGGTCTTTAATGACTCCTAGACACTGCACTCTCCTTGAATTGAAAGAATATAAATCATGATAAGTTCTTGTCACCTCCAGTCCCAATTCCTCCATGACTATTTTTGGCATAAGGTTATGGGAAGCCCCTAAATCCATGAGGCAGTTATGCAGCACTTTATCATGTATGTTCAGGGATGTGTAGAAGGGGGGGGATGAGTCATGTCTGTCTTCTACCATAGGGCCTAACATGACATATGGCTTCTCATCTTGAAGGTTTACCGAGTCAGAGGGGGGCTGAGGGTACTCAGATTGTAGCAGCTTGGAGAGGGATCTTTTAAAATCTTCGTTTTTAACTAGCTCTGAGAGGGGGACGGGGATCCTGATCTTTTGAATTTCATGTTCAAAATTAAAGGATGGAACGGGTTTAGGAGCTTCCCTTTGATTGTTGGAAAAGGGCTCTGATCTCTTTTATCCTTAGTAGCGGTTGTTGCAGATCTAGTAGGTCTTTCTGCTATGAGGGGCTGGTCTGGGTTATCAAAGTCTCCTTCTTTCCTTCTCGACCTGAGATTATATCTATTAGAAGTGTGACCGGCCCTTTGCTCTTTCCCCAACTCATGAATTTGAGCGCTCATCATGGATTCTTCATATGCAAACTGCGTCAAATGGGGAAAAGGGGGAGTGTCTTCAATATAGTGAATCTCAGGGCCAAACTCGTCTATCTCCTCTCTTTCCTCATGATCAACTAGGTTGTTTTGGAGGGGGGTTTGAACCCTTTGATCATCTCTATCTTTTCCCCTTTTTTCCCTTAGGAAAACCTGAGGCATATTGTACATGGGCTTCCCCTCTAATTCCCACCTCTCCATCTTGGAAGCAAGTGATTTTATTGCTCTAGTTGTCTCATCTATCTGATGGGGCAGGGGAGAGGAACTGGATGAGAAAGTTTCATGCCTGTTCTTGGGTGTATTTCTATCACCTGCGTTCCTGAGTCGGTTGACAGCCAATATGTTAGATTCTACCTCCACGGCCGCATCCTGCATGTGGGCCAGTGTAGCAGCTCTTCTCTCCCTTAGCAGTAGGCAGAAATCAAGATCAAAAGCGCTGGAGTAAGTAATCTTTGCAGAGGCTTCGGAGGGTTTTATCTCAGCAGGGATTTTGTTGTACATTTTATTAAATCTCTTAGAGAAGTTGGAGATAGACTCTCCTTCTTTTCTCTTCAACGACCCAAACTCTGTCATGTAATACATGAAATCTTTTTTATCTCCCCACTATCTCAAAAGGGTACTATCTAAAGCTCGGATCCCATCAATGGATCCAGGAGGCAGGGCCTTGAACCATTTTCTAGCCTCTCCTTGGAGACTATGGACGAAAATCCTCATCCATACATCTGCGTGCATGATGACATTATCATCTACGAAAGTATAAAAGGCTGTTAGGTGTTCTTCAACAGCTGTGTCCCCCTCGCTTGTAAACTTGGGCAGCTACTTTAGGTATCCTTCTGGTGGGAGGGCATTAAGAAGCCGTGGTAAGACAAGAGGAGCATACCTAGCGGCTATGATGGCCTCCATTTCGGTCATAGGGGGATTTGCTCCGGCCATATGGATATTATGTAAAGGGGAACTTGGAGGAGAAGGAACTCGAAACGTGGATACCAGGGATGATTCCTTAATGGGAGTGGGAAACAAGAGAGGATTTAAGGAGAAAGCTAATGACCTCAAGTCAGCAGGTGCTCCTCCTTGTGCAGGAGTGGGGAAATCTTCTGTGGTCCTCGGTCTACGCCAAGGTACAGTTTCAGAGGAGAGGGGAGTGACAAGGATTTCTCCCTCCAATCCCAGACTAGGAGGGGAAAACTCAGCAGGAACACTCCCAAAATTTAGGAAACGGGAAACTTCTAAAGGAGGTCTATTAAGAAAATGAGGAGGAGAAAACGGAGTTCTTACAGAAGGAGATGGTGGATTACCTATTTTGCCGGTGGAAGCTTCTTCTTTAGGAGCCTTTCCGTTTCTGATAACCACCTCTGGATCAGTTTGAGGTGTAGCTAAGGGCAGCTGTGGATGAGACCGCTTGTGTCTGCCTCTGAAAGCCACAATTAATAGAGCAGGTTTTCCCCAGCGGAGTCGTCACAATGGAGTCGCCAGGTGCACAACAACAATCTTGATAATTCTGATATCTGATGCACCTTCAGAATCAGTTAATCGTTGACGTTCAATCCCAGGGAAAATATTCAAATTCATCCCCGACAACGGCGCCAGAAAATGTTGGCGATGGAAGTCACTCCTGGATTGCTAGTAGGAGAAAAGCCTGACGTCCATCAGTTTTATGTCACAGTGGTTTATAGATGGGGTGATCAAATGGAATCCAACTCAAGACAATATCATTCCAACTCCAAAACTAGGCCAGGCATGCATCGGTGAGCGAGGTCTTATATAAACTTCAGACAGTGAGTTGTAGTAAAGGGTGAATAGGTGGAAGACTTATATAAGAGAAAAGCAGAGGTCTATTATTAACATCGGGTTTCTAACAGGCTGAGGAAGAAGACATTCAAACGCAATATCATCTTACATTCAAACGCAAAGACAGAGAATGCAATAATGCAACAATAAATCTTTTATCATAACATAACTGCAATAATTCACGCGAATCAGTCAATCACGAACTCTCTTAGCATGAGATGGAAATTAGATGGAGTAAGAAAAACTGTCTGTCATAAAACAAGATATCTCATGTACAGATGCATAACTAGAAAACTAGAATATCTGTTAAAACTTTACAGTAGGGAGCTCTGCTCTACCATCGATAGATACAAAAATGGTGAAAACGCCTACATATACTTGAAACAACAACAACAACAAAATCGAGATGTTGCATTACAACTTTGCGTCTGCATTGCTTCTGACAATCTGCACCTACAGTTTCTGAATGATCGTACAACTTACAGCAGACACAATCGAACTCCTGACAGTTCCATAGGTGAATCGATGTGCCTTTAATTCATCGCCGAACTTTCCCATTATGGCGGAGGCGATGTCTAACCACCACCAACTGCTTCAATAACTTCTTCATTTGGATTGAGGATGGCCTGGCCAACTCGACACTTCTGTGACATGGAAGACCCTTCATGCCGCCACCTAGATTGGTTGAACGGCCTGATGAATAGACGTGAAGGCCAGCGTGAAGGATGGGGCGCATAATGGGAGTGGTGACACCGAAACTATGAGGGTTTGATATGAAGTGATGAAGTGTGTGAGAGGTTACGGAGGGAAGACGCATGGCGGGAGGAAATAAGTGGAAGTGGAGGCAGGAGATGAGATACATTGGGCACGTTTTAGTGGGAGACTAATGTGGAAGGGGAGCGGGACACATGGCAGGTGGTGAGTGGATGATGAGGTGGGGAAGGGACCACACGGACTAGAAGAGGGGAGATAAACATATGTCGGAGGATGAGGAAAGGGATAAAGGGAATGAGCTTCATCACATGGTCAGGTGGAGAACAGATGGCAAGATGACACGACAAGAAAGGGGGCCCCATGTTGATTAAAAACATAAAGATAGAGGATGTCCAGAATGCCTGAGCACCATTGATCCAGGCGCTCTTGATCGCGGCCGTTGAAGAGATGCATCCTCGATTTGAGACCTCCCCTCTCCGCTTAAAG
Organism: Picea engelmannii; assembly: GCA_009831015.1. Classification (NCBI taxonomy): domain Eukaryota; kingdom Viridiplantae; phylum Streptophyta; class Pinopsida; order Pinales; family Pinaceae; genus Picea; species Picea engelmannii. The sequence goes on along the minus strand of ML779506.1, from coordinate 125,472 downwards.
GTAGAAAGGCGGGGGGGTCCGGAATCACCCTGCGCGTCGTTGATCTGGGCACTCTGATCGTGACCGTCGAAGAGGTGCGCCCTTGATTCCAAACCCCCCCCCGCCTCCGCTTAAAGGTAGAAAGGCGGGGAGGCTCTGGAATCCCATGTTTGTTGTTGATCTGGGCGTGTGAATCTCTGTCGTCCAAATTTGCTTGCCACTTAATCACAAGCGCCCCTCCTCCAGGCTTGCTCCTTTATGACCAGGTGCCAAAACCATGGGCTCGATTCTTGGTTCTATCGGCATTTCGGGGTTCGGGGTTTCAAGAAGCTAAGGGATGAGGAGTGCGTGCCCCTCGAACTCTCGAATGCTGACGCGACACGGATGTGTGTCGCGTGTCCCTCAGGTGAACGACCCAGATAGTATGCTATTATATAGGGGGCTGACCCCATTTTGTAGGCTCGCTTGATGTGACCTAGGGCTAAGACCCGAGGCTAGGTGCCAAAGGCACTTTCGAAACTTCGCTAATCAGTGATTTCAAATGCAATGAACGGACAGCTCCTTGTCTCCCAAATCACCGACCCCCAATATGTCGACTGGCTGCCACCTGTCCCAACGAGATCAGACGATCCAGATTTTCTTTGAACCATTGGTGCTTCCCCTTGCTAAACCCTGGGAAACTGGTTGATCCCAAAAACCCGATGGCCATTGATCTGCTTCTATGGATGGATCTCGGCCACCGATGGCAAAACTTTGCCCGCTCGCTTGACTTGCTGCTAAAAAACAGGATTCTCTCGTGTTATGCTCGGGTGCTTCCCGTGCAAACTACAGACCTGGGTACGCCTAATCCCAAGACAAGAAATATCACTAACACCTACCATAGGATGCTAATGTTTGTTTTGAAAACTTTGGAGAGTTGTACTCATAGCCTAATCCAAAGTGTTAACCTTAGTCTACTATTGGTGGAAGATCCTAAAAAAAAATGTTCTAGATAATTTTTAATTAGTGTTCATTTTACAGTTGTTCTTTACTCAAAGGGTGTATGAAAGTGAAACTGATGGAATGATGACTCAATTCCCAAATCATGCATAAAATATGATAAGAAATCATTTCTTTTCAATGAATGCCTATTTAAGGGAAAGAGAAAGAGTTGTTTTCACTATCAAACACTAATAAGGAATGTCCTTAATCAATTTGTTCTCAATCAAAACCAATGTAATGCTAAAACATTTCAGAAATGCCTTCTAATATGCAAACCAATCACTAAGATGTATCTTTGTTGTTTGTATGCGAATGATAATTAATTCAATGCAAAACTTCTCCTGCCAACTACCCTTTCAGATCAAGGAGGTTCGGACAAGCATAAGCAGATTTTGCACAAACAATACACCCTCTTGCTATGATTGAAACAAGAAGCAAAAAGAAAACAAAATATAACAAAGAAAATCAAAAAATTTCAAACAAAAGAAAGATGCTAAGAAAAAAAGACCTCAAAGAACCAAATGAGATGATTCACAGATCTCTGATGCCCTTCACCAGAGTTCCCGCTCAGTCAGATAAGAGAGAAGAAAGCAGTGGATTGATCCCAAGTTCTCAACAGAAGAAAAACTCAAAATAGGGAAGAAGGTCACAAAATATTAATAGAAAAGTTCTTATTTCTCAGAAAGCAGAGTCTCAAAGGTCAATAGGAAGAAGAATTGAAACACAAAGAAGCTAAGCAAGGGAAAAAACAAAGACTGGGCTTCAGAAAAGACAAATCTGGAAGTTTTTTTTGTAGAGGAAAGGTTGGCGCTCTGGTGTAAGGGGCACTAGAGTGTTATAACGCTCTGTCTAAGACCTTCAGGGAGCATTGGTGCCCTGCTAACATAGGCAAGGGAGTGCCAGTGTCCTAAGACCCAAAAAATTGTCCAAAAAACCCAAAAACTCAGTTGAACTTTGGCATTCAGAGTGTATGTGATGGAATAAGGATTCAATCAACATATGAAATCAAACATACGGGGTGAACAAGGTCTAAAAATAACAAAGGGTAAGACAAGGTCTGTGAGGAAAACCCAAACTGAAAGTTTCGACTCGATCCCCAGTGGAGTCGCCAATTTCTGTTGTAGAAAAATCTCCCTGCGGATAGGTAGATCTCCTCTTGAGAGATAAACTCTTAACTCTTAAGAGAGAAGATGCTTAACATGGACATTGACTTCCTTTTAGATCTAGATAAACTAACGTGTGAGGAGGAAGGAGAAAAGAAGTACCTTTTTACCGGTGTTTGTCCTTGCACAGTCCGAGTTGAGCTCCAATCTTAAACTCCTCGATAAACCTTGTAGACAAACAAAGATACAACCATCTTCCTACTCTACTGAGATTAGCTCAAAACAGATCTATCTATTAGAGGCAAGTTCATGTGAGATCAAACATA
>ML779506.1:106327-117463 GCA_009831015.1 Picea engelmannii | reverse complement strand
CATCCAACACAACTATTGACATCAACTGACATCAATGACAACTAACTCACCATAAATCTCAATCATACAAATGATAACCAACTCTCCAACAATCTAGTCCACATCTCTGGGGATTCTGGACTTCTCCAAGGGTTGACATCAATCTTCAAGGGTTGACATCAATGAAAACCAATTGTCCAACAATCTCCCCCTTTGGAATTGATGGAAAAACTAATGGAATGCATTGCTGGAAACACTCATACTAATGCTCCTCATGGAAACACTAATGGCATGCATTGATGAAAACACTCATACTCATGCTCATTCTCTTCCTGTGACCATAACTCACCTAGAACTGTGTCATTTCTCTCTTCTCTCCTAGGAAATTGTTATTTTCTCTCCCCCTTTGAAATCAGTGGCTTAGGGTATCTCCTTTTGGGGCCGCTCCCCTTCTCTCTATGATTTTAATCTTTCTCTTTGTTTAACTGCTTCTATTTTTTGTCTCTGGATCTTTCTCTTACTGCCCCTTTGATATCTTGGGAAAAATGGTAACTATCTCTCTAGGTTTACTCCCCTTTTATAATATTTCCTTGGGGATGATCCCCCTATTGTTATAACCCTAAATTTCTCCATACATGCATACCTGGCACTTGGCCCTCTTACTTGTTATTTTTGCCAAGCCATCATTGAGTTTCTCTTCTTAAAAACTTATTTTTTGAAGCTGTATGTGTCCTGCACCAATACTTCTCATGTACATACACTTTTTGCACCACTACAGCCTGCGTACATATGCATGTTGCACCACTATAACCCGCATATACTTACAAAATTTGCAAAAATTAAAAAGTTGCAAGGAATTCATTGAGATTATGGGCTATTGGGTAGTTTCCCAACTAATCCGCCACCTATAGCCCATCACCCAACCAAATAACCATCATTTTTTCATATAAAGGGTGTGTTAGGGTCTCATTCCACATATATACATAAGAAAAATGAAACTCTTCCCATTTCACATCCCCTCCTTTCCCCAAGCATTTGCAACCTTGTTGTGAGAATTGCCTCCGAATTCCTCATTTTTCCCTTTTTCCTCCATAAGAACCCATTCCATTTCCTAAGAAGAAGTTTGAGAGGAGAAATATACGTGGAGGTGCACTTGGATCTTGGTGAAGAGGATCCCAAACTAGGTTCGAGGAGCGGTAGTCGACTTTGGTTGTAAGTGATCATTGTATTATCAATAAAATAAGTACTTTTCCTATCCCAAAACATGATGTGTCAAATGTTTGCATTTGTTTTATGTTTTTATTATAACATATAACCCTTATTTATGTATGGAATGTATGCTTCTATTTCTTTGTTTATCTTTCTTTGAATGTAGGCCAGCCTTGGGAGGAGGTTTACAGCTAGCGAAGCTATCAAGCGCGAGAGGATCTACACTGGACGTGGAGTAAAGGTACAATTACCAGATCCTTCTCATTTTACTTTTCTTGCATAAGTATGGGGTATGTTTGAGGTAGTTAAACAAGTAGGAGACTTTTAAACGGTTATTGATCTACCTAAATTGTAAACCCCAGTGTATCCATAGGGGGGGTTTTTCTGCTAGCAGAACTGGCGACCATATTGGGGAATGCCTCTAGGGTTTTAAGGAATTTTTTGGGTGTTTGATTGGTTTTATACCTTTTGAGTTTCTTTTTTAGTCTGTTGAGTCTTTAATGGATTATGGTCACCTATTGATGCCATACCAATTCTCCTTGCCCTGTCAATCTGTATGTTTTACTTCTTTGTTCAAGAAGTATAGAGGTGTACATGGTTTGTTGTAGGTCAACACACGTACATACATGCCCCGCTTTATAGATAGCCCGCGTACATATGCAGGTTGCTTAAGCATCAATAGCGTACATGTGTCAAGAATTTTTATTTTTTTTAAGAAGAGGCAGTCAACCTCTTCCCTGATTGAAGTTTTACTTCTCGGGGTTACTTGATTAAGTACAGTGTCTCTGGTTTTTACAGTCAAAGCCTGGGTTAGATGTCAGTTTGCTTGTCTTTTTAAAATATCTCTTGTTTTTACTTCAAAAGGGTTTTAGGCAAGTCTTTGAGTTTTTTATCATCCTGTTTGGTGTCTTTAGTGATTCCCTACGATCCGTAGTGGGCCAAAGGTCAGTTTCAGTCTTGTCTTTTTGTTCACTTTTTCCCTTTTTGCTTGCTTTAAAGAAAAAGAAAAAGAATTTATTCAAGTTTCTCGTTTGAAGCATAAAAAAAATTAGAAAAAGATTTCATTCCTTAGTTTGGTAAAGTAGTTAGGGTTAGTTATTTTACTTGAAAAGAAAAAAGCAGTTCAGTTTTTAAGTTCTTTAACTGATTTCATAGAATTTAAGTAGCTCGTGGTCGGGTGAAATTTGGTTTTACTTAAAGATATTGAAAAGTTAGTTGTGAAAAGTTGGTTTAAAGAGTTAGTTGCAAATCTTTATTGTTAACTAGAAGTAATTTTTCTTTCAGTTTCATTTACTTCTCCTTCTTCATCTCCCATACACATCACTAGTTTCACTACCATTTCCTTGAGTTAAAACAAGCCATTTAAAATGAACGCTAATTAAAATTTATTAGAATTTTTTGTTTGTAGGGTCAATCAACTAGTTTAGGCTAGAACCTTGAATTAGGTTGGAAAGGAAACTCTTCAAGGATTATAAAAAAACATTAGAGTCAGAGATAGGGAGTGTGAAAATTCCAGTGACGTGAAAGTTATCCAGGACCCCCCTCTAATATAGGGGCTAAACATGAGGTCGCGTGAGGAAAGGTAGCGGAGATAATCCCTCCAAAGCCGGACCAAGCGTAGTGGTGAACACATATTGAGCACTTGTCATGGGATATTGTCGTTTGCATTTGCCGACAAATATTCATGGACCTATAATCCATTCAAGATCCTCAGTTGTCTTCGAGACCACTTTATTTCAATACCCTCGATAGGTTTAGGACTTGTTATTCTGCCCATTGTGGTCCACCCAACTATCGATTGTACCTGCCTGGTGACTTTTCGCAAGCTAGCAACTTAGTTGCATTTATCCTAGGGACTTACACAGGTGACTGCGGGGGTATACCGTTGTACCTAGGGCATATGTCGGGCCACACTTTGCAGAGTATACCCGGAGGGTGTTTCCATGTTCCAGTTTCACTTGCACTGGTAAGTTTCTCTAGTGTTGGCTGGTGTAACTATTCTTCCAACTAAATAGTGGTTTGCTTTCTTTATTTTATAGGAACTTTTCTAGTGTGTGCTTGTTTCAAAACATTAGTAAAAGCATTAATGTGTCATTGATCTTTTCACAAAGTGGAAAATCAGGAGCTTCGTCAGTCGTGAAGGATTCAAGGCCTATCTCTTGTTACATTAGAGCCACCATCGCCACCGTTACGGAGAATACTTGACCAACAAGGGTCATACGAAGCGACCAGGCCATAGGAAATTGTGCCCGAGCCAACTCCGAGAGGAGAACACTTGAATCCAGAGGAAACGACAATTTCTGACCTTGAAGTGAAAGCTCTCAGGTCGTTTAACCCTCCGATCACTGACTTGTCAATGCCAATTTTGATACAAGTTTCCCTCCAAGGGTAAGACATAACAAGCATCAGATAGTCTTACAAGAAAATATGGAAGCAAATGTTGCTACTTAGTCAAGGAGTCCTCACACTCCCTCAATAGCTACACCACAGGGGGTATTTTGCCTCCTAACCCAAATTCATCGATCCAAACCACCATTCTCTCGACCACCTCTACTTCAGGTAGTGGTCTGGTTCCTTCGTCAGTGGTGACCACTACTCCATTCTCACAGAGTGCGACGGATCCTCCATTTTCATATGGAATGCACAGCTTTGATACGAACTTCATCCTTACCTACTCCACCCTACAGACCATGGGTTTGGGGGAAGGGAGCTCAAATGCTCCCTTGTAAGGGTCTATGGGGAGCACCTCAACCCCTATAACACTATCCCTTATAGTGGGGGTCATATACCTCCTTCATCCCCCTCGCTCGACGATGCTCCCCAGCCACCCATCGGGCCAAACATGAACTACAACTTGTTTGGAGCATGCAGTCTAGGCCTGTCTTCCTTCACCACGTTAGTGGGTTCAATGTCATTCTCTTTGTTCAGTGTGTTTGGTAATAATTATTTCTCGTCAGTTGTCGTCTTGACTAGGGGAAACCTTGGTTTTGGACAATAGAATCCTGTGTAGGGTACTATTCCTACAAAGAGGGAAAACACAGGATTTTTCTCCTCACAAGGACTTTGAAATCCTTGGCAAGGATTAGTTCCCTCGTCAGGTATGCTAACCAGGGGACCCCTTCCATGGTCAATGGAACCCTGGGAAAGCCTCTGTACCTATTCCCATTGGATCGTCAGGGGGCAACCCATTCCAGAATATTTGGAACACAATGTAGAGAGAAATCCCCACCCATTCCTCAACATCCAATTAAGGGAATCAACCAAAGATGTCCCAATAAAAGTAGTATACATACGCTGGCCAAGGCCATGGTGTCTACTAGAACCCTGGTCAACAACCCAACTTTTCCTGGCAACCTAGTGCCAATCAAACTCTAGGCTCCCTTTTTCCTGTAGATAGTACCCAGCCCAAGCTACCATTTCTGGCAACATCACATTTTCCAGACTTGTCAAGGCTTTTGAATGACCCGATTTGTCATGATCCGTGTTGGCCTCCCATGCCGACTAAGTTTCGCTCTAATATTCTGAAATTTGAAGGCAAGCCTGGAAAAGACCCAAGTGATCACATGACAACTTTCCACCTATGGTGCTCGTCAAACTCGAGTGAGACGACTCTGTATAGTTGTGCCTATTGCAACGCACTCTTATCGGGGGTGTCGCAAAATGGTACATACACTAGTACATTTGGGTCAAATTTCGATGGCGCGTTTGACACAATTTCCACTTTATATTTTCAGGAGAATGACAAATAGTGGACCCCATCAAACATCATTTCACATGACGTCGCTTTTTTGATGACATAGATTTTGTCTTTATTGTGAAGTATTGGACATGGCAAGACCGACATCTTGGACGTGGAAAGATCGATGTCTTGGGCGTGGCAAGACCAACGTCTTATATGCGGAAAGAGAGACATCTTGGATGTGGAAATATTGACATCTTGGACATGGCAAGAACGACGTCTAGGATGTGGCAAGAGAGACATCTTGGACGTGGCAAGAGAGACATCTTGGATGTGGCAAGAGAGACGGCTAGGAGGTGGCAAGAGCGACTTCTTAGAGGTGGAAAGAGAAATTTCTTGGAGGTGGCAAGAGAGATGTCTTGGAGGTGGCAAGAGAGACGACCTGGAGGTGGGAAGAGTGATGTCTTAGAGGTGGAAATATCGACGTCTTGGACGTGGAAAGAGCAACATCTCGGACGTGGCAAGAGAGACGTCTTGGACGTGGCAAGAGCGACGTCTTGGATGTGGCAAGAGAGACGTCTTGGATGTGGCAAGAGAGACGTCTTGGACGTGGCAAGAGCGACGTCTTGGATGTGGCAAGAGAGACAACTGGGAGGTGGCAAGACCAACATCTTAGATGTGGCAAAAGCAATGTCTTGGAGGTGGCAAGAGAGACTTCTTTGAGGTGTCAAGAGAGATGGCTTGGAGGTGGAAAGAGCAACATCTTGGAGGTGGCAAGAGTGATGTTAAGAGGTATCAGCTCCGACGTGGTTTCTATGGGAGTGACACTCTTGGAGGTGTCAAGACCGACGTCTTGTAGGTGGCAACAATGACGTTAAGAGGTATCAGCTCTGACGTGGTTGCTATGGGAGTGACACTTCAAGATGTTGCAATAGAAACTATGTTGTAGGTATTTAAAAAAAAATACAATATCAATACTGAGAGGGACAGGTACATTAACCTTTGCTAAGATACTAGCCATATCAATATTTAAATCTATATCATCGGTCTTGGAGCTAGCAAGAGTGACGTTAAGAGGTATCGTATCCAATGTGGTTTCTATGGGAGAGACACTCCAAGACGTCGCAATAGCGATTGTGTTGTAGATATTTAAAAAAAAAATACAATATCAATACTCAGAGGGATAGGTACATTAAACTTTGCTAAGATACTAGCCATATAAATATTTAAATATATATCATCGGTCTTGGAGTTGGCAAGAGCGATGTTAAGAGGTATCAACTCTGACATGGTTTCTATGGGAGCAACATTCCAAGACGTCGCAATAGTGATTGTGTTGTAGGTATTTAAAAAAAAAATACAATATCAATACTGAGAGGGACAGGTACATTAACCTTTGTTAAGATACTAGCCATATAAATATTTAAATCTATATCATCGGTCTTAGGCAAGGTTGGTTGAGGAGGACGACTAACTTCCAATGGTAAAGGGGGTCCTGTCTAATGAGGCTTGGGATCACTAGGATATCTCTCGAGTGTGTTATCACACGAACTCACAATTTTTGAGCTAAAGTCTACAATCTCAAGTGAATTCATGTGTAACTTACAGGGAAGGCCCCTGTCACCTCACCAACCCTCTTTCACTTCAATCTAGCTTTCCTCTGACTGAAGGGGGTTTCCCTCAATTAAGATTGTGAGCACTTAGGGAAAGGAATCTCAATGTGGAGAGTGAAGTCTGAGAAAAATGTGTTTGGGTAGCTTTAGACTATTGAAGAAAGTACTTGGAGGTCTCAAGATCAATGTCTTTTCATTGGGCATATGGAGTTAATGTAGCGCTTCAATGGAGACCGAGGGAAAAATAAGACTTGAAAATCTATCATAGGATTATCACCTCATAAGCCTAGGTCAACCTCCTAGGAGAGAAAACCCTAAAGTTTATCCCCTCATAAACACTAGGTGTCGTCCTATCCCTTCAAGAGATACTAGCACAAGATCAAGACAACTATGTTTTAAACCCTGGGGGGATAGCCACTTCTAACCCCTAGAACTAAACCCTAGCCAAGAAAATCCTTAAGGGGATAGCCACTCCTAACCATTAAGGAAAACCTTGAATGCTTCAATGAGTTAAGATGGATAAAACAAAGGAAGGGAATGATCACTCTCAATCCTTCCTTAGGTTTTCAAGATTGTTCAAGGAGATACTAGTTGCAAGGGTTGATCTTTGGCTGGTAAATATGGCAGAATAGATTGAAGTAATCATAGAAAAATAAAGTGGCTTTGTTTCTTATGTCCATCAAATTCTTTGGGATGCACTAAAGGAAGGACATAAAACAAACTCAAGTGATCTCCAAGTCTTCTATCCTCTTCATTTTGTATCTAGATATGGTGACATCTTAGCTCCTCAAAAACTTCTACAACAACATGTATTCTCAAAAGGCTATATGCAATTGTTAATCCCTGGACAAAGTTGGGAATATAGTTATATATTAAATTGATCTCATCTTGAACTTGGATATTAGTTTCTTGTGTAAAATATTCTTCTCAAGAAGACTAGAAGTATTGTTATACAAAGAACTAACTTCATTTTGAAGTATTCCATTAGTATCATGTAATGAATCAATTGCATTAGGAATATTGGATTTAGTGTCCTATAATCAAGTAATTTCATTGGGTATTTCATTGTTATACTTGTATAAAGATGTGACGTGCTCATTAAACTAAGTAATAATGTCCCACGATATAGTTTTTCCATTATGTAGCTTGGTATTAGTCTCTTGCAAGGACGATTCTATGGGTTGGGAACATGAAGTGCAAAGGCCCCCTTAACCTTAAAAAAAATTGACCACCTTAAAAAATTCCCCAAGTCCAAAAAATAAAACAAAACATATATTCCAAGACCATGGGCAGTGTTTGATCTAGTAACCATGTATACATATTCAAGTCAGATAACTTCATCTTTGGAGACAAGGTGGATTCGAATAATTGGGACAAATTGGACAAATTGGAATAATTAGCTTTCCCTAGTCTGTGGTTTTAAGGTCTTTCCCTAATAAGTTGTAGTAATAGCTTGAGTTTAGTTCAGTATTAGTTCTTTCCCTTTCTCTATGGGCTTAACACATGTAATGTACACTAATAGAATATGTGCTCTTAGTGTGGAAATGTTTCTAATGGTATATATTCTCGATAATATCTTGGTGAAATCAAGGAGGTGTTTTATATCATGTACAAGTAATACTGGATTTATCTATTGATGAAGAAATGAGTGGAATTTATGAATCCACTATGACTTATGACCTATAGATCACTTACTTGATTATTCCTATTACTATAAATCCAATTGCATGTCAAGCTCTAATTGGTGATGCTTAGGTATGGCACTAATTAACACCATTGAGACATATCCATTCTGTTGTGATCCTTTCTTCATATTGCATATTCAATAGTTTAACACAACCTGGTACTGATCAAATCTGGTGTAGATAGTATTACTTTTCCATTGAGATTATTCCCATTTCCCTTTTTCCACTATTAAGAGATAGGAATATAGAGAGCATTATATATGATATTATTACATTCCATATTTCACTAATTAATGGCTTGACATCATAGTTTTTCTATCCATTCAAAGGCTTAAAGAAAGGGTGCCCAATGTCACCCCTTTTGTTCTTGATTACTACAGATTCCAGAAGGATTGAGAAGATTAATTTTAGAGGCCAAAAGAAAAGGATCTTTGGGAGGTATAAATATAGGAAGTTCATTTTTCTTGACTCGATATACCTTTTTTTGATGATGTATTGCTCTTTTGTGATGGGTCCAGAAGAGATGTACTAAACCTTAAAGAGATTTGGATTTGTACAGTATGGTTACAGGTATGGAAGTTAATATGTTAAATATTCAATTGTGCCTAATGGGGTAGAGGAGTAGAAAACAACAGTTGTTATACAAATCTTCAATTGTTCCTAATGGGGTAGAGGAGGAGAAAACAAGAGTTGTTCTACAAATAATTTGTTTTCAAATAGTGGCCTTCCAAGAAGGATTCAAGTACTTGGGTTTTTAGCTAAAACCAACTGAATACAGGAAAGGAGACTAATGATGGTTGATTGATAGGATTGAGTCTAGAACCAGTAGTGGTGTAATAGATGGCTCACTTTGGGAGGTAGACTTACATTTGTTAAGTTTTTCTTAGAGGCAATACACGTTTATTGGAAATCACTAGGTTTTATCCCAAAATGGAGGCTAGAGGTTATCAAGAAGAAATGTTTTAAATTTGTGGAAAAGAAAGAGGGAAACTAATGGGATCCTTTTAGATAAATGGTAGGAATTATCCAAGTGTAAGGAGGTAGAAATAAAGGTAGCCATTCAACTAAAGTTTGACACGAATTCCAAGAAACTTTGTTGAAATAAATCCATACAAGTATCATACAACAAAGATTGGGCACAATTTTTGAGGCATAGTTTGTTGTTGTGTTGATGGTATTGTGTCATACATGTCATATAACAATTTGGTATGTTTTTCAAGGTAGACTTGGCACATAAATCTATGTGGACAGTTGGCACATTTTTCTAGATAAGTACTAAGTGTTTTATGCTAAAAATATTATTGTTGTGAACTCATAATTTTCCTATGAGCTCAATAAGAAGAAAACACATAAATCTACGTGGACTGTTGACACATTTTTCTAGATAAGTACTAAGTTTTATGCTCAAAATATTGTTATTGTAAATTCATAATTTTCCTATAAGCTCAATAAGAAAAAAATCTCCTTGACTGGTTTTCCCCTTGTGGGTTTTTCCAAGGGCATTGCCCATAAAATCTGTGTTAAATGTGATTCAATGTTGTCCATTGTTCATTTATTTTTCCACTTCTAAGTTTCTAATCTTATTCATTTGTATTTCTACTCATAAAACACAGTCTGTCGAAGTTGTATTGGAGGTTGAAATCTGATTTGTGGATGTGTTTGCCTAGTTTTAGATGAAATTTCTACAGTTGAATCAAGTATGATTTCAGAGGTTGAGACTACAAATAAGGATACCTTTACATAATTAATCAAAATGTCACCATTGAAAAATATTCTCATTATCAAGATCAAAAAGCAAGTAACAAAGATACCTTATCATTGTTCTAATCATAAGAGTCATCAAATTAATCATTCAATTTCCAATGTGAAGATTACTATAAACAAAAATAATGGTATCCTTACATTCCAAAGATCAAATATCCAATGTCACTTGGAATTGCAATTTATAAAAGGAATTCAAAAATTGTATCATAAAATCATCGCAAAAATAATGAACCTATGGTGAATCAAACCTTACACAATGAAAACAATTTTACTTGAAGCTTGGGGTCGCTATGGGATCCCCCCTCTCTCCCATCATAGCCAATTTATTCATGGAAGATTTGGAAAACAATGCCCTAAAATCCTCACCCTTCAAACCTAAATACTGGAATAGGTTTGTTGACGATACCTTTGTCATATGGCCCCATGGTTGTGACAAATTATATGAATTTGTGACTCACCTTAATAAACAATCCGATCACATCAAGTTCACTATGGAGGTTGAAATAATGATAGTCTTCCTTTTCTAGATGTTAGAGTCACAAAAAGACCTAATGGATCCTTATCCCATCAAGTTTATAGGAAGAAATCCCACACTGAACAATACCTTCATGCTGATTCCCATCATCAGCCCTCCCAAAAAGTAGGTGTTCTAAACACCTTGGCCACTAGAGCCTTTAGAATTTTGATGTTGAACACCTAGAGGAAGAGAAAAATCACCTCCTCAATGTTTTTAAAAATAATGGCTATAAAAAACATCAGGTAATGAAAGCCTTTCAAAATTCCACTGAAACACCTAGGAATAAAGAACAAACAAATAATGATGTGTCTAAGGTTTACTTACCCTACATACAAGGAACAACAGACAAACTTGCGAGGATTTTAAAGAAGAAAAACATTGGGGCAAATTTCAAACCCCTAAACACTATTAGGAATTCCCTTAGGTCAGTCAAAGACTTTGTTGATCCCATCGAACATAAAGGTGTCTATATGATCCCGTGTTCGTGTGGTAAACAATACATAGGAGAAACAGGTCGTTCCTTTAGAATTAGGATTCAATAACATGCTGCTGACATCAAACACAATCGCACTCGTCCCTCAGCTCTTGCAAAACACTCAGATAAAACTAAACATCACATTTGTATTGAAGAGACCAAAATCCTTGCCAAGATAGATCACTATCACAATAGAAAATTCAGAGAAGCAATCG
>ML779506.1:85800-98075 GCA_009831015.1 Picea engelmannii | reverse complement strand
GGTGTTTCATGCAATTATAACAGTCCATGATATTATGTCTGGTTCACGCATTCCATTAAACATTAGACTTGCACTCACTATGCTGCCACATCTGGCATATATAACAACCAAGGAATTCCCCACAGTCACATCTGATTTGTGTCTAGCATTAATGATATAGGAATGGACTTGGGTGCCATTTTCGAGGTCATTTGGGTTGGAACATGACCTGAGGACACTAGCAAGGATTATATTGTTTAATTTCAAACCAACTTGTTGCATTTGTTGAATGAGCTAGAAAACTTCATTTTCAATGTTATGCTGGGCATATCGTGCTATTAATGCAGTCCATGCTCCCAAATATGGCTCTGGAATTTGGCCTAACAATTTAAGTGCATGCTCTAGTGTTCCACATTTGGAATACATTCTAAATACATCTACCTCAAACCCAGTTTTGATGATGTAACCATGGAGATTCTTGCTCCGCTTTGGATCATTTAGGATAGAGAAAACACCAAGGACATTAGACAAGGTTATATGGTCGAGCTTCACACCTGCACAATGCATTTTCTTTCACATACCAAGAACTTGTTGTCTTACCCTTGTTGGATATATCCACCCATCATATCATTCAATGAGACCATGTTGAAATGTTTTCAATCTGTTCCCATATGCATCAAAATTTGACATGATTAAACTAGATAGTTGACTTGAAGGTATGGGAGGGTTTTGATACTTAAGGATGTTTAATGTCCCAAAATATTTGAGATCATCCATGTTTTCATCAATGTTCAATATAATGGATGTCTCATAGTGAGTATAGTGAATGAGGCCTGCCTTGAAGGTGAATGAGCATAGTGAAAGTTCTTCCACCAACCCTGCATAGTGAGCAGTGAAGGGGGCCAACATTGAAATTTCTTCAAATTGTGCATGTATGCGTCGAAATTCGACATGGTTAGAATAGACACATGCCTTGACAGTATGGGAGGGTTTCAAGACTCAAGGAATATGTCTGATGCCCCGACCACATAATATTTGAGATCGTCCATGTTTGCAACAACGTTCATAATGGGGCGTCTCATATTTGTCAAATGTTGTTGTTTCCATGCGTAGAATCTTTGTTGGAACTCTCTTGAAATTTCATGGAACTTCCAATTCAACCACCAAAAATGTCATGCACCGACCCCACATAGTGAGCAGTGAATGGGGGCAATGTTGAAATTTCATCAATATGTGTCTGTATGCATCAAAATTTGACATGGTTAGACTAGACACATGCCTTGATGGTATGGGAGGGTTTCAAGACTCAAGGATGTTTAATGTCCCGACCACATAATCTTTGAGATTGTCCATGTTTGCAACAATGTTCATAATGGGGTGTCTCATATTTTTCAAATGTTGTTGTTTCCATCCGTAGAATCTTTGTTCGAACTCTCTTGAAATGTCATGGAACGTCCAATTCAACCACCACAAGTGTCATGCACTGACCCCACATAGTGAGCACTAGTGAATGGGGTCAACATTGAAATTTCTTCAATTTGTGCCTATATGCATCGAAATTTGACATGGTTATACTAGACACATGCCTTGATGGTATGGGAGGGTTTCAAGACTCAAGGATGTATGATGTCCCGACCACATAATCTTTGAGATCATCCATGTTTTCAAAAACGCTCATAATGGGCGTCTCATTGTCAAATGTCGTTGTTTCCATCTGTAGAAACTTTGTTGGAACTCTCTTGAAATGTCATGGAATTTCCAATTCAACCACCAAAAATGTCATGCACCGACCCTGCATAGTGAGTAGTGAATGGGGCCAACGTTGCAATTTCTTCAATATGTGCCTATACGCATGGAAATTTGACATGGTTAGACTAGACACGTGCCTTGACGGTATGGGAGGGTTTCAAGAGTCAAGGATGTATGATTTTATACAGAAACATTTAAAAAAAAAATCAATGTTGGCCCCATTCACAGGTCACTGTTGCCCATCATGTACTCTAGCCCTAGTACAATGTCTTTTAATAGTTGTTTCCTTTAAAATTCAACCAATCAGAAAATTAAAATGAAACGAGAAGAGCCCTAGTAAAATGTCTTTTAATATTTGTACTCTAACCGAGAAGACCTGCAAACCCTTTTTGAAGTGTCATTATTATAGAAAACATGTCGTAACATCTGTAAAATGCAACATATTTATAGTTTTTATAACGTCGCAATTCTGACGATCATTGACCAAATCAAAGTTGACTTGATCAAAATACTAGGTGACTATTGGAGGGGGAAAACCTAGTTTCCACAACGTCCAACTACAACAACTATCTTCACAAACGTGGCAAGAGAGACAATTATGTCACAAACGTGGCAAGAGAGATGACTATGTAACAAACATGGCAAGAGAGACGATAACATGGAAAGAGAGACGACAATGTGGCAAGACAGACGTCAACGTGGCAATAGCGACATTATCGGGCAATATGGAAAAAAAAAAAATACTCTATTTTTCGACAGTATGGCCAATTTTGTCCATAACACCGTAAATAGAACGTCGAAACTTTTACAATATGTACTAGTGATCGAGCTCGACTGCTCAAGATACTCTTACTTTAGAAATTTGGTGATGGTTTTCCTAAACCATTTCCAACTACCAGTGAGATACGATGTCAGCACCAAATTGTTGGCCAACTTTGAGCAGATGAAGGCTGATCATATCTCCGATCACATCCGAGAATGGCAGCTTCAGAAGAGTTTGATTAAGTTACAGGTCCCACCAGCTTTCCTGTTGGAATGGTTCCTGAAGTCTTTGGTACCCCAGTTATCCAAGGACGTTGCAACGTCGGGAATATTTTCAGAGGAGGAGGTGATAATGAGATCACAACATCTTGAACTGATATACTCTCAGTTTGGTTTACTCTATGAGATTCTACCAGATGCACCACTGTCCATCCTTGACAAGGCCAGACACAAGTCTGGATCACATGTTGATGGTATAGTTGGTTCAGCACAAGCAAAGCCCACTAATCAGCTGTCAAATCAATTGCAACAATTTTCAATATAGCAGACAGCGGCCATCCATACCTTTGGTTTGGTTGCTCCCCCTACCCAAATGTCAGACACACGCAGTGTGCAGTCGATGAATTCGAAGGCCAACCAGCAGCCTGATAGAAAGAAAAAACAATGAAACAAGAAGAGCAAGGGGGATAAGAAACCCAACAAAAATGTTGGCGGGCGAAAAACAGAGAAGAGAAAGTCGAAGTATCTGTGTAACCTTTGCACGGAGGACCACCTGACTCGCATTTTCCCTCGACTTACGAAGGCCCAAAAGTTATTGGCGCAGCAACATCCTGTTGTGTTAATGAACCCATTTCCACATGGGAAAAATATGACTCAAGCCTCTTCGAGCGTGGATTGTTATTTTCAAAAATCTCAGCAGAGTTTTCAGCCTCTTGGTGGCAATCAACAGGGTAAATCACATGAAAGAAAGAATGCAATGGAAAAAGTGAAACATGATTGTTGTTTTATGCATGTGTTGGAAGATCTAATTGGAATTTTGTTATAAACAGTAAATAGTCCTGATATTTTTGAAATTCTGAGATTTGAATTCATATATAAATTCTCAAATAGATTATCAGTAAACAGTCTTTGGAGCAAGCATGTGCAAAGTAAGCAAACAATGGATAAAATGTTGGCATGGCTGCATTGGCATTATGATTTCACTTGATTGGAAGTTCATTTCAACAGTTAGGATAGGTAAGTGTGAATAAGCTTGTGGATCAAGCATTTTCAAGTTTAGGTCTCCAAATAAAGTGTTCGGTTATATGTTAGTAGTATATCAAACGTTCAGCCTCCAAGTGAAAGTGGTGTGCATAATTCAGTTTTCAATGGAAATTGGCGACAGGTCAAGGTATAGTACACACCTGTTGTGAGAGAAGCTCCAACGGATAAGACACAGGTTCTACTATTCTTTTATACCTCGTAGGGAGGATAACATCCCCAATTGGAGCCCATGTTATCACTACAACAATTTTTAGATGGAATCCATGTTTTGGGACTTAGCAAGAGGCTAAACTGGTGTAGAGACGTGATAAAATGGAGCACAGGGTCATATCTAACGGACGGGGCTAAGTCTATCGGAAGTGTGCAGTTGATGGGACCTGATGTGCCATAGATCTTAGGCATTGTAGATCAACGGTCAAGGATCATATCGGGCAGAGAACTAGCACGGAGGTTAATTCTTAAAAGCGGGCCGATAAAAATACCGCGGTTTCGACTCAGGATCACATTGTGCCACCGGATGCATTTTGGGGGGGAAAGAAGGTGAAATCGAAACCACTCAATCACACCTTGAAATCACATGTCAAATGTCATTAAATTTTTTAAATCCAAGGGTCACATGTGGAAAGGAAAATTGATGACCTGTCAAATCATCTCAAGACACTTGTTTGGATACCATTCGTTCGTGCGATGCCAAGTAAGCACCGCCAAATAACCTATTTAAAGACTTATAATTGGAAATTTATGGTCTAATGTGATAAGCCATTATCCCTATAAGGAATTTCGTTAGTATCCCATGATTAGCACTCGATTGCGACTGTTACTCAAAACATAGGAGAAATTACTCTATTTTGGGTAATTGACGTTTTATTCCGGAGCGAGATAACTGCAAATTGAATCATTCATCCAATTCTTGTATAGTTGAGGGAAATAGGCTCGTGTTTCCTAGAAAACTAGATGAAATGGAGAATAAATATCCAACGGCCTTCAGCAAACAGGGAAATTCAAATAGTATGACAAAACTATCAATTAAGAAGAAAGAAAGGCATGTTGTGCAACTACTGGCAACAAAATTTTGCACAAACTCTGCAGATGAACCAGGATCAGGTGAAGAGATCAGATTGAATCCTATTATGAAGGATTTGATCATTAATGTATATGAAAATGGATACTACATGCAAGATGGCAAGAGTAAATGAAACAAGCGACGAAAGAAGGAGACTAAAGCTGGAACGGCCAAAGGTATTGAAGAAGACCAACCTGGTTGGCTTGACACTTTAAAGGAAGAAATTGAAAATCTAAAATGAAAAATTCATGACAGAATAAAATCAAGTTCAAGGAATCTTGTGATTTTGTAGATACATGGCATTCAGGGTAAAAATATCAAATGTTTCGGTTTTATGTTTGTAACATTCCCTAGAAAGTAGGAGTTCGGTTTCGGTACGTTACTCCCTATGTGACCGATATCTATTTTTGGAATCTTGGAGAAGATGATCTATTTTGGATCTCGTATGTAATTTATCTATATATACTATTAAAAAGATAAATGAATGGTTCGACTGGCTGGAGAAGGGCTTGCCCTTGTAGCAGGAAAAAATTGTAATTTCTTGTGGATTTTAATATAAGCAGAGAAGGTTTTCTTAGATAGCCGAGATTCATCATGGTGTTGATGTTCAATATGCTTTCTTGTATTTCATATTCATGAATGTGTGTTTCTGCTAGTGATAATCTTTAGGCAAAGAAAGAACCCACCTTGTTGGTTCTCCTTCTCATATTGATTATACTTGTCGTGTCTTTATTGGTTTCTGGTTCAGAATTCACCCTTGAGTGGTGCTCTATTTTTGGTAGCCAGCCTTTATGTTTCTTCTTCTAATGATATACCAAGAGATTCGCCCTCTATTAGATGCCTCTTGCTGATAATAGTCTTTCCTTTGTTTTCCTCTACCATATCATATTACTTATTTGGCTGAACATCATACCTTATTTTCCTCTATTCCCTCTGGAATACATAGCTTATAAATCTTCATATGTTTTCAGGAATTGACCCCATTTCCCAATGGCCCTGCTCTTCTATTTCATCCTACCACTTTTAAATTTTACCCTATGGCAGAATCTGACCTCTATGTGCATATTGCTAAATCTATTGAGTATTTTAAATAGCTATATGCACAAGACATCCCTATTTGGTTGGAAGGGTCAGAATCCAACCTAAAGTTGGCTGAATCAATTACCTTTGTTGTTTGTTTGATCAGTCGAACGAATTTACAGAGTGATAACAATACCCAACACCCTGCATTGTTATGTGTGTTTATTTCATTAATCCATGTTGTTTTGAACTGATGTCCATATGTTCAACAATTATTATTCTCTTCCTAGTTTCTCTCGTAAAAGTTATGATATTGTTGATGGGCGATATTGACCGTCCGTCAGTTGAGAGAGTGGAACCGGTCCGGGGTTGTCTAAATAACCCAAGTCGTTTGGAATGGACCACCCTGACGAGTTTAACAGCTCCGTTGGCCTCTCTAAGGTCCTAAGAAAACCAAAGAGAAAACTAATCTACACTAACTAATCTATCTAAAACAAATAGAACAAATTAAACTAACTAAAACTAATAAAACAAATTAACTAAAAACAAACTAATACACTAATCTAATTAAAACAAACTACTAAATAAATTAAACTAAAACTAAATATAAACTACTCTAATTATTCTATATACAAACTACTAATTACTATTACACTAACTTTAATAATTAATTATCTCATTACTAATTGAATTACAACTTATTCACAAATATACATTATCTACAACTTGCAGATTTGAATAAAACCTGTAAAACTCATTTGCAATCTATCCTAAGACAGCTAGAGATATATTTTTGATTTTATGATTTTATGAACAAGAAATAAAAATTACTGAAATTAAACAAGATAATATACTAAACACACATATCTAAACTAAACTACTAATAATATACTAAACAAACAAATGAAAAACTGACCTGGAAACGCTCCAAGTTTGCCCTGTGTATGATGACTTCGAAGCTGGTCGGAGGAAGGAAACTCACACCGGTTAATTCATAAGCTTCTTGTAAACAATAGGATGTGCTGCTCTTTGAGTTGTTTACAGGACAAACAAGACATAAAAAAATCATAACAATTATAAGATTTATAAATCTCTGCAATAAGGGAAACCTGTTATGCAAAAACTTATATTTGATAATTCAACTTATGAAGAAGAGAAATCTATCATCCACAAACTGAATCAAGCAACTGTTATGTTTTTATGTACTTGGAAGAAATCAGAAATGGATTATAGTGATTAAATTATATCATTTGCAAAATATTAAGATAGCTAAAGTAGTCATTAACCCAATACAAAATGATATACATAACATGAAACAAAACATTGATATAATGAAAAGCTAAAGCTATAGCAGAATATCAAGTTCTGTCTCAGTCTGTATTAAAAATTCATATCCTTGTTCTCCCATGAACGAGGATGATTATTACAAAAAATAATAAGTATATATAAGTCTTTCCACAGGGTAAAACCTCCCTATGGATAGTATCAAACTTGTTTACATAATATGGGAAAATATGCCCAAAATCAACTAAACTAGGAAATCAAAATGCAAGTAAAATATCTCAAATATCCCCTAACTGCTCATCAGATCCAATGCAATTTCGAATTCATCCGCAGTAGACCAAAAATATCAAGTTAGAAAGGTATTTTAGTAGCAAAACAATAAAAATCTAATCATACAGACTTAGCTACAGAATCATCTGATTCTGTAGCTAGTCTAAAATAACATACAGGATCAGAATAAGAATCAAATCAAATCTTTAAAAGAGCCAAATCCAGTTTTCATCCAATAAATATTTAAAATGAATCACTAATGATTCAAATGATTTTATCATTCAAAATTAAACATAATCAAAAGTGATCCAATCGAAAATAGGGGTAAGAATACTCTGTTTTACTGTTACCATGAAATCGGGTCAAATAGTAACAAGACTGTTTCATATCCAAATGAAATCAATAATGAGTTATATCGTATGTGATACGATCCAATCCAACACAACCATTTCCCACTTGTTATAGCTATAATGATATAACAAAAGATTCAAATCGTTCAATCGAATACATAGACGAAAAGACTATTACGATTATGTGTAAACGAAATAATACGTAACAGCATCGACCCAACCAATTTCGTGATTGATCCTTGCACAGTCAACAGATAGGACCGATAAATCATGATCACAATCTTAAAAGAATTAACAGAGGTTATAATTATAAACTGGGCAAATAATCAAAACAAATCATGACTGAGTTTAATATAGAAACAAATCGTGGATCTGGATATAGTCAATTTCGTTCTTCGAATCAAATTCAAACATCATATTCATTGCAATATGAATCCAACTGATAACATAGTCGAGTAAACCAATGCGAATTAACCGGCTGGGTATAACTGTTATGAATCATATCTATTCAAGATTTGGGTGAATTTGACATAATCGTATTAAAAATAGTCTGAATTGTATTCCTGTTGGTCGAAAATCATATGGGACATAAAACCATAACAATTAACAATATAGTCAATTATACCATATACATTATAACTAGAACGAATCAAAATGTGATTGTGTTCAAAATTGAAAATGATAAACAACTTGTGTCTAGAATAGATACAAACAACTTCAATTAGCAGCAGAGCATCCATTTTAGCTAAATTAAACCAATCAAATCCACACCACGATCAATCAAATCGAAGAAAATCCAATCGAAGCTAAACTGGGAAAACAAAATTCCATTTAGTCAAAGCACAGCTATGTATAGAGTACATACAATGTGACAGAGCCAATCAGTGCTGTTATCAGAGCTATTCAAAACCAAATTCGAATTCGTTATATAAACAAGCGATATCAAAACATACCTGTGTGAGGCTGCTCAAATTATGCCAACTTAGAATTCACGACCGCTGTAGCTGATTCCACATTTTTAAACAAGATGGAGTCTGTCGTCCTTTGTTTTTTATCAGTGGCTTGTAACTTAGCCTTTTGACTAGTAAGCCATGCAACCTGGTCCTCCAAAGAGTGAATTCTCGATTGTAGCATCAGCACATCAAGATAATATCTCTCTAACCACGAGCTGCATTGATCACAGGGTGGCACTGTAGATTTCGACAGAGTAGGAGAGGGTTTGGATGAATGACCAGGGGATTCACAAGGCAGCTTAATGCCTGGGTAGTTAGGGTCATTTTGTAGGCAAGGGGGTAGATTTGACACAAAGTCATACGAGGGTTCGGCACACAAACCTTCCGAATAGGGGTATTCACTAGCCAAGAAACGCTCCACTTCCGAGTCAGAGTCTTCACTTAACACGATAGGGTTAGGATTGATAGGAGGTTTTGGCTTGTTCCTTGCCATCTGAGAAATTAAACAGGCATTCTTTTTTCCTTTGACATTTGCAGTGGGTTTGGCTTTAGGCCTCTTGCTCATAGCCTCAGCGTTCTTAGTCACAGTATGGTGTAGGTCGATAGGTGAGTCGGCCGAGGGTTTAGGTAATAGGATGCTGTAGGGTACCGGGGGTATAGACTTTTCTTCGATCACCACAGGTTTGTCAACCTGTGGAGGGTTTGAATCCTCAAAATCATTCCAAGCAAGGAAATTGCTCCAACAATCTCCGCGTAGACTCAACTGACAGACCACAGTAATCTTAACCAACCCATAATGAAAAAGGCTACTATGAGCCTGGTTCCTTTTGTATTTCTTTGACATTTTAAACAGGCTTCTATGCAAGTAATAGGGCATATTCAGTTGATAACCCTTAAAAACCATAAGCAAACGAAGGTGGTGTAAGAAAACAAACCCGTACTGACCTTCGCAGGTGATAAACTGTTTGATTATCATCAATAAATCATGCCAACGTTGTTTAAGCATGGTCACGGGCAAACCTTTATCATAGGAGGTGATCTTTCGTGACTGGAAGAGCAGTGTCCAAGGTAATTCTTCTACATTGCAATTCTTGGACCATCGTTGTCCAGTGGCAGGCAAACCCGTAGCAAGACTGATAAACTGCTCATCAATTTGCAATTGAACATCGCCGACCTTGGCTCGACAACCATCAAAGGTCATGATGAATTGTCTAGCAAAACAGAGGTTAAAACCCTCATATTTTTATATAAACGGGAGCCACCCATTGTCCTCAAGGTCACTGCGGGCATTGTCGAACATCAATAGAGCCTGGCTGCCATTGGGTTCAGCTCGGATGACAAGGGCCATGGTGCGAGCACATGGTAAGGGTTTGGTTCGAAATCACCAACATACAGGAGCAGAGTCATTCGGTCTAACCACAATGAACGATCAAAGGGGAAGCATTAATGTGCACATGTGAGGGTGGTGGAGTTATTCACCGCCATGCATAATAGTTATGGCAAAGTACAACCGCCAAATTAATCCTCTGTTCAAACAAAAATAACACAGCTCAAAACCACATCATTCGGCCAACCAAAGGATCAAACAGTGAGTGACATACCAATGCGCCATTTAACTATAACTTTTCAAACCATGAATATTCAATATAAAATTAAACCCAAATGTTAACCAGGTGCCATTGCATAAATGTTTTATCAAAAGTTTTAAACCATTGTATATAAAAAGTTTAACATAAGGATCACATTATATATAAAAACAAAAATAATTCATGACCTTTAAGCAATTCATAGAATCAAGTATAAATCCACATGCTCAATGCCTCATAAGTTTAATAAAATCAAGTTACGCAATCAAAGTAAGAATGTCCAAATGGGCATAGTTTAAAAATCCTTTCAGCCACATAACGATAAACCAAAGGTAAGTGCCACTCAAAATATCAATAGCAAGATCATGATAGTTCAAATAACGATAGAGGAGTTTTCACACTTACAGTCGTGAAAACTTAATGGAAACAAATTTGCAAGTGTCGCAAGGAATGAAAATATCATCTATTTGAAAAATGCGACAACAATTTGAAGTTCAAAAGACATAGGTGTAGGCAGCTTATTGGTCAATAGAAAAAATTGAATTGGCTGCCAACAATGGAGACACACTGGTAGAAGCAGTTATCTCTGTCAAAAGAAATAAATTCGGATTAGGATAGCAAAGAAAATTTCAACTCAAAAAACAACAACCAGAAAATCGTATAAACATCATCATTTACCATCTTTTCTAGCGATGTTTTAAAAGATGAAAACTAATAACAGTCTTAAGATCAGCAAGTCACGATTTTAAAGATAAAATATTCAATACTGTTGGCATGGCCACTGCTGCCAGTAGGCATCCATAGCCTCGACAGGGTTTCCATTTAACCCACTCTGACATCTATATCCTGTCAAGAAGTTCTAGATCAGAATAAAGGACATTAAAGAGGCTTCTCATTATTTTTTTTTAGATTTTCATGTACCCGACATTGCTTCGCTACCAGCGGGCCTGTTCAGTATCCCGACGGGTTTACAAACACTTCCCACAGCTCTTATTAATATTTTTATTTTCTTTTGTGGATATATAGCTGAGCGGGGTGACGCTGATAATCTTGATATTTTAACATATTTTTTTTTTTTTTTTAGACCTCATTAGAATTTTTTAGCACTGTCCTTTATTCATCTCCAGAGATGTTTTATTTATAGAAACAACTTCCTATGACAGGGAAACATCTTTTGAGTCATTCCTTTACGGAAAAGGGACAGCGTAAAAAGATAATAGATGATCATGACAAACTTTGCTCAGAGATTGAAATCAGTAAACTTCTTTCAAACAACAAAATTTTCCCAAAGCAGATATCAATAATACATCACTGATGTTTGTACAAACTTTCAGAAGTTATTTCAGCGAAGAAATTTTTCTATGGTCTTTGTCTGAATGGCTCAGTGCACAGGTATGCGTATTTTTCAAAAAACACAAAAAACTGATCAATTCAAATCAAAATCAAAACATAAAGTAAACAAAAAAATGCAAACAAAACGAAATATTTACATAATAATACAAGGGTAATTATCAAGCAAAATATCTTTTCAGGGCTTGGCCATTCACTGGATAGGTGTCAAGTTGCCCTTCAAGATTCTGTAATCGAAAGGAACTAGGACCCAACTTTTCAGCAATTAAAAATGGCCCAAACCATAAGTTTTTAAACTTGGTGTTCTCACCCTTTCCTTCGTGTGGTTTGTCCCAGTTCAAGACGAGATCACCTACCTCAAAATTCCTATCAGAAGCAGAATTAGAATCGAACTAGCTTTTAACCAGTTGTTGATGTTGATATAATTTGCGCTTAGCTTGGGTTCTTACTTCTTCCAACTTCATCAAAGCGTTAATGCGGCTTTCTAAACAGGGACAATCTTCTTCTTGGACTTTTTGTGACAATTGAAGCGAAGGAAGAAGAATGTGAGGTGGCAGAATGGCTTCTCTGCCATAAACGAGAAAAAAGGGGGAGTTACCTATAGCGGCTTTGGGTGTTACCCTATCATCCCATAGTGCGTTCAGCA
>ML779506.1:33125-45544 GCA_009831015.1 Picea engelmannii | reverse complement strand
CTTTTCAAAAACTACAAAAATAAGTTGATAACTATCTATGTTATTTTGGAGAACATAGTTTAACTTAAGCATGGACTAAATTCCAAAGGATCTCCCATAATAAAGCTTGTAAAAAACTCCTAATATCATAATACAAAAGAACTACATTTAGAAATTACTAGATTGGAGGATCATTTCTGCTAGAGACTTCATATTCAAGGGATGGTGTTGAATTTAGGTCTAAGATGTTTTGAAGCAGGCCAGGTGATGAGGCATCTTTAGAAATTGTTGTGCATGTTTGAGTAGGAGTTGGGGAAATGGGCCTGGAGCATAACTCTTCTACTTCAGAACGAATGGTCATGCACTCATCTTGAAGCTACTGTTCTTCTTGTTTGTGCTCCAACAAGATCTCCAAAGTGATGATCACTTGAACTTAAAGACTATTAACCTGGATCTGGATAGATTGAATAGAGTGAATGAGGTCTGATTGATCATCTTCAGGAGGCTCCCTTCTCCAATGTGTGTTGTTCGCATTTCTCTTCACCATAATTTGGAACCCAATGACGATTGACGAACTAGGGAATTCCAAAGAAGCTACGGATTGGTTCTGCTCTAGGTCCGTATTCTCCAAATAATTCAGATGCTTATGAACAATTATTAGATCCCTTATTCTTAAATCAACACTCCAATAATGGGAGGACAACAACCTGGGTAGATGGTATACATCGCCCATCATATCCTCACACCAAGCAATCTGGAGACGATAAGAAGAAGTACACCCTAAACCTTGAGTAGGTGATGTCAAAGGAAGTTGTGCTAATGAAGCCCACTTAAGAAGAAGTATCAGAGCCTTAATGCCAGGGATGATGAGGTGGGTAGCACACACACATTTGGAGAAGGTTGAAAGAAGTAGAAACATATTGTTAGTAATGAAACATGACAGGGAGGATATATGAACCAGTGTGATGAGGCAAGTATCATGCTCATGTTTGGAGAGAAAGGACAGGGGTATCAATTGCAGATAGAGGGAGATGATAGCAAAGAAAGGGATTTCAATATGTGGGTGGTGGAAGCCCCAACATGGCTTGATACTTTTTCCACGCATCCCTTCTAGAATCTGATGAAAAGGCATGGCATCTTTTGTACAAGGAAATGTGTGTGTGGAGTAGATAATGCGCGCACTTGGATCCGGGATGGAACCCTAGTGAAAGTGAAGACTTGGAACCATGAGGAAGATCATGGGATATAATTCAAGGATGCGTACTCATTGACCTTGAGCATCCTAATCATGTCTATGAGGGACATATTGGCTTGATGATTAGCAGTTGCATTGTTATGTTGGAGAATATGGAAAGTGGCAAGTTTATGAAAGGTCTTAATCTCTTGTTGGATTTGCCTAAATATAACACATAATTTAGTGTCTATGTATATTTTAACCTTGTACAATTAATTATTGCAAACAGATTCTTAACAATTAAATAAAAAAAGATACAATGGCATGCACACACATTACATAAAGATGTTTACCCTGGAAATCCAAACTGAGAAAACTACCAACATGTTTCAAGTCGCACCTCTAATTTTCTTTATTCAACATCATTCTTCATTATTTACAATAATATATATATATATGATCCCATGGCATCCAAAACCCCTAATCCATTGACCCGGATTAGTAAACAACCCTAATTCCTTAACCGGAATTAGAAAACCATTTGCCAAAAAATCACAAAAAACAAATCAAAGAAAAATACCAAATGTTTGTTTGTTTGTTTTGTTTTGTTTTATTTTTTTATTTATTTTTATCAGGCCCTCAACCTACCCCCCTTGCTCTCATATCAGTGTACAGTACATGAAATCAATTTTGTGAAGAATATAACACATACCCAACATTATTCCACTTCTTGTTTCCTTTGCATACAAGGGGTTACATGATTACATAGTCAACAATCTAGGTTAGAAATTCCCATAGATCCTATATAAAACTTAAACCAATGCATGCAAAGGAGAAGAGGTGATGCCCAACATTTCCCTCTTCCTTTCCCAACCCTCATGTTTAAATGTCAGGGGTGAGAAAGGGGGAGGGTGATGTTGGGGAAAAGGTAACGTCGCCCTCCACCTTTCCCCCAACATTGCCCTCCACCTTTCCCACCCCAAAATTTCATGGAGGGGTGGAAAAAGAAGGAGGGCGAAAAAAAATATTAGGTGTAACGTGTTTACACCCTTGGACCTCTCTGCTTTTAAATCCATTGGAGCCATGAACCCAAGCCATTGTTATTATTGCAACATGTCTAAAATTGGATACGAGTTGTTGAAGTCTAACATCGTGCAACTACCACGTGAAAGTTTATGTCATTGAAAATAAGGCTATTCGTGTAGTGTAATTGTTTTCAAAACACTTTAGTTTAATGGCTTAATGGCTTTAGGTTGTAACGAATAACATCGACTAAATCAGAAGGGGCCCTGAATGCCTAGGTGACATTATTGCATTCGTGTAAAACAAACAAGTCACAGTTGACAACTTCCACATGGCATTTTCATTGATTAATTCTACTATATTATTATATATTTACGTCTAAAGGCGTATATCTATTGACAATGAGGAGATTTAATAGGGGTTTAGTGCTTAATAAGTTTTTTATGGAGAGGATTAAATATGGTTAGAATATTGTTAGTAGTCACACAAAATAAATCGTTGTGATTTCAATCATTAACTTCCTAGATATTATAAAGACATCAGTTTATGTGTTTACTTTTTTTCATTTACCTAATCATATTTTAAAATTACTTTGATAGCTAACTGATTGCCACCTAAGTGATTAACATAAATTAAAATATTAACACCAGATAAATGAAGCCCAACCATTTATTTGTTAATCAATAATAAAATTTAATATATTCTTTTAAAGATTGTTTTCATCTTATCAACCTTTCAGCGTTGATTAGCCACAATTATGTAGCTGTACTAGTTTAAATATCCTAAGAGCATGATGCAAGCCTATGCATTATATTAAAATAATTTATTTTAAAAATATACCATAACTTATATCGCTGTAGTATAAAAGGATCTTAAAGTTTTGATCAAGATGACAGATTTTGTAACAGAATATTTATATTTTTCAATATAATTTTTTTTCTTACTTGAAATAATGTACACAGCCACATTATATTAAAATAATTTATTGGAAGAGAGGCGTCGACATTATATTAAAAAAAATATTTCAAGAACATCATACCCGCTCTAGCGTGTTCAGCATTATATTAGTGTTCAACATTATATCAAAATCATTTAATCTAAGAGTTTATATCATGGAAGCCATGGAAGCCCCAGCATTATTTATTATTTAATTGATAAAATGGAAAAACAAAGAGCTCATCATTAGATCATTGCATAATGTTTAATATTTTTCATAATACATATTTTATTTTCCATAATACATAATAATATTATAATAAAATAATTTATGTCAATAACATAATTCACACATGATGCACGCTGTAAAATATTAAAATAACCGACTCTTTCTTTTTAAAATAAAAGATTGAGCACACCCAAATAACCTATTCAACTCTATTAAAAAAAAACATTTTAATCTTAATCTTAATCTTAAGAGTAGACTAACTTAAAGCGCAATGGAGACCTGATGCTTTGCAGGGATTTGAGGATTATTTTTTAAAGTTGGTGACGTCTTTACTGTTTTATGTATGTGGTGTGTTTTTGTTTTCATATGGACACTATATTATATAATTTGATAAGAGATACTTTAACCGATTTCCAATTTTTTTTAAATAAAAAATATGAATATCTAAATAATAAGTGTAAGATTCCTTCTTAAACATTTAATATCAATATAAAAAAGCTTCATACTAAATATTCTCACCATAGTTAATTTTCAAATTCATAATATTTTGTTTATTTGTAAACTAGCACAGCTGCTAATACAGCAGTTGGAGAACGCCGAAAAGTATTGGCTAGTAAAGAATTTATTAAATTTTATTATTGATTAATAAATAAACGGTTGGGCTTCATTTATCTGGTGTTAATATTTTAATTTATGTTAATCACTTACGTGATAATCAATTAGTTATCAAAGTAATTTTTAAATATGATTAGGTAAATGTAAAAAAGTAAACACATAAAATGATGTCTTTATAATAGTTAAGAAGTTAATGATTAAAATTACAGCCATTTATTTTGTGTGACTACTAAGAATATTCCAGCCATATTTAATCATGTTCATAGAAAATTTATTAACCACTAAACCCCTATTAAATCTGTCCATTGTCAATAGGTGTACTTTCGGCGTAATAACAATTTCCTATAATATCCCATGTTTCTGCATATCATTTACAAAATTTTAGTATTTACATTAATTAAATTTTAATTTTTTTCATATATATAAATATATTACTAATCTAATTTTTTAAAACTAATTAATTATATTTTAATAATAAAATTAGTATTCAAATTATTATACTATTATGCCAAGGTAATAAATAAAAAAAAAAAAAAATTGAAAAAAAAATAATACTAAAAAGATTGGCACGTTATTTATTTCTTCCCTAAAATTTAATCAAACCTCCCACTTATGGGCACAATTTTATTACTATGGAGATACATTGTTTTTTTTGGCAATTAGTTATTAGTTTCAATTTAATAAATTAGTTATAATTTTAAAATAGTAATTTAAGTGTGATTTAAAGATTTTTATATCTTTGAGTCAATTTAAAATGTGAAAATTACAATTTAAATTATTGATATTGATATTATATATTTGTTTATTTACCAAGTTAAGATTAATTCAATCTTTTCTCCTTTAAACTTAATTTGATAAAATTGCTTATCTCATCATGTCGCATCACCTACCTTTACCTTTAGACTTTTAGAGGTTAGTGATTCATCAAATTAGGGTTATTCATGTCAAAATAGGTCTTGACACCATATGCCCATTTACATGTGATTAACTTACAACTCTCATGGCCCTCACCATGAAACCACTCTTGCTAAATAGTCTAGGTTTTCCTTGCTCTCACAACAAATGTAAAACCCAAAGCGAGAAAAGTAATTTCAACAATCACAAAGAAATCACAAAATCCACAAGAGATGATTTTTACTTTGGAAGCCTTTCACCGAAATAGGCCGCTCAAGGCATTCTACAATGGAGTTACCCAATGCCATGGCCCATAAGCTAATACCATGGGCCCATAAGCCACCAACCATAAACCCATCAATGAAAGAGTCAAGATTAACCAACCATTGCATAGTGTAGGCCCCTGATTTGGTTTAGAAAGCAAAGCAAGAAGGAGCTCACTACATATTATTCACATTTAATAGTTTCTTAATTCTTTCATTTATTTGCATTTGTTTTTTTCTGCACATTTGTCTTTAATGGATTAGTGGAAAAACTATTTGTTGCACCTCTTCTTCCTGTCAACAACACAATTCTAATAGGGAAACTCAAAGATGTTGAATCCATTTTTACACTAAAAATCAACAATTTCATTAGTTCAATTTAAACAAAAATTATTATTCCAAATAATAACAAATATAATGTTTAAAATTTAAATTGTAAAACATTTAATCTACTTTTTAAAAGAATATATCCAACTTAATATAATTGTGATTTGTCATGGAAACCATAAAGATATTTCAATGCCAACATCAATGTTTTTTTTTAAACAAAACTGGGGAAGTAAAAAATAAAAAAAATCTACAAGAAAACCTGCAAAAAGAGTGATTACATATCCAAAATTCAACCTTTTTAGAAACTACAAAAATAGTCTGAGAACTATCTATGCTATTATGGAGGACAAAGTTTAACTTAAGTATGGACTCAATTCCAGAGGATATCCCATAATAAAACCAGTCAAAAACTCCTAATATCATAATACAAAAACACTGCATCTAAAAATTACTAAGCTAGAGGATCATTCCTAACAGAGACTTCATCTTCGATGGATGGTGTTGATTTCAGATCTGAGATGTTTTGGAGCGGACCAGAGATGAAGCGTCTTCAAAAATTGTTGTGATTGTTCAAGCATGAGTCAAGGAATTGGTCTCGGAGTGCAACTCTTCTACTTCAGACTAAATGGCCGCACATTCATCCTGAATCTATTGTTGGCCTTGTCTATGCTCCACCAAGATCTCCAAAGTGGTGAGCCCTTGAACTAAAATACCATTAACCTAGATCTTAAGAGCTTGAACATAGTCAATGAGGTCTTAAAATGATCATATGCACGAGCCTCCCTTCTCCAATGCGTGCTTCTCACAACTCTCTTCGCCATAATTCATAACCTAATGACAACTGATGAACTAGGGAATTTCGAAGAATCTACAGACTTGTACTGCTCTAGGTCCAAATTCTCTAAATAATCCAGATGATTTTGAACAATCAACAGATTCCTGCTTCTGAAATTAACACTCCAGCGATGGGAGGACAACAAATAGGGGAGATGGTAAACATTGCCCGTCATATCCATAGTGTGCAAGATATGCTCACACCAAGCAATCTGGAGACAACGAGGAGAAGTATACCCTGAACCTTGCGTGGGTGATGTCAAAGGAAGTTGTTCTAACGAATACCACTTAAGAAGAAGTACCAGAGCCTTAATGTCATGGATGATGAGGTAGGGATCACATGAGAATTTGGAGAAGGCGAAAAGAAGTAGAACCATATTTCCAGGAATGAAACAATCCAGGAAGGATGTTTGAACCAGTGTGATGAGGCAGGTATCATGCTCGCGTTTGGAGAGAAAGGATAGGGGGGTCATTCCAAATGGAGGGAGATGATAACAAAGCAAGGGATTTCCATGTGTGGGTAGCAGAAGCCCCAACATGGGTTGAGACTTCTACCATGCATGCCAACCAAAATCTAATGAAAAGGCAAGGCGTCTTTTGTACAAGGAAATGTGTGTGTGGAGTATATAATGCATGCACTTGGATCCAGGATGGAACCCTAATGAAATTCAAGACTTGGAACCATGAGGAAGATCATGGGATATAATTTACAGATGCCTTCTTGTTGACCCTAAGCATACCAATCATGTCTCTAAGGGTCAGATTGGCTTGATGATCAACAATTGCATTTTTATGTTGGAGAATATGGAAAGTGTCAATTTTATGAAAGGATTTAATATCTTGTTGGATTTGCCTGAATATGGTGCTCAATTTAATGTCTATGTAGATTTTAACCTTGCACAATTAATTACTGCAAACACATTCTTTATAAAACAAAGAAAAGACACAATGGAAAACACACACATTACACAAATATTTTTACCCTATAAATCCAAACTAAGAAAACCAACATCCTGTTTAGAGCCGCACCTCTAATATTCTTTAGTAATCATTATTCTTCATTGTTTACAATAAAATATATATATGATCCCGCAGTATCCAAAACCCATAATACATTAATCCATATTAATCAACAACTTTAATTCCTTAATTGGAATTAGAAAATCATCGGCGAAAACCATGTGATGAAAAACCACAAAAAACCGCTAAAAATGAATGAAAAAAAACCGCAATTTTTTTTCCAGGGGGGGGTCCTAGCCCCTTGCTCTCATATAAATGTACAATACATGAGATCAATTTTGCAAAGAATATAACACATACCCAAAATTCTTCCACTTGTTGTTTTATTTGCATATAGGGGATTATAAGATTACATAGTCAACAATCCAGAGTAGAAATGCCCATAGATCCTCTACACCAAGAGAATTTCTCAGTGTTCATAGATTTTTTCAGTGAAGCTGCAACATTCTCCAAAGTGTCCCCCTTCATCAACAAAACCTTATTGTCTTCAACCATGTCTCTCACAAAGTGATATTGAAAATCAATATGCTTTTCCTTTGAATGATAAGCTATGTTCTTCGCTGGGAAGATTGCACTCTGAATGTCACAATCTATCCTTGCATTTTTTTGTACCAACCCAATACCTGAACACAACCTTTGTAACCACATTTATTCCTTTCTTGCATGAGTGGCTACCATGTATTCAACTTTTATAGTTGAGAGTGCCACTACAACTTGTCATTTTCTCATCCAACTGATTACTCCTCCAAACAAGTTAAACACATACCTATTTGTAAATCTTCTGCTATCCAGATCTCCATCCCATTCTACATAAACAAACCCATGTATGTGTTATAAAAACAGGATCACAGAGCAATAAAAATAAGACAAATGCGGAAATAAAACACAAAAGATACATAATAAAATAGAGACACAGATATACGTAGTTCACCTAGTGTGGGCTATGTCCACCAGAGAAATTGTCAAGTCCTTCCTTTATTATTATTTATCAAATGAAGGGATACAACCTACAAAACACCTGTTGTAACTTCCTCTTATTTCTTTCACAGTCTCCTCTCTTAGAATACAATATTCATAATGATACATCGTTGCAATACATTTCCCTCATAAAAGAGGGTTTCCTTCTAGGGAAAAAAAACCCTAACATAACTTCTACCGTCAGATATGCGACCTTATAATGAACGGTCTAGATTTACTATGAAATTACAATATACATTTACAAGGCAATTTTTTTTTTTTTCGGGGGACTAATTTCCCCCGGATCCCCTAGCCGGGGGGATGAGCCCCTCAGACCCCACAGGGGGGCAAGCCCCCCTTGCAACCCCCCCTCGTGGAGGGGTGTACAATAGTCTGGGGTGTACAGTCTTCATGGGGTATAAACACGAATGAAAACAAATACCAATGAAACAAGAAGATAATCAGGCTCCACAACCAACAATCTCCCACTTGGAGACTGATCACAACAACTCCACGGTTGTTTTACTTGTTGGACTATACTCCACCTTGGACTTGGAAAATTTCTCATCTTCACCTTCATGCTTGAAGACCAACTGAAACTGAGAAGGAACTCAATTTCTCCCTGGTTACTCCCTTTGTTAACATGTCTGCAGGATTATGGCTAGTGTGTATCTTTTCCAACTTCAAATGTCCATATTCCAAGACGGATCGTATGAAATGGTACCCAAGATGTATATTCTTAGTATTTGAATGGAAGAATGAGTTCTTTGCAAGATGAATGGCACTCTCGTTTTCATAATACAACCTACTATTCTCTTACTTCTCTCCCAATTCCTCCATAAACCTCTATAATCAAATCATCTCTTTACTAGCCTCTGTAGAAGCAACATACTCTACCTCTGTTTTTGAAAGTGAAACGACCTTTTGCATTTTTGAAATCCAACTTACTGTTGTTCCACCTACAGTAAAAACATACCCTGTGGTACTCCTCCTACTATCTTTATCACGTTCCATATCTGAATCAACATAACCCTCTCGAACAGTGTCTGAACCTCCAAAACATAATGCATGAGTAGCAGTACCTTTCAAATACCTGAGAATCCACTTTGATGTCTCCCAATGTTCTATGCCTAGATTTTTCATATACCTTCTCACAACTCTCACTACATGTGCAATATGTGGCCTTGTTCAAACCATCGCATACATCAAGCTACCAACTACTAATGAATAATGGACCCTAGACATGTATTCTATGTCCTCCTGTGTCTTGGGACACATTTTGGTTAATTTGAAATGGTTGTCCAAAGGTGTACTAATTGGTTTTTCATTTTTCATATTAAACCTCTCCAACACCTTCTCTATGTACTCACCCTGAGACAATGTCAAATTGTGATTTTTCCTATCACTTGTTATTCTAATACCAAGGATTTTCTTTGCAGCACCCAAATCCTTCATCGCAAATGAATTAGATAATTTGTTCTTCAGCACATTTATATCATGCATATTAGACCCTGCAACAAGCATGTCATCTACACATAATAACAAGATAATATAGCTTCCATTTTCTAGCTTTTTAAAATAAATACAGTGATCAAAATGACATCTACTATAACCTTGTTCTGTTATAAACCTATCAAAATTTAAATACCACTTCCTTAGAGCTTTATTTCGGCCATACAAGATCTTATTCAACCTGCATACCAAATTTTCCTTCCCTTTGACATCATACCCCTGTGGCTGCTGCATATAAATCTCTTCCTCCAAATCCCCATGGAGAAAAGTTATTTTTACATCTAATTGTTCAATATGTAAATCTTCTACTGCCCCAAGACTTAAAATAATCGTAATTGAATTCATTTTAACAACAGGAGAAAATATTTCATCCAAATCTATACCTTTCTTTTGGGCAAACCCCTTTACAACAAGTCTATCCTTGTGTTGTTTTTTTCCTCCATCTTCTTCCTTCAACCTGTAAACTCATTTATTATGCAATGCTCTTTTTCCTACATGCAACTGAACCAAGTCCCAAGTCTGGTTATTTACCAATGAATCCATTTCCTCTTTCATTCTTTGCTCCCACTTCTTTTTAGTGTCTACCTACATTGCCACTTCATAACATTCTGGTTCACCAGAATCAATCAACGATAAATAATACAATGAAGGAGAGTATCGTTCATGGGGTCTACTTAACCTAGTAGATATTCTTACAACACTTGTAGGAGTTTGAGGTACTTGTTACTAATATTGTCGTACATTTTTATTTTCGAGTACCTTTGGAATTTATTTTTCAGTGATCTCATCTTGCACTGTATATTCTGGTTTTTATTTTTCTTGTTTCTTTCCCTACAACTGATCTTTGTACATGACCTTCTCATTGAATATGACATCTTTACTCCTAATGATTTTTTTATTTTCATAATCCCATAAGTAATAACCAAAATCATTAACACCATATCTAATAAAGGTACACTTCTTGGATTTTGCCTCAAGATTTGTTCTATTTTCTTTATCAATATGGACAAATGTTTCACAACCGAAAGTCTTCAAAAAATAATAGTTTACCTTTTTACCTACCCATGCCTCCTCTGGAATTCCACCATCCAAAGAACTTGAAAGTCCTCTATTTATTAAGTAAACAATAGTATCTACAACATCTGCCCATAATTGTAAGGGAAAACCAGCATGCAATCTCATACTCCTTGCACACTCCATGATTGTCTTGTTCATCCTTTCTTACACACCATTTTCATGTGTTGTTCCTGGAACTATCTTCTCTCTACGAATCCCATGGTATGAACGGTAATCATCAAACTCCTTGTTGCAATATCCACCTCCATAATCTGATATGAGACACTTCAACCTTTTTTCTGTCTCATTCTCAACCAAAGCTTTCCATTTCTTAAAAGTATAAAAAACATCATACTTTTGTTGAATGCAATAAACCCAAGTTTTTATAGTTGCATCATCAATAAAAGTAACATAATAACGATATCCACCAAGAAATGATCCTTGAGTTGGTCCCCATACATATGTATGCACAAACTATAACCTTTCACTCTTCTTTTCTTTTTTGACTATGAGAAATATGACTCTCTCTCTTTTTTTCCATAAACACAATGCTCACATAAATCCAAATCAATTTGTTTAAGATTTGACAACAAATTTATTTTTTGAAGTATCTGCATCCCCTTCTCACTCATGTGTCCAAGCATATTATGTCATAGTGTTGTATCCACTCATGTAGAAGCTAAAGAGATAAAAGACTCAATATTACCAGTACATAAATACAATGTACCTACCTTCTCTCCTTTTTCTATCACCAGTGATCCTTGTTGGATTACTGAGAGGGGGGGTGAATCAGTAATAGCATAATCATAATCCTTTTTCTTCAAATTTTATATCAATGTAGAATTATTATCCAATAATGAACAGTAATAAATAAACAATCACACACATACACAGTACACTAGTGTTTTACGTGGAAACCCAAATCGGGAGAAAACCACAGAATTTTTTTTCTTATATGTCTTGAAGAATTACATTCATTGGAAGCACCAACTTCCTTTTTTTTCCAGTTGCAACTAGAAGGAGGCTCCAACCCCCTAGTTTCTCAGGCTACAACCTGAGGGAAGCTTCAACTTCCCAATTCTCTGGCTACAACCAGAAGGAGGCTACAACCCCCTATGTTCTTCGGCTACAACCAGAAGGTGGCTACAACCACATGTCCTTGCCCCGTCCTGCCACCCTAAAGTAGAATTAGAATGATGGAACCACTATCACACTATCAGTGTGAGATATACCACTGTAAACCTGTACCAATAAATATGAACCATGAATCAACCTGTAATCAACATGTACCATAAACAAGTGCATCAACCATGCACCAACTAGTACCAAACAACATGTAATCAACCTGTACCATAAAAAAGTGCATCCAAACATGTACCAAGTATGTACCAATCATGTGTCAACTACTCAACAACTATGACTCATCAATATGTACCAACATCATCAACTATACACCTCATGTATGTGCCAAGTCATCAACTACTTGTCTCAACCATGTACTCAACATGTACCTCAACCAAAATCCCTTATCAATTTCATCATACAAATATGATTTGTAGCTCTATAATAGACCTGGTGTATATGATCACATTCCTGC
>ML779505.1:1226361-1242347 GCA_009831015.1 Picea engelmannii | reverse complement strand
CATTACTTACTATCTAACAAGTTCATTTTTAAAATGTAAATCATAATTTAGAGTTTGATATCTATAGTAAACAAGTCGATAAACTCTGGAAGCATAAGTCGATGGTTGATGTTGTTCCAAGAATATGACTTCAAAATTTGTGTCAAATTAGGGACTAAGTTTAGGTTAGTAGTCTAGCGATAATTCCTAACATTCTAATGTAATGCATATAAACATAATGACTCAAGGAATTGTGGGGAGTGGGGGAGAAGAGAGATCTATATATAAATGATTCAAAAGTGAGCATGAAAGGGACCATGGATATGAACAAAGATTAGAAATCAATGGCACTGAGTAGAAGTTTTCTATCACTAATGAGAAGGAGACCTCTTTCCGAAAGAGACTTGCTTTTCATAAAATAAGGAAAGATGAGAGAATTGTTTTTTATTCTAGTAGTTTGAACTCTTCTAAAAATTATGGTGTTGATTATATACCTAGCACTAATAATAAGTATCACTTCATATAAATGGTGATGAATCATGAAGGAGGTCAAGTTGTAGTTGAGGAGGTGTTGGAAGCTGTGCCAACCCTTTTTGAAGCATCGTTATTATAGAAAACTTGTCGCAACATCTGTTAAATGCAACATATTTATAGATTTTGTAACATCGGAATTCCGACGTAAAAAAGTCCTAAGTGATCGTTGGTATTTTGACTTGGTGAACATACTAAGGTGACCGTTGGAGGGGAAAACCTAGTTTCCAAAACATCGCAATTGTGACATACATCTTCACAAACGTGGCAAGAGCGACGTTCCATTGGAAAACGTGGCAACATAGACGTTCTAGTGGAAAATGTGGCAAGAGAAACATTAACGTGGCAAGACCGACGTTAACGTCGCAATTGCGACATACATCTTCACAAACGTGGCAAGAGAGACGTTCTAGTGGAAAACATGGCAAGAGAGACGTTCCAGTGGAAAACGTGGCAAGAGCGACGTTCCAGTGGAAAATGTGGCAAGAGTGAGGTTAACGTGGCAAGAGAGATGTCAACGTGGCAAGACCGACATTATCGGGCAACATGATTTATTTTTTTTATAAATTTCCTCTATTTTGCGACAATATGGACAATTTTGTCCATAACGCCGCAAATAAAACGTCAGAATTTGACCCAAATGCAGTAGTGCTTGTAGGGATTTTACCACGTCAAAACATCAGTGTGTTGACCTTTGATCTGGTTGTGTGAGTGGTTACTGAAGGTTTTCATCCTCTGTTGGGATACATGTGTTGTCGAACATGGCATCAGAGCCTGTTTGAATACCCGCTCATGTTGTAGATCGAGATCGTGAAGCCCAGTTCTCTCATCCCTGTTTTCTACCATTTTCGTACATTTATGGGCTCAGAGGATTGTTTCATTGCATTTGGAGCACCTGTTTCAGTTAGGAACATTTTTTATTTCACTCGAAAAGGTTTCCGTTTGCCCAAGATACAGTGACCATTTCAGCTAGATCCAAAGGTATAGTATAGAATAACCTTGAAGAGTCGGATGGATCTGAAATTAGGGCAACGAAAATTGAAGAGTCAAATGACTTACCTTGGTTGCAAGGTATAATATAGAATAACCTTTATTACAAAATTTGACAGATCCGATGACTTAGCCTGATTTCAACGCAATATCGACAGAATGAATGAATGAAAGCAATACTGGATAGTACATAATACCTTTATCATAACAACCAGACATTTGCGGAATGAATGAATAGAACGTGATACCTGATAGTACAAAATAAATTTATCCTAACAACCCATTGGGGAGGAGATACCTGCAAAATGAATGAAACATGTATATTGCTGAAGAAAATACAAAATAAAGTTGGTATAATAAAGTTGACATAATGTTGATCTTAGATTTATGTGTTTGATGGTATTTCTTATTAATATTTATCATTTAATTTATATAAATCAAAGGAATGTAGCTCAAAATATGGCAGATTGCATTTGACTCATACTTCAACTGGAAGAGTATTGTCATTGTAATAGTGCTATGTGGTAGGCTCTTAGGAGTTAGTTAAGATTTACTTGGTTTAATGAGTAGTTAGGTAAAAGTGTGTTTCTTTAGTATGCATTAGTATGCATTTGTAGTTACAAAATTTGAGGATCACTATATGTTCCTGACATAAAGTGATCTAACACTTCATATTCTCCTAGATCTTAACGGCTACATTGATATGTGGATTAACACTTGATTGGTCCATGATCTCTATTTAAAGAGCTTGGACGGTCATTTTCCGATGATCGATTGTGAAAACTCTCTTGTAAAATCTCTATGTAGTAAATATTTTTCTTTTGCATTAATAAACTGATCCAAGTGTCCGAGTTGGCTAGGGCCGTAGATGTTTCCTTGTAGGGGTTTTACCATGTCAAAACTTCGGTGTGTTGATATTTGATCTGGTTGTGTGAGTGGTTATTGAAGGTTTCCGTCATCTGTTGGAATACATGTGTTGTCGAACATGGCATCAGACCTTGTTTGAACACCCGGTCCTGTTGTAGATCGCGATTGTGAAGCTGAGTTGCTTCATATTTGTTTTTTCCATTTCCATAAATTTTGGGGTTGAGAGGATTGTTCCATTGCGTTCGGAGCACTCATTTTAGTCAGGAACATTTTTCGTTTCACTAGGAAAGGTTTATGTTTACCCAAGATACAGTCATTTCAACTACGTCTTGTTGATGTTAGGACAACATCAGTAAGACATTCTCTTAGAATAATAATTAATAATATAATTATTGATTATTAAATATCATATATAATAAGTAAATGATACTAATAAATAGTTATTGATTATTCAAGGACCGATGGTCACCATATGTTCCCTATATATGGAACACTCATCATTGTAATAATATATCGATTATATCCCATATGAAGAAAAACAACATGGTATGAGAATGCGACTCCTTGACAGGAGGGCCATGGTATCAGAACGTGACTCCTTCACGGGAGGGCCCAAGAAAATGCTAGTAGAGTAAAATTTTGGGAATGTGTTGGTAGCCACCAATATTTTTTATTATTATCACAATCAAAGTCCCCACAAAAATATCATATCCTTCTGTAGCTGCTATCACCTCCCATTTGTAAATGTTTATATTTCTGAGTTTCGAAGCAATGAGTGGGTTAAGCTTACCTTATTGAATTTTCGTGTTCATTTTCGTTTGTTTTGTTTCTTTTAAATTCATGACTGTAAGCATGCATTTAAATATAAAACTTGGACTTGGTTTCATAACTTTTACCTTAGAAATATCGTTTGAAAGGTACCCATTTATGATTAAAACTCAAGTCTTATGAATTTATTAATTAATACATTATCGAAATCTTCGTATATTATGGGTATCATGACTTCATTGGTTCTATAGTTCACTGTTGATTTAATTTGTGAAATGTTTGAGTGCACAAAAACCTTGGTTATCAGTTGATATAGTTCTCATGAGTTCAATTGTCATATCAACATTCATATCAATTGGTACAGGCATGTTGTACCTACATTTTCAATTCACTTTGATGGCTTCAGTATTAATGAGATCATTCATTACACGAATTGGGGTTTTGTACTGTGGAGGGTTTGGCATTCATCGTGTGTAATGGCTCGTAGTTTCACAAGCCCCCTTCTTTTCATTTCCCCTAACTCTTCTTTCAAAATAATGATAGTCCCCAAACTTTGCAGTTTTCATGCCTTTACAATTCCCATAGACCTCTCTCTACTCATCTGTTGGAAACCCAAACTTATCCCTGGTAATATCTGTTATATCCTTTTCACAGTGGAAATGGAACCTGTAGTTCGTATTGAGCTGAACGGTTGTCAAGCTCTTTTGTCCCATGATGACACTATAGTAGACCTGAAGGCTCATGGGTGGGATGTGTTCCTCAAAAAGTTCGAAGGCTACAACCTCCCAATTGCACAAGACTTTGCATAAACTTTAAATAGTTTTAGGGCCAAGGTGGGATATATTCAGTTGCAAATCACAAAGGATTTCATAAGCAGGGCGACAAGACTCCCATTGAAAGGTGAAAAATGGTTTAAGAATGCAAAGATGGAAGACGTTCCGTGGAGTTTATTTATGGTATCCCACAAATCCACTTGTTGTCCAAAAGGTATCCCCATTGCTTTTCTAAAACCTAGATGGCATAGCCTCATTTTAATTTTAAAACAGTTCATTACATGTGAAGACCGGTAGGGGTTGGGTTTTCTGTACCACATCTGATTGCGTATGATTTTTATAGGGTTTGAGTTGGATATGCCTTCTTACTTGTTGATGAGTCTTTACAAAATGTCTAAGCGCTATAAACGATAGAGCACGGATTCCCTCTTAAGTATGTTTCATCATGGTCTCATTAAGATCTTGTTGGTTTATCACCTGTCGCAAATCGATAATAGTTGGGAGGGTTTCCTCATCCGAAATGG
This sequence comes from Picea engelmannii, assembly GCA_009831015.1. NCBI lineage: Eukaryota > Viridiplantae > Streptophyta > Pinopsida > Pinales > Pinaceae > Picea > Picea engelmannii. The sequence continues at coordinate 1,237,915 of ML779505.1, read as the reverse complement.
CTTCACCCAGGTCGACGATACAGTCAGCCCTCATTTAATTGTAAACCCTAATGTGGAGAGACGAGTAATTGAAATACAGGTCTTCAATTCACTTGATGGTTCTGATTTTAATGAACTAACTTCTATTGTTGATGAAATCCCTATGGATAAGAAATTGCCATGTAATTTTTCACCCAGGAAATCTTTGGAATAGGTAATCAGCAAGTTGAAAGGGAAATATCCCCCTATGCTTATGAAAGAATATAATCTGAATAATAATGATAAACCTATTGTGAAGAAATTCCGAAAGGGAAAGAAACATTAGAGCTCGGATTTAAATTTCAGGAATAAGAATGTTGGTCGATTGATTTCTAGGAACCTAAGAAATCGAAAGAGTGGTCATTTTAGCTCGATTGCCATGATCGAGATTGATGATCAGGGTTCAGATCAAGATATAAACGATTTATTGGCTCGTGAAGACCCAGAAAACCAGTGTCCTGGGAAAGAGGTTGTTACCCAGGTTGAACAATATGACTTCATGTCTAAGTTACCCCCATGTCTCAGAGGTAGAGAAGGTTTTCCAGGTATTAGTCATGACCTAGAATAAACTACAGGGAAAAATGAAGTGCCAATTGTTGACTGTATTCCATGTCAGTCTACCATTGCCCTTGTGCTCCGTGATGGTTGCTTAGACTGGATAGAGCATTATTATAGAGATATTTTTCTCTTACAGGCTCAAGTTAAATGATTGGATGCTCATAATGCTCTACTGGAATGAGAGAACCTTGACTTGAAGGCACACACAGAGAGGGAAAATAAAAGATTCAAGAAGGTTGGGAATATAATCATTAAAAACACAACCAGTTTCAAAGCCATTATAAATTTCGAACTGTCAGAGCCTTCTTTAGCTAGTTTCTAATGGTAAAACGATTTTGTTTTGATTTTATTCTATTCTGTTATGAAAAATCGAAATAGGTAGATTTAATTTTGATTTCATTTGCTATAATAAGACTAGCTACAGAATCTATGATTATGTAGCCAGTCTCTTTTGAATAATAATTAATATCGTTATCTCAATATCAAATCGGTTTTTCTATCTATAGGAAATTGATGGTTATGATGTTGATTGCATGGAGAAAACACCTTGGGACATATGCTCAGTTATTCTGTAGTTTCGTGCCTTTCATGTTTATAAAACTTTGGTTTGTTTTTGACAAACCAACTCATACATGAGTGGTTTCTAGTTTCTCTAGTTTCTCTATTTTTGTAATATTATCTAATTTTTGTGGGTTCAACTCTATCTTGTATGATAAGAGCATTTGAATCCTGAACTAGTTTAAATGCCGATCACTCTTAGTAGTGAAAGGATCTTTTTTTTGGACACATTATGGACATATGACTCTCAAGACTGATATGGAGAAGTTGTTCATTTCTTGGCTTTAGACCAGTGTGGCACTTACCCATTATGTTTTGCCTTTATCTTATGGAATGTTATTACGTTTATACAACTTCAGTTTGATTATCGTATGATGTTTCATATCATTCAACACTTTAATTCTGTGTGTAATTTGTTGTTCATATATTACATCTGTGATCAATATTTCATTTAAATATCGTTGATTTATGCTTTATGTTAAATGATGTATTACATGAATGCTTTGTATTAAATTTTTTTCATTATAAGTATTCATCATTATAAGATCACCAGATCTGTATGTTTATTAGTCTGCTCTTATATTCCTGCTCCAAAACACCTTTGAGTTTGTTCTGGGAGTGTTAGCACTAGCCTGTTACAGGTTTTTCTCATAGGCAGGATAGTTGGGAGTTTGAATTGTGCAGAGACATAAAATCATTAGTTGATTAATCATAGGTTAGTTTACTCGTATTCTCATTCTTTAGTTAGTTTATTTATCAATGAAATAAGAATAGCTTAAATTTCATTTGATTGTTAACCTGTGCTTATTTCAAATTGTGTTTTATTAGTATTCTTTAGTTCTTTAGATTATAAAATGTATGTGTTTTCTTTATCTACTTCATAAACACTTTTGAAAAACATTGATTTCACAAGATATCCGACAAAACTTGCAAATTGAATATACATTCTTCAAAATCATATGCACATATCCATACTTCTATTTTTTACGTTCATAAATTATTAAATTTATATCTTTAGTATTATAGCTTCATAGATTATTTTCATTTCTTTTATTTTTATGACTTTACTTGGCCAACGGATCCATTAAACCTGTCAGGTCATTTCATTCCAAACAATTTCGGTTATTTAGACAACCTCGATCTGGATTTGACCTTCCAGTTGATGGTGTGTCACTTAGTTGACGGTGTGTCACTTACGCCCATCAACAAAGTGTTAAATTTATGGGGTTGTTACAATCTTTATGTACAACATGTTTACTTTTTTACTCCTACCTAAATTATAGAAAGAATTCCATAAATTATGGTGGGCAATAATTTCTAGTAAAAATGTTTAATTACCTAAATATGAGGAATGTAATGCATATTTACTTCTACCTATATTTATGCAAAGAATCCCATGAATTATGGAGGAACAATTTAACAAAGTGATGGATTAGAACCAAAATAATCTTTGGTTAGTTACAGAGGTATTCTCCAACTATTTATAAGAAAGAATATTGAATTTAATTTTTCAAAGAGACATGTATTTTTTGGATCAATCTAATATTACTATAAAAAGACACTTGAAAGACACAACAATAGACACACATATTTTTTCTCTCTCACACGTGGGATAAGTGATCTAAGGAAGAGACTAAGAAGTTGAAATTTTCTGAGTTACTTATTGATGTTCTAGTGTTTACTAAAGTAATATCGTATATCATTGGAAGTAATTACCACTTGTGGAGAATTCTGCTTGGTTAATTTAACACTAGAAAATCAACATGGTTAGCCATATGACATCGAGTATATGATGGATGTTTTCTGGTCGTCGTATGACATATACTCCATGTCATACTCGATGTAAAGAAAATCTTTCTCAATGGAGAGATTGAGGAAGAGGTATACATTGAGAAGCCAGATGGTTTTGTGATACATGAGAAGGAGTCGCGTGTGTATGGACTCAAGCAACCACCTCGAGCCTGGTATGCAAATATTGATGGACACCTGATGATTTTTGGGCTTCAACAAAAGTGTTGTCGATCCCAACCTATACTACAAGACTGTTAATGTTGACCCCTTGATTTTGGTCCTCTATGTTGATGATTTATTCCTCATCAGTACAAAGAGCCTTATTGTTGAATGCAAGTATGTGTTGGCCTCTAAGTTTGAGATGAAGGACCTTGGTATGATGCACTACTTCTTGGGACTAGAGGTGTGGTAGAGAATTGATGAGATCTTCCTGAGTCAGGGGAAGTACATAGTTGAGATATTGAAGAAGTTTAGGATGTTGAACTTGAATCTTGTGGCTACATCAATGGTGATGAATCTGAAGAAACTAAGTATGTCTTTTTCCAATTCTAATGAAATTGATCTGACTCTGTACAAATAGTTGATTGGATCATTGATGTATCTGGTTAACACCAAACCAAATATTTGTTATGCAGTGAGTGCACTTAGCCATTTTATGAGTCAGCCGAGATAGACACACTATATTGTTGTGAATCATGTGTTGAGATACCTGTGAGGCATATTTGGACATGGTCTGAGATATACTTCTAGTATTTATATGATATGACAAGAAATATTGACTCTAATTGAGCATGGAGCGCAGTGGATAGAAAGAGCACCTTCGGGTGTTTCTTCACTTTGGGATCTTCCATGATTTCCTACTGTAGCAGGAAACAAACTTATGTGGCTTTGAGCATAGCATAAGAAGAGTACAATGCATTACGTATGTCAGTATGTGAAGTAGTGTGGATTCTCAATATCCTTGGAGATTTATCCGAAAACGTGTTGGATTCCACCATTATTCATTATGGTAACCAAAGTTGTGTGAAGATCTTAGATAATCTAGTGTTTCATGACAAATCAAACCACATTGAGATCAAGTACCATTACATTCAAGACATGGTGTAGAGGAAGGAAGTGTTGGTGTTGTACCTTCCTACAGATGAGCAGGTTGTTGATGTTCTCACCAAACTGGGATGAAGTTCAAGTACTTATGTGATAGACTTGGTGTGGCAGAGAATGCCTCCCTCACTAGGAGGGAGTGTTCATGTTTGCAACTTCTTGAGACATTCTCCAGATCGTATTCGTCTGTGACTCAGTTGAGTTGATCTATGATGACACTTATTTCAGAAGGGATAAGTGGGACACTTGTCTGAGAAGGGATAAGTGTGTTTGGTCTTATAGCCCAAAATCCCTTGTGGAGATCACATGAGGACATGTCAAGGGAGTTGACCCTTGATGTCACACACTATGGGATTTGACCCTAGTGTTTTTAGAGGGTGTAGCCTCTAGAAGTCCACATGGGAGTGCCATATGTGAAAAACATTCTCCAGATCGTACTCCTCTATGAATTGAGTTGAGTTGATCTTTGAGGACACTTATTCGAGAAGGGATAAGTGGGAAATTTATTCAAGAAGGGATAAGTTCATTTGGGCTTATAGCCTAATGTATCATGTGGAGAGCACATGAGGACATGTCAATGGAGTTGACCCTTGATGTCACACACTATGGGAGTTGGCCCTAGTGTTTCTAGAGGGTGTAGCCTCTAGAATTCCACATGGGAGTGCCTTGTGTGAAAAACATTTTTCTACTATGGTGGTTGTGTAATACTAGCAGAGACTGTGTGTCTTTGGATAGTATTTTTGTACTATTATGGAAATATACCTCCCTAGTTAAGAGGGAGTGTTGATATTTCAACATCGGGCAGAACTTCTTCTAGATTGGGTTGCAGACCAAGGGAGATATGATACATTTATCATAAAGGTGCACTTGTGGTAAATGGGCCCAGATGTAGTCCTTCATTGATCGTAACAAGGAGTAATATGGACTCGATGTGATTGAAGTGCTTTCAGATGACTTACCTTGATTGCAACGCGATACCGACATAATGAATGAATGAACATGATACTAAATAGTACATAATAACTTTATGATAACAATCAGACAACTTCAGAATGAATGAATAGAATGTGATACCTGATAGTACAAAATAAATTTATCCTAACAACCCACATTGCAGAATCGATACACGTAGAATGAATAAAACATGTGTTGAAGCAAATACAAACTAAACTACTCCAATTGGTTGCGTTGGCTGGGCTGTGGATGTTTCCCCGTAGGGATTTTACCACGTCAAAACATCGGTGTGTTGATCTTTGATATGGTTGTGTGAGTGGTTACTAAAGGTGTTCGTCCTCTGTTGGAATACCTGTGTTGTTGAACATGGCATCATAGAATGTTTGAATAATCGCTCTTGTTGTAGATCGAGATCGTGAAGCCGAGTTGCCTCATCTCTATTTTCTTCCATTTCTGTACATTTATGGACTGAGAGGATTGTTCCATTGGGCCTGGAGCGCTTGTTTTAGTGAGGAATGTTTTTCATTTCACTCAAAAAGGTTTCTGTTTACCCAACATACAACCATTTCAGCGAGATTCAAAGGTATAAACCCTGAATACGCCCTTTCTAAATTTTTGTAGAGCATTATTTTGGTTTTATTTTGGTTGATCCATGTATTCTCTTTGCCTCGCACCCTGTGTGATCTTGGAAAATCATAAACATATAGGAAAAGGTGCATTTTTTGAGTAAACTAATCGAGATCTAACCCTTGTCATCGAGAAGTGGAATGTTTTTCTTGGGTGAAAATAGTTTTTTATGAGCATGCTCTCCAAGGTCGTCTTCCACAACAACAACAACACCTCCAATCCTCCTACTAAACATTACAATATGTTTTGCTAGCTCACTTGGTTAAAATTTATTTTATTAAGAGGTATTGAATTCATGTCTCTCTTTTTGCTATTTTTTTGAAAAAGTTCACGTTCCATTGTAAAGTGTATTTCACTTCAATTATAAAAATGAATCACTATAAGTAACTTCAATATTTTATTTTAGAGTTATTTATTTTGCATGCAACTTTCTTTTATAAAGTAAATTCATTGTAAAAGTGATGACCACTTCTTTTTATAAAAGTGGGTCACTTCATAAAGCAACTTATTTGTAAAAGTGATATCATCATTGTTGGTCACTATAATTGCTTATTAATTAAAACAATCAAGTGTCACATAAATTGTCAACCCAGGGAAGTCTATTTATTTCAAAGGCAATCACACACTATATATGCTCAATCTCAAAAGCAATCCAAAGTTGTAGTAAAAGTTATACTAATCACACCTTGCCTTGAATAGACTGAAGTTCTACCTTGAATTACAGTGAAAGCAATCTATCTATTGCAGAGTTTTAAGATTCAAAAGGAAATAATTATCAGAAGAATCTTGGATTACATCAAGAAATAGCAACCTAGGAAAAAGGAACCTTTCAACACACTACAAAGAAGACTAACTATTATGTAACAGAGAATAGGACCCTATTACCCAAAGTAGGAATCTTTATCACCTGTCTCTGACTATCACACTTTCATAAACTCATTCTGCAAATAGAATTACCAATCAAAATGATTAACAAGTACCGAAGGCTAACTATTCTGTAACAGAGAACATGACCCTATTCCCCAAAGTAGGAATCTTCAGCACCTGTCTCTGACTATCACACTTTCATAAACTCATTCTGCAAACAGAATTACCAATCAAAATGATTAACAATTACCTATGAATGAATTGTATGAAAATGATGTAACAATCAATGGAAACAGAGTTTCAGCAAAACAGAGTTTTAACAAGGTATAGATAAAAACAATACTAACACACTACAGAAGCTAAGGGGTGAATCTTGTGAAGAAGGTGGGTCCTTTCCTTCTCACAAGATTCCCCAGAAATAAAATGAATTAAGAAGTAATTCTCAGAATGATCTTTTATTCATCTGTCAAGTATGACAAGTTACAATATCCAAAGTGAACATGCTCCTTCTCTGTGATTCCTTCTAGCTAAGCCTTTCGTAATCCCCCCTCTAATGTTGATTTCTCCACTATTTAAAGAGGAGAATCCTCTTAATACAATTAAGCATAAAATTACATGTGTACATCCAAATCCTATTCTTAGTCTGATCTAATCTTCTATGTTGGAATAGGATATTCTGATCTCCTATAGCAAAATACTGTTACAGTGGTTGGAATGGTGTTGGCTTGAGGTATAGCTATTGCGGCCAATGTAACAGCTTCTTTATTTATCTTTTCTTGTTACTGTTGTTTGTAAAATATTGTTTCAACATCGCAAATCACAGACTATTTCAGCAATGGGATTTGCATCCTATTTGACTGTTTCAACAACGTGGTCTCAAGCAACAACGATGGTTGTAATAGTGTTGGCTTAAGGTACGACTGTTGCAGACAGTGTAACAGCTCCTTCTTATTACTGTTGTATGTGAAATGTTGTTTCAACATCGCAAATCACGGACTGTTTCAACAACGGGATTTGCGTACTGTTGATTGTTTCAGCAACGTGGTCTTCAGTAGCAACAGTATATTAACTGCAGTTCAAACTGTTTCAACAACTATATATTTCTAATTAATGGCTAAGTATGAGAGTAATGTAAAATTACATGTAAAACAAATTAAACATATAGCAAAGAGAAGAAACGTTATATACCTTTGGAGAAATAGGTTAAGGTGATAATGTAGGATTAAATATGAGTGGGAAAAGGATGTAATGATAGCAAAAAGTATGAGCAAAAAGGTACATTATAGGGTCCTAACATCCCCCCCAACTAAAAATGTTGCATGTCCTCAGGCAACTTCAATCTGAATCAGAATCTAGATACTGGCTCTGAGCATGCAAATTACTTAAGCAGTAGCTGTGGAAAGTACTGTCTGTTAGAGATCTGAATCCTTGAACATGTTGTAGCCTTTGCCAGGCTACTGCTTCAACCTTCTTGGGCAACTTATGATGAACTTGATACTTCTCTGCTGGCATCCACAGAATGGGAAAATGGAACTGATAACCTATCCAATTTTCAGCACATTGCTGGACACATTTGATGTAACTTGGTACCCGGGAGATTGTTGTCTCAAGATTGGTAGGACTAAAGGGATTGTGTTCCTGCCTTTTCTCAGAAGATTGTTGCCAAAATGTGTTATTTTATTTTAGGGCAGAAGTCTATATGGATTTAATAAAATTTTGACAATCTTGAAGTACTGTTGCCTGTAGTTGCCTTATGTATTGAGTCATCCCTGGTTTCTTAAAAAATTTGTAATATTCTGCAACAAAGGTGGCAGCGTTCTGTGGTTTTGGCTGTATCTAAAGGAGACGATTATCGTCATTATGCTTGGCAGATAGAAAATCATTCTTCCACGTAATTTGGTTGGTAAGGAAGGAGACAAGTGCCCGAATCTGGATATCACCAACAAGAGCGTTGAGATTAAGTTGTCTGTTCTCAGGAATAGCTTCATTGTGAAGATATACCTCACATAATAGATGTTGATCAGTAGTAGAGGCTTCTGCAAAAGTTTGAATAAAATCTTCTGGTTTGAACACTGCATAGGGTTTTCCTTCTTTGATTGATTTAATCTGAAAGAATGCAAGTCATTCTATAAGGAAAAGAGAGTAATTTGAGGATGGTTTCCTAGCAACCAACAATTTCTGTACCAAATCAAACATCAGGAGAAATTTTCCTTTTAACTCTTCATTCTGCTTCTTATGGGCACGAGATTTTTGGCGTGTTTGCTCCAAAGATTCCCAGTTTGAATAAATGTGGTTCAACCAAAGTAGTCTATGCTCCTGCAAACTTTTGTCCTATGTAATAGAAGACTCCTTTTTCCATTTGTCCATTATTTCCTGATCATTCCATGGTTGAGTTTGTGTTTCAGCATCACAAGTGGTAGGCTGAGGTAGGGTTTGAGTGTCTTGTTCCATAAGAGTAAGGGTATTGATTTTGCTAGGAGGCGCAGATTCATCAATAGGCAGAGTTTGTGTTTCAACATCGTAAGTGGTAGGCTGCGGTAGAGTCTGAGTGGCTTGTTCCACAAAAGTAGGGGTACTGATCTTAACAGAAGGGGCAGATTCATCAACAGACAGAGTTTGTGTTTCAGCATCGCAAGTGGTAGGCTGAGGTAGACTCTAAGTGGCTTGTTCCAAAAAAGTAGGGGTAGATTCATCAATAGACAGAGTTTGAACAACTTTACTGATAAAAATAGGGGCTTCTGATTTAACAGTTGTTGTAGGCCAGGGTTCCTGTAGATTAACTTTGCTTTTTGGGATTTTTGAAGGTCCTACTGGTTCTTGTGTAATAGTAGGGCATTCCTCTTTTTTAACTACAAAAGTCGTAGGTGCAGGGAAGGCTCCGGGTATTAGGATTTGAACCACTTTGTATCCTGCTTTATCATAAATATCCCCACATTGGTTGTACATATACTCTCTATACTGATCATCTTTTGTGTTTTTCTCTACCATGGCTGCTACGCGAGCTAAGGTATACAAATTAAGTTCCCTGTCATAGGCTTCATTTTCCATTACTAGCTCTTGCTTGTAAGCTTCCAGTTTTGATTTTAGAAACTCATTCTCTTGTAAGAGAGAAGCCATTGTTGGTTCTGGTTGTTGATCTGTCATCTGTGTGTCAAGAGGGGTGACTGGTTTTTGTGAAAAGGTCACATCCTCAGTAGCTGATTCTTGTGGAGTGACTACAAAATCAACAACTGATTCTTGCGTTTCAGCTACTTGATGAAAAGAAAATAGTGTTTCAGCACCCTGGGCATGTGATTCTTGAACTTCAGGAATAAAGTCAGCAGCTAGTTCTTGTGTTTCAGCTGTAGCTGGTTCTTGTGTGACAACTATAGCTGGTTCTTGTGTTTCAGCTACTGAATGAGTAGCTGGTTCTTGTGTGACAACTACTGTTGCAGCACACTAGGCATCTGATTCTTGTATTTTAGGAATGAAGTCAACAGTTGGCTCTTGTGTTTCAACTGTAGCTCGTTCTTGTGTAACAACTATAGTAGTTCTTGTGTTTCAACTACTGAATCAGTAGTTGGTTCTTGTGTGACAACTACTTGATGTAAAGAAAATGATGTCACAACATCTTGGGCTTCTGGTTCTTGTGTTTTAGTGCCCGTGGGTTGAACATGTAAAAATTATGGGGTTTGGGAGGGTAGAGGTGTATGGTTTTTAGCAAAATGGGCTGGGGGGTTAGGGCAGTGGTAGTAGTGGTTGATCTTGTTGAAGTCCTCCTTCGTTTTTTAGGTAAAAAGGAAGGAAAAGTAGGAATTTGCTTCTTTCTTTTACGTGTGGGTTTTTCCTCAATGATGGGGCATGGAGGGTTATCAGGTTTATCTGCTTCAGAATCATCACTAAGGATATGAACATTAGGGGTAGATGATTCTAGTAAATTGTGGGGCAAACTTGGTATGGTGGAAAGAATTGGATCAATTGGATCTGTAGGCAGATTAATAGGTATTTCTGGAGGGTCAGGAAGGTTTTGTGGTTGCTCTTCATGAGGGTTTTTAGGATGTTTAGCAGCTTCCTGAGGGTTTATGGGTGGATTGTTTAGGAGAGGGTTTTGTTGGGAAAAACCCTTTTGGATGAGTAATTGAACGAGGCGGTGATGGGTGAGGGAAAGGATGGGATTTTTAGCTTGTTTACAATAATGCGACATGTTTCTAAGACATCTGAGAAGATAGTAAGGAATATTAACCAGTCTAGCATGTCATAAATGAGATAACAAGACAAAGTCGGACTAGTAAATTACCTGGTATCGGCCTTCATAGGTAAGGTAGTGCTTGAGAAACTCTGCAACTTTTGGCCAAGGAGGTGGTAACGAGCTAAGTCGAACACCCCGGCCTTTAGGCTCAACTTGTTCTCCTGGCAAGAGAAAATCCTACTAGGCATTAAGGATAATGTGTTTGCAGTTAAACCAGCGAATGCCAGTGATGGGAAGACCCAAAACCTGTGCGATATATCCTCTGTGACTGGAATCCGAACCCCTTGAACAATAGAATGGTCTTGTTGAAGATTCTGAGCAAATTGAAGAACCTATTATTGATCAAATCCCTGGAGCCTCTGAAAATAACCCAGCCAACCTTCCTGCTGAAAGATTTGGTAGAATTCTGGATACAATTCTAGCAGGGTTGTCATGGTGGGTTCGTATCGTATAACATGAACTCCCATAGCTATTCATCTTAGTAGAATGCACAGTCAGAGACTCACGTAACTGCACCTAGATAGAGTAAGTTTTGCAGATGAAGGCATGTAAATGATGGTGAAAAAAAATGAAATGATGGGTAAAAAGAAGTGACGGTAGTCGGTTTGTGTGAAATGATGGCATAAAATTTCGATATTTCCCCCCCCAACTACGGCTAAAATAGTGACTTTAAGTGAATGATAGTAATGAATCGGGATCTTGTCATTAGCCATAGTTCAATTGTATTTACATATAAAGTTTACATACCTCATCTTTACCTTTGATTTGTACTTCGAAAAATATAGTGTCTGTCCATAATAGATCTGCAGTAACCATGGGAGAGACTTTGGATTTATTAGAGAAATTGTATCA
>ML779505.1:1193404-1218804 GCA_009831015.1 Picea engelmannii | reverse complement strand
TATATGTCAAAATCCAAGCCACCAGTCTTACCTACATGTGCTAGCTGTGCATGCAACTTCAAAGCTATGAGTCAAGCCACAGATTAAGATTGAGTAGCCACGAGTCAAACCTCAATTCAAGACAAGTCATACTCCATATCAGCCTCAAAATTTCATTTGCCTCTGTCAAGTACCGGAGATCGCTGGTCTCTTGCGCCAAGCTAAATCGATGATACATATGCCCGATTTTGCAAGCAAAGAATGCATGTGCAATATAGTTGCGTGTTGGAGTTTTTGACAGGTCGAACATCGAATTGAAAGATATAGGTTTTCAAAAGAACACACAGAGCAAAGAATCTTTATGCCAGCTGCCAGTTAAAGCTACAACGATTGAAGTTTATTGCTCTGAGTAAATAGAACGAAACGCCAAGATCTTGCAGGTTCAAAGGGTTTCAACGCTTTTATAACAAGTTTTTGAAGATTGGTTATGGCGTTACATGTTTATAAGTCAGGAAGGCTTTTTCTTTTTTCAGATGATTTTTTACCAAAACTTTGCTGCTGTTCAAAATGAATCAGATCGCGTTGGTGATTTCCAGGTTTTGAATATAGAAAGCTTTGATTTCAGAAAGAAGATAGCTGCCTGTATATCTTGAAAGCTTCAACCTTATTCATACATATAAAACATCACAGAAAGTTTTCTAACAGAGGTGTTTGCTAATTGCTAGTATGCTCACAATTGACAGCATCAGGAATAATGCCAAGTTAAGTGTCACGAGTCTGGTCTAAACGTTCCTTCTAAATAGCTATGGTCTATCATCTGCACTGAGATTGTACTGGAATCCATCACCCAATGAGAGCACCCATTGTTTTAGTAAAACCACTCAGTACTCTTCTTTTGCATAAATGACATTTAAGAGAGCAAGGAGTCTTGGAACAGTTGTGATTACATGGTAGTCTTCCAATATGGAGCTGTTGTGTTGTTCAACATTGCTGGTATTGAAAAAAATGATATCTCTACAGGTTTTGTATTGTTTTCTATTTCAAAATCAATTTGTGTAGTGCTGGAGTTTATTGCTCAGTTGCAGATATTGGAACAACTGGAACAATACATTTTTTTTAAGCAAAGATATGAACTACAACTGTCAGAGTATCAACATAACAAGTCATCATCAGTTAAAGAATCCTACAAGTAGTCGGGTTTTACATCTAGCCTATACTATGTTTTTCTTGCTTGGAAGAATGAAAAACATGGACATGAAGACCTGGTTAGCAAACTCATTCCACATGTTGAAATAAATCATGTGGAAAATGTTGTTCTTGATGACAAGATGAAATATTTCTAGGAGCAGAAGTTTTTCAGACATTTTATCCTTATAACTTCTATGCAGGGTAGAAATGCATCTAGTCACAAACATTTTGACTAAGAGAGCTTCAATGGAGGAAAGATCGGAGGAAAGATCTCTGGCAGTGGCTCAATAATGACAAGTTGTTGTAAATTTGCAAGGAGATCAATCAAATAAACAATGATTTTTTATTTTGAATACGAAAGGTTTTCCTTTTTAATTAAAACAGAGCTTTCACCAGCATAGAAGGCGCCATTATAACCAATTAGTTGTTGAAAAGTAGAGCTTTCATCCGCTAATTAGCAAATCCTAAGGCAAAATAGCTAGTGAAACCGCAGAGTAAGAATTTTGAAGATTTGAGCTCGAAGAGAGTGGTTTTGGGGTGATTTAAAAGATAAGAGGGGTGGAGATTTTGGAGGTGAATCCTTAATTGGTCAACTAAAGCTTTGTTCACAGCTGTTGAAAGTTTTCCAACTACTGAAGACATGTGTCCTTTCCTCTGTGACATATCAAAGACATAGCAATGATGAAGACCAAATGTCGAAGACAAACTTTGAAGACAGATCAATTCATAGGAAGTAGTTCTTAGTTATCCTATTGTATTTAGTTTTGTTTTCTGTTTTCTATATTTAGAAATCCAGATCCATTTTTCAGGGATTTGAGATCTATTGTAAAGGCTATAAATCCACAAACTGTTGATGAACTATACCAGGGGTTCAATTTTGGATACAAGAACTATACCTTTGTAACAGACTTTTCATATGATAATAGAGATAATAGAGATCACAAGTTTCTCTCTCTATTAATGTCAGATTTTCACCCTTCTTTTGTACTCTTATTCAAGTTGTTTTAACTGCAAAATGACTGTCATTTCATTAGTTAGTTCATAACTTGATTAATAGTTTCTTACATTGTTTATTAAACCCATCATTGTGTATCTGGTTTATAAGCATTGTCTTCTTCACCCATTTAACGTTATTATCTGATTATTGATCCTTGAAGGCATTGGTTTATTTGATTATTCATTTCGACTCTCTAAATACCATATTGTAGTTGAGTTATCCCATTGATGCACACATACAAAAACACAAAAACAAGTTTACTTTAAGTTACCAAGCATCTTTGACTTACAACCTCAAAGAGTTTCTTGGAGTAATAACAAATACCAATATATCAAAAATTGATGGAGTCCTCGAATGTCTACGCCTCCGCATTTTATTGCTATGTAACAAAAAGTTGAAGAAATTTCTGAAAGTATTTTTAACAAACTCAATAATCTGGTTGTGTTATATTTAAGTCGAACTAAGATCAAGTCACTGCCGAGATCTAAATAAGCTGCCCAAATCCTTGAGTGGTCTCAGAAGCCTTCAGTTTCTCGACGTTAACAGGTGTGAACATCTATGTAGGCTGCATTTGGGAATAGGTCAACATAAATCTTTGCTACATCTGAATGTCAAGGGCTGCAGAAACTGGAGTCGTTGCCTTCTGGAATTTCGAAGCTCTGCTCTTTACGAACGTTGAAGTTGAAGGGAGTTGCATTCAACATGAAACCAGCAGCCAAAGCCTTTCGATGGGGGCATTTGCAACATTTCTCAGCAACATTTAACGATGAATCAATATCACAAATTTCTTCCGGGAGTCAGATTTGGATTCACATGACAGACCTGCGGGCCCTCTCTCTGCAATATGATGATTCTTTACGGCCGTGGATCCCACTGAAAGTGGAAAGTGAAATCGTTGGCGACCGCTGCCCTATTCCAGAGGGGCTAAGTTCGATGAAAAGTCTTGAAATCCTTCGACTGAGCAAATTCAGGGTGCTGGTGCCCTGGCCTGACTGGATATTTGTTCTTCATAACCTCATGGTGTTGGTATTACACGGCGATGACAGCTCTAGCGCTGATGATTATAAAGGCTTGGAAAGCATTATTAATCTGAGAAAACTACGCTTGTCCAGCAACCAAAAATGCAAAGGGTTTCCAAAAGAATTTGGAGAACCTAACGCATTTCCCAAGCTGAAAGAGCTAATTATAGAAGATTTTAATTCTTTGGAAACATTTCCCTTGTTGCAGGATAATGCAATGCCCATGTTGAAGAGTTTGAGAATCATACTCTGCAGCCAAATTCGAGATGTGCCCGAAGGAGTAGAAGGGCTGAAGAGCCTTGAAGAATTAGAGTTGAACTCCAGCAGAGTTAAGGTCAAGTTCAAAGAACCAACGCCTGAAACAGATAAGTGTCCATAGGATTCTTCACAAACTAATAATAGCCGTTGCCAATGTGTTGGCGACTTCCCCAGTAATATTGGTTGTGGCTAATGTCTTGCTAAGTTCTCCCGTATACCCTAATATACTGTTATGTTGGAGTAGAGTAGAGGGTTGTATTAGGATATTCACATATTGTTATGTTGGAGGAGAGTAGAGGACTTCGGATTAAATATGGATTGTTTTGCAAGTTATGTTTTTTTATGATTCTACATTTATGTGCATTGAAAAAATTAGTGTGGAGTGATCTTTTAATTCAGACATATTCATCAATGTAAAGTTTATTTTCAAACTTCCATGTTTCTCTATTGAATAAATTAGTTTGTTTTGTTGTTTTTTCAATGACTATTTAGCATTTATATGAATTTAAAATTGAAAAATCTTAATATAATATTTAATTGATATACATTTGTTAATATGTATTATCATTTTATTTTCAAACTTCTATATTTCTCTATTGAATAAATTAGTTTGTTTTTACTATTTAACATTTACATGAATTTAAAATTGAAAAATCTTGGTATAATATTTAATTGACACACATTTGCCTGTATTATCATTTTTTTTATGAGAATGTGAGGTTTTTTTAAAATTTTTTTTAAATGAATGAAACTTTTCAATCAAATAAATTGTATTTTTCTTGTTTTGTCCATGGTTTTTAGTTACCAATTAATATTTTATTTTACAAGGGATAAGGATGTAATAATATGAGATGCAACTAACTATGGGTGTCATGATGATTTTTCATTATATTCTAAAATGGATTAGCAATGAAATATTGGTAAATGATTATTTGTTTTAATTGTTTTAATCGTTATAGAATTTTACTGTTGCATTCTAGAGTAGTATGTGGCACAATATTGTATAATACTTTCTTATATATAATGTTTTTAGATATGACAATGGATTTGAATATAGTCATTTATTGTGTTTGTGTTGTGTTGTTATGAAGATATATGATGTGCATTTATTGTGTTTGTGTTGTGTTGTTATGAAGATATATGATGTGCATTAACATTCACATTAGTAATCTAAGTTCTTGAGTGTACCTTCACCCCTTTTATATACGTTGGTGTTCTTTATAATTAGTGTCCATGTAATAGAATTGAATTATTCTTCCTTTTTTATTTTCTATATGAATGTTGGAATTGTGGGCTTCCATTTGGACCCACTCCCCTTTCATTACTACCTTTTTTTTTGTTAGTTTTCAAGTTACTTTGAAGGTGTTTACATCACGATTAGGGGTGCTTCATGAGATTTGGGGTACATGTTGTATGTTCCCATCATAGATTTGGATAGAGGAGACAGCTTTCTTAGTGGTTTCTTGAACTCAAGTGGGTGCTTACTTGGCATTCTTCCATAAGGTGTTGGAGTTCTCTTTCTTTCTTGGTGGACATCCTTCATTGTGACCAAATGGAGAGGTTCACTCACTTAGAGAACACCCTACATGGGAGGAGGAACATTGTGCATCTTGGAGAAGGGAAACATGCCCTAGATGTCTTGGGATAGCGAGGATTCTTGGTTGGAGGTTTGGAATTAGCTTGGAGACATGTTGAGCCTAAACAAATACTCATTAAATTTTGATCTAAAAATTAAAAGGTCCCTAAACATATATTTTCCTTTTTTAGTTCTTAAATTTCTTTTCATTAATTTAATTTTGGTTTGTAGATTTATTCGATTTTGTAAATAAATTTTCAATTATTTCTTTGAAAATTAAAATATTAAAAAATTACAATAAAATTAAAAAAAAACCTTAAAATCCAATTAAAAAAAAATTGAAATCCTTCAAATACCAAGTAATATCGCTTATCGGGTCATGATTTCATGCCTTTCATTTTCCAGAAACCTGACACCCGATAATATTTTACGACAATATTTTGTCATCCCCATATCGTATATTAAAATACTATTTAAAAAGTTTTGTATGGCTACATTAGACGCCCGATATCTGATATGTGATACAACAGATACCCGAGGTCTTGATATCGGATATCGAACGTATCTTTAAACCAAACTTACATATACCACTGATGTTTGGATATCCGAGGATCATTTAGAAGAGACTAAGGGTTAAGCAGAAGATTAAGCATGGATTTAAGGAAATAAAACACATTATTAAATTCTTAACATGTCTGGTTTTCAACAAGTCCCGAGGTCGCAAGATTGATTTATTACAATGGCTGGTTAATAAACTCTGATGGAAATTAGAAAAAAAAACGTCGGGCTTCTGAGTTATTGTGACATGACAATGAGCGTATCTGACCAAATATTAACCTTCAATTACGTGGAATTCCCATGTTTTCACTATCATTTTTAGCATTACCAGCAGCTGTGAATGTTTTTTTTTGAAATATTTCCACAAGAACAACTTTCAGTTTCCCTTGCAATAAAATTAAGTTCAAGTTTCCTTTTACATTTATCCTTATGAAGAATTCTTTGCATCACTATATTTGATTTTTCCTTTGTATAGTTGTTACAGTGTAATATAACCACCCAGAGGATCCAAAAAGCAGGCTAAGGCCACTGATACATTAGCTAAGGAAAATCCCAATGCTTTCCYGTTCTTGAATACTTCACATGACGTTGGTGTCAGCTGCAAACAATGGAACGAGATGTATGAGTTTTTKGAGATRGGAAACTTCTCAAATAAAMATCCAKAGGAATCTGACAAATTTGTGGATATTCGTCATTCGACCCTCCATAAGATAGTAGCCAGACCAGTCTTGACGCCATATTTAGAAATGGTACATTGGGTTATTTGTCATGTGGATTTAAACACCTGCACTATAGCAAATGAGGCAAAACAGGTAATGGGGTCTTTTATTTGTCATGTGGATTTAAACACCTGCACTATAGAAAATGAGGCAAAACAGGTAATGGGGTCTTTTTGCCTTGAAGATTTAGAAGCAATGTGTAAATTAGTCACGCCTGAAATCAAATTGGATGAAAAATTTCTTGATGCATTTGTGAGAAAAGAGGTAACTGATATGCAAATATAGATGCCTGAGTTAATTAAAGAATGGTTGGTTGGTTGATGATTCCAATTTCAAATCAGATCTAAAGGATTGTATCCTATTAACATTGTGAATCATCTCCTATGGCATTGGCTGCCATGTTATGTAGACTACATGGAGAACCTAATGCTCTTCAATTAAAATTAGAATGGGTTCCTTTGATTCACCAGGTTTTGGATAAAAGAAAGATTTTTAACTGGGAAGTCATCTTATCCAACAATTTGAAGAGGCAAGTTGAGAAAATATTGGCAACTCCCCTTGGTTTTACTCAGTTTTTCATGTTTGGTTATTTGATATATGTAGTATGTGCTAAAAGTTAAAACAGCTTTCCCATTGATGAAATGGAGCTGGTCTCCATCACATCAACCTATTCACATTTATTGCAGCAAGCTTTTGGGTTTAAATGCTAAACAATGCTTCTATGAAGTTTGTAACAACTTTATAATTCCATTACATCAACTCCTATGTAGTTACCCACCTCTTAGATTTTCAAACGATGCAATGACAAGCATTTCATCTATTGGTGGTGATTGGTTCATTGAAGAATCTTTTTCTTATATAAGGATTTATGTGTGTGAGGCTCCACCACATGCTGTCCCTAGGTATGTTCCAGATAGGCTAGTTCTTAGGGAGATTGTTTATCAAACAACTGGTACAGGTATAACATTGGCTCTAAAGTCTAGTTCAAAGAAGGTCTGGCCTTATTTTCTAATCAAGTTGGGTATTTTCTCCTTATCTGATTATCAGCATGCCAGAGTGGAGGAAACATCTCTTGAGAAGATCCAACTATCTCATATTTCTTTCAAAAAACATGATCCTTTGAACATTGTACATAATCATTGTCAAGCCTTAATAAATTTCAAAGGTTACAAAGATGACCACATTCCTTTTGATGAAGTATTCCAAAGAGCTCAATCATACAAGGAAGTATGTAAAAGAATTGAAGAGATTCCAGAAGGTCCTAAGAGAGATGGATTTTTAGCCTTTCAAAGACATAGGAATTTGTCTTTGGGAAATATATTCACAATTGGTCATCAATCTCTCCAAAGCAACCAGAATAGGGGAATCAACCTTAGCTAGATCAAGAGTTGGATACTACACAGAAGAATGATCCACAAAAGAATCAACTAGAAGAAAACATGGGTGCCATTGCAATCACTGCTATCTCTAAAACTCCTCTGGCATCATTTCTAGGTAATCCTTCTATTGAAATTGTTTAACTTGATTCTTTAGATCCAGTTGTAGAGGAGACACCTCCTCTAGGTGAATATTTTTTTAGTCCTGATAAAAAAGACATTATAAAGGGAAAACCTCGAAAAAGGAAAATGGAACAAATAGGAGATACTCCTCTCAAACAGGTCATGGTATGGAATGCATCAAAACTTGATGACCTAGAATTTGTTGGTGAAGTTTCATACTCAATGGAAAATTTTTCTCATGCTAACAAGTGGTCTATTGATAATATCAAAATTATTATCAGTCAACAACAAGACAAAATTGAGTCTTTCGAGAATATTTGCAACAAAAAAAAAATCTCTGGCTAAGTCGGATTACCAAAATCGAATTAATGCTATTAAACAACAACATCAAGATCAACTTCAAAATATTGAAATCCATTTCAAACAGGAGACCAAGAAGTTCCAGCAAACATTTGCAAAAGAGATTATAGAAAATGATGGAGAAATAAATAAGATTTCCTCACAGGTCAAATATTTGCAAGGTACACAATTGGCATGGTAAAGCGTAAAGGAAGAGGCTTTGACATCCAATGAATATCTCATATTATCTCAGGAATATTTATATGATAAATTGAGTCATGTTGGGAAATTCAATAAAACCCATTATCAAATATAAGTTGTCTGAATTTAAACATGTTTAAGATACATTTGAGAAAGTGAAGAGTTGGTAGGAAAAATACAAATCAGCTCCAGATAACATCTCACACATTTCTGAGCGAGACAAAATCATAATCCAAATCACTTTGGACACTTGGGTGGAGAAACAAAACCATTCACAGAGCCTGGTCACAAATGCAATCAAATATTGTTCTAACATTTGGGATAATGAAGTAACGCTATCATCATTGAGTTTGATATGTCTAATGTACAATTTCTGCGAGTTTTAGTCTTGGTATAATCTTCCTTCAGTGATCTCCAACAATAGATAAAATACATTGAGGGATTGATTCAAGGTTTAGATAGGTGGGATATGAAAGCAATCAACCAAATCCTTGTCAATCGAGCAACATGCACAAAAATCATCAACAACTTTTGTTCCAAGTTACAAGGAGAAATAACACCATTGTAGGAAAATTTTTCTATTGTGAAATTCATTTGGATAAGTCAACTCTTGGACTCATCTCACAAACCAAAAATGAAAGCAACAAATCAAGCAAATGACCCTTCAAAGTTGAAACAAATTTCTTTATTTATATTTTTCTCTATTTTTAGTTTTCCAAGAATTTTGATTTTATGTTATATTGAACCTTATTTATAGAATTTTGGAGAAAGGACAAAGGTGTTGGTGTTATTGATTGTGTGTTTTCATTGATGGCAACATGAGTCAAACATGTACAGTAGTCAGAGGAAAAGGAAGATCACCTTGGGGTAGAAGCAATTCGTGATCAGTGTTGATCACAATAGGATCAACGTAGATCCTATGTTCCTAAAGCTCATGAGATATAGCGGGGAGATTCCACAAAGAATATCAATATGGTATTTTCATTATATGTCTTTGAGATTCTAAATCTTAGGAGAGATAACGTAATAGGTTGCGTAGAAGACATAGCACGAGGTGTAGAGGAATCCTATATAAACCAAAAGCTCAGAAGAGATGGCGTAGTTGAAGTAACATAGTATACAAATTTCTTCGAGTGAACAAATACCTTTGTAAAAGATCTGGTTACAACAACTGTTAGATTAGTTCAGGATATATCATGATCGTCAGATAGAATCAAGTAGAAGGACAGGATAAGCGGACCCCATAAGACATGAAGTCTTGAAACCTCTGAAGTCGTGAACTCCCGTCGACCATCAAAGCACGTGGACAAAATTTGGGTTAGTTCTCAACCGTTGGATCAAACAGTTAACTCTGATGCTCACCACTCCAGTGAAAAAGAGTTTGAAACAAATAAGTTTACCCAAAGGCCGAAGCCCGGAAGTCGCGAACTCCCATCAAACATTGGATAAGAGAAAGAATAGGAAATCCTATAAACCATTGATTTGGAGTGAAAATATCGAAACCGTCAGATCACGCTAAGGAAGTTGGTGGTCAACTCCGACATTGACCTACTTCGGCGATAAGCAACTCAGATAAAATAAGAACTCCCAAACCGTAGAGTTTCAGAATAAACAAAGGTTGTCAGATCAAGATAGTTGAAGATCTAGTCCCCGAGGTGTAGGACAGTCGGTGACATAGTGTGTTGTTAAGGCACTCTGTGATGTTAAAGTCACCGGTTCGAAACCTGTGGGGACAAAAAATCCATCCATGTTAAGGGTTGGTGTGGCTCAGGCCGAGTGCGATCCCTAGGTGATTTTGATGGCTTAGATGCCCCTGAGTCGCGGTTTCATAGCCACATGTTAGTCCCACATGTCACGAACAAACTAACAAACAAAAAATATAGTTGAAGATCTACGGTTCTTGGGCTCTAAAGATGTCCTAAAAACAACCTTAGTATAACATTAATTTATCAACTAAGGATTCGTCTTTTCTTTCAAGAATATCAACAAAGTCTAAGTAGATAATGGTAGAGGTTAAAATCGCGTAGTTAAAGCAAATTTGAGTTTATCAATAATCAATTTCCTCACACATTCATTAAAAAATCTGAAACTAAGAACTTAATCAACATAATTGTAATCTGATCACTAAGTTCACACTGCGAATTAAAACATCAAACAATTTGTTGAATTCACCTAACTAAGAAACAATAATTTAATCTGCGAAAACACTTAATGAATCAATCTATCAATCATTATTTAACCTGCTAGAAAAGAACAACGAATTATTGTAAAATTAAGAAGGAACAACAAATGTGAATTTAAGCGAAAGGAACAACAAATGTGAATTTAAGAGAAAGGAACAACAAATGCAAATTTAATAAAAGGAACAACATATGTGAAAATGAGGAACTCTCAAGCAATAAACTACAACAATCGGAAATGGAACAACAATCGATAACCTTCAAATGAAACATCTATCCTCTGTAATTAAATAGCATAACCAATTTATAAAAACATCAACACACTTGTGAATTTATCTTAACTGTTGCAAATAAATTTAAATCACAGAACTGAAATAAAATTTATACGATTACAGATTGAGACAGTAACTCCTTCCGACTGGACCCACGGTCTTCAGAAGATACTGCTGCTAAAAACTCATTATGCAAAGATGATTAAAACACTCAAGGATTTCATTAATTCCATAGTTGGTAAATAATTTACAATGGACTGCTTGTATAGAGCAATTCATAGATCTGAATCCTTGGATAAATTTCTTGGATGATCTCTATGGTTCATCAACCCCTATATATTACAATGATTGCTTTTACTATTTATAAAGATTACAAAATAGAGAGTCAATCTTACTCAAAACTGCTTTGCACCTGATTTCTTCAATCTCCAATAGTCTATGCATCTTCATAATCTTCTTAACTATCTTGAGTTTAACAATAATTGTCCATTTTTGGAATAAAATCAAACAATTCAAACCGAAATTCAGAAATGATCTAATATCACTCAATAACATTTCTAGAACACTTTTTAATCATTTTCTTTCCTAACTATTTTTAATTAATAGAAAAGTCAGTAAATAATATATCATAAACCATGGTAATAAGGAGGATATTTGTACCTTTTTCTCAACTCAACATACCCCCCAACTTACCTTTTTGCATTTCCCCATGCAAGCAGAGAGTTTACATGTAAAGAAGTGATGCTGAAGGGAGGAGAGGTCTTTTCTCCAGGTCTCTTGAACCCATTCTTACCTCTAAGCTCTTCAAAAGAAGCATCTTCTTCCTTCTTACACATTTCATAAATACTTTGATAACCCTCTTGAGGATACCAAATAATGGGAGGACTGTACCTGCATCCAATCTAAGAAGGCCCTTCATTTTGGATCATTCTAGTATACCTCTCTAACCTGAAGGTGCCTGCATGAAATTTTTTGAAACCAAAGGGTTCCCTATTCTTGACTGCATTTGAGGAGACATCCCATCTGAGTTTGGAAGAAGAAATAACTTCTTCTTTAATCTCTCTAAAATACCGTAGACCTGAACTTATAACATGTCTGTGGATGGGGGATAAGGATTCTACAACCTTCTCCCTCTTCATGAATGTTCAATGTTGCATGATGGTTTTAAGGGCCTTAGGAGGTTCCCCTCTGATCCATAGGTCTAGCCCAGTCTTCCTTTTCATAAAAACCTTGTGTGCTTTAGCCCACATGGTTCGGTTTTTGGCAAAGGACAAGAATGCCTGAAATTGTATGTCTCCATTGAAAGGACTGGGGTTCTCTTTTCTTTTTTCTCCTAGGATGAAATTGTGAAAGTATAGTTCAAACGGAAAGTATTGTACTCCCTCCTCTTGTTTTCTAAAACATGAAACAAAATCAGAAACAACCGTGAACTCAAAATTTTTTCATGCTCTAATAGATTTTATCCTTAGCAACAAATAATGTTCTAATGAAAATAAGGTGTAATTAGTAGCAGGAGCCCTGCAAACTACTATATCAGAATAAACAGAGAAAATTTCTTTGATTTTCTCCAAAGCTCCATATAACTAGACCTGTACTTTCTTCACCTTTCCTTGAGCTCTGTTGAGCCCATCAAAAGTCTCATTCTCTATTTTTGACATGGATTGAAGTTATTTGAAAACTTTATGATGTTCTGCCATTGTTACCATTTCACTTCTACATTGAGTTAGGGTTTGTTGGGTTTTCACCAACTCTGCCTCCAACCTGTTAATAATGACATCCTGTTCATGAGACTGAAATGCTTCCTCAGTCTGAACAACTGTCTCAATTGTTGTTGGGGCATCTATTTGGGTCTCTATGTCAATTGTCTCCAAAGGAATAGGAAAATATGTAGGAAGCACTTCTTCAGTTTGAGCAACTGCTTCTTCTGATGCTGGAATCTCTGTTTGAGTTTCTATTTATACTGTTTCCAATGGAGCATGCAATTTTTTTTTGTTCCAACAGAATTGGTGTGGACTATCCTTCTGGGAAGTGGATTTCTTCCCTGTACTCTAGGCCTCTTGGATTTCTTCTTCTCATAGGCCTTGTCATCTTTCTCCAACTACTTCCTTAGCTATCTAATTATTTCTTTTAATCTACCAACTTTTTGTTTCAATGCTTTGATTTTTTTAACCCTTTTCCTCAATATCTTGTTTTCTTGTTTCAATTTTTTGATTTTATTGTGGCCCTTGCCTGTTTTTTTCTATTTATGGGGAATTTCAAGATATTCCCCTCCTTGATCAACTAGTGACTGCTCCCCTGTTTCGTCTAGGTGCTCTGTCTATTCTAAATGATTGTTTACCTCAATGTGGAGTTCTGGTTGTTCTGTATCTTCAGGAGTTGGCATCTCCATGTCGGGGAGATCCAAGATAGGGTTTGAATGAGAAGAAGTTGGTGCTTGGTGTTCTCTAGACCTGTTTGTGTCTTCAGTAATTGATGTTCCTAAATTTCCCAGTACTTGAGCCATCTCTACTTCATAACTTCTGAAGAACTGTTATGTAAGGATTTCAAGTGATGGTTGCTCTATCTGTTCATTTTCTTGAGTGTTCTCATGTGAGGTTTGTTCTGTTTGCATAGTTTCCTGAATGTTTTTAGGTTGACTTGTATTTTTACCCCTTCTTCTTTTCATAGTAGAGGTTTTAGGGACAACAATTGTTCTCTGTCTCTTCTTCTTTGATGTTTCTGCCTGTTTGGTCTGAGTTTCTGCCACCTGGATGGGGCCTGCTTCTATTTCAGGCTGGGGTAGTGGAATTTCACTTTGGGCACTGTCTCCTTCTACCTGAGCTGTCTCAATTACCTGTGGGTGGATTTCAGGTTTCTTGATTTGTAGGGGCCTATCAGGCTCAATTAAATCTCCCCAAGTTATTTGTGTTTGGCTCAAGGCCTTGTTTATTATTAATTTTACTAGTCCATGGTGACTAATTATATTGACAACATCTTTGTCCTTCTAAGTCCTTGCAGCAACTTCATGCAGCATGGCATTTAAAAAGAATGGAAAATTTATTACTAACCTCTGTTTTAGTGCTGCTAACAGTTTAAGGTGGCGCAGTCTCACCACATCGTACCTCCCATCACATGTGATATACCTTTGTATTACTCCTGCTAGCTCCCTCCATGGCTTGCTGAGAGCAGTGGGGCTGAGTCCTTTCCCTTTTTTATCGAGTTCTTCTTTTGGTTCTATGAAGGACTCCATAGCCTCCTTGAGTGTTGTATACTTCCCGATCCACTGCGTGCCTTTGTTGGGGAGGCTTATTATGTCCACTATAATTTCCTCAGTGACTGGAATTTGTATGCCTCGGATCACGGAGACTCCCCTTTGTAAGTTTTGGAAAAATGCTAGCGTGATGTTTATGTCGTATCCCTGCAATCTGTTGAAATATTTTGTCCACCCCAGATGATGCAAAATTTCCATGGCTCGATCGGTTATTTGCAGCAATGTGGGATCTCAGTGGACACTTCTACCACTCATGTCTTCTATAAACAAATCAGGACAACTATCATTCTCGATTGCAACTTAGTTAGACCATCTTTTGAGAAAGTATTACCAGAAATGGTAAAAATCACAGAACAACAAATGTATATAAAAATGTGATTTTTCCCATTAATTATAATCATTGTGATCTATCAATAAACATGCAGAATATCTGCCCCCTGATAAATGAAAAGGTCAGCCTCGACCGTCGATATGTGCGAGTGTAATGATGGCAAGTAGTTCAAGTGAGGGGTAATTACTACACTGTCACCGCCGCTGGGAGAACAATCATTAATCAACTTCAAAAGCACTTTAACAGTAATCATGAACAATAATCACTCTTTTGTGGGAAATTCAAATTCACATACCTATGTTCAAAAAAATGTTTAAGGAAAAATATTCTGAGTAATCTAAATTTTCTAACGTTTTATATATTTTCCACATGTCATAACTTTTTTACTTTCCCTTGTGTTAAATATAACCAGAATTATAGCCTCTTTGTTAAGAAAGGAAGTCTAGGAACACACAAAAAAACTTAGCGTATTTAAGGTAAACTTCCATACCACAGGCAGAGCCACTGCTTCCAGTAGGCGTCCATAGCCTCGATAGGGTTTCCTTTTAACCCATATATGAGCTCGTGTCCTCAATAAATAGTTTGAATCGTATTTTCCCAAAAAAAAGCCACTATCCTGGTTTGGTAGCCAGATAATGATAATGCCATTCACTAGATCGTAACCTAAGTGAACAAACTGGCTCGTGATGAGACCTCTTGTCCTTTGATGCTAAATGCCAAAGTACATTGCCCTGGTGTGGTAGCCATAGTGGGAATGTCCCTTATGTTATTTTTTGATGATCATGGTAGGTTGGCTCATGATGAGACCCCCTATCCTTTGTGGGAGAAGTTTATTTCTTTATTTAATTTTTATTTCCATTTTGTTTTTAGGCTTTATTAAGGGAGGCTCATCTACTCCTTAAGAGTGAGCGATAGCGTAAGAAGTGTAAGAATGCAAATTAAAAATGTGCCTTAGACTCCTTATTATGATATGAAGGCAAATTATCATTCAAGCATATGTATATATATAGGGGAAAGAAACAAATTATGGTGGTTAACGATTATGAACAATATTAAGATAATTTAGAGAAATCAATCCAAAAACAATTTGGTAAGGTATGCTAAATAGTCCACAAAAGAAAATGACAAATTGTCACCATGATAACTAGAAGTGATGTTGTTGAAAATTAATTAGTGAAGTTTATACCCAAAGGAGTGGCTAACGTATCATCAACATGGTTTGTTCATGAAAAATCATGTCTTTCGAAGGAAAGGAACAACAATAAGGAAAAATCGCAAAAGGAACAATAGTTGTTTCTTTCGAATGAAAAACACTATCCAAAAAAGGAACGACAATTGCACGAAGGGAACGACAGTTGTTCCGTTCAAATGAATGACACTATGTGGAAAGGGAACAACAATCGCATGAAGGGAACAACAATTTTTCTGTTCAAATGAATGACACTACGCACAAAGGGAACAACAATTGCATGAAGGGAACGACAGTTGTTCTGTTCAAATGAACGACACTACGCGCAAAGAGAACAGTAATCACATGAAGGGAACGATAACTATTCCATTCAATTGAACGACAACGATGATTTTCCAGTTTTAACCATCTCATTAAATAATTGGATACCACCCGCAGACGTTTTTAGGGAATCTAGGATTGATTAGTCATCAACTAAATTCATTCAGTTTTTATGGTTATTCAATGATATAAGTATTGGATAGTTTTTTAGTGCCATGCATTCATTTTCAATTTATTACAGTCGCCCGATTTTAGCTACGGAACATGACATATTCATCTTCTATGTAAACAAAGTTTATATTTTGCTAGATCTTCAAAATGAGACGGGAGTAAATTGAAATTTTGGATAAGGAATAGAAAAGAGTGCTAATTATATTTATTATAGTCATCTTTTCTAGTTCTTATTCTCCCAAGTGACTTTCCTAGAAAGTAAAAAAAAAAAAAACTCAATCAAATCTGTAAAGAAATCTATATACACTATGTACAGTGCTGGTAAAAATCGCAATTTTATGAAGTTGAAGCTGTTGGGTTACCTTCCCAGCCAGCTAAAATATGAACAGTAGGATCACTACTTACTTCTTGGCAAAAGGATTCTTTCGAGAGTGGTTGATGGTAGAGTCGCAACCGATTTCCATTTTCCAGAAAAGGAGAACCAGACCCGTCGATGGTGACAAAAGTGACAATGCCATTATCATGAACTCCATTGATTTCATACGGTCCCAACCACCTTGTCTGCAATTTTCTAGGAGAATCTTGAAATATGGAATCATAGAGAACCGCCTAATCACCCTTCTGGAAGGATTTCTTCTTGATATTCTTATCGTGCCAGCTAGCTCTCTGCTTCTGAATAAAAACTATGTGTTGAAGGGTGAATAAGCATGCTTCATCCAACTCATTGAGTTGTTGTAAGCATTGTGCGTGTGCCTCTGTAAGATCTAGTCCAATTTCCTGGGCCATTCTTAGAGTTTTGATCTCAAATTCAATTGGAAATATAGATTCTTTTCCAAAGACTAGGTGATAAGGAGAGTATCCAGTAATGTTACGCCATGTTGTGCGATAGGCCCATAAGGCATTTGGAAGCTCAACTGCCCAATTTTGGCGGTTTGTTGAGACTGTTTTTGTCAAGATTGACTCTAAGAATTTATTAGTACTTTCCACTTGTCCGTTTTCCTGTGGGTGGTATGGGGAGGTAACTCTGTGTTTAATGTGATAATTACACAGAGTGGCCATGATTTTATGTGCTGTAAATTGTGACCCTCCGTCAGTGATTACTTCCCTGGGTAATCCATAGCGTACAAATAACTCAAAGATAAACTTAATGACTGCTTCCTTTGTTGCATTTGGAAAGGCTACTGCCTCTACCCATTTGGTCATATAGTCTATCGCAACTGGTATATAGGCCTTCTAGTTTGATTTTGGGCTGAAGGGGCCAACAAAATCCAGTTCCCATCTCTCAAAAGATTCAGCCACCACTTGTGCTTGTAGAGGCATTTCATCAGATTGGCCTGGTCGACCCATCCTCTGACAGCTGTCGCAGGCCTGGACATATTTCTTTGCATCTTTGAATATTGAGGGCCAATAGTATCCCATTTGTAAAACCTTATGCCCAATTCTGCGGTTTGCAAAATGTCTTCCACAAGGCTCATCATGACCTGCCTTCAAGACATTGTAAATTTCGTCATCTCTTACACATCTTCGGATCTGAAGATCAGACCCTGTGTGGAAAATATATCCACCAATCCAGGTGAATCGTGCACTGCATTGAACGATTAGTTTCCTTTCTCTTGATGACATGTGTGATGGTAGTTTCCCAACTGCTAGATAATTCGCCACATCAATGTACCACGGTGTCTTAATAGTGACAGCAAACAATTGTTTGTCTGGAAATTGGTCTTCAACTATCAAAGAGTCATTTATTTTGGGCATGCGAGACAAGAAATATGCAACGGGATTCTCTCTTCCGGGCCGATCCTTGATGGTGATGTTGAATTCCTGCAATAGTAATAACCACTGAGTAACCCATCCATTAGTAATCAACTTGTTAGCTAAATATTTAATAACAGAATGATCAATATACAAAATAATTGGATAGCATGTTATATAGTGGTGAAATTTATTAATAGCATGTATAATGGCTAAACAATCGTTTTATGTTACCATGTAATTTAATTCAGTGGGAATAAGATTTTTGCTAATAAAATAAATAGCATATGGTTTCTTGTCTTCTTCTTGTCCAAGGACAATGCCTATGGCGATATCCGATGCATTTGAAGAGATATGAAATGGTAATTTCGATTTTGGTCCTCTTAGCACCGATGTTGTTGAAATCAGCTTTTTGAGTTTTGCAAACACAACATCACACTTATCAGACCACTGAAATTCCACATTACTAGTTAAAGCATGTAAAGGTGCAGTTGTTCTCGATTTTTTTTCTATGAATCCACGATAATATCATGCATAGCCAATGAAACTACGTACCTCAATTTGTGTATGAGGTGTATGTAGATTAAGATTACCTCTATTTTTTCTCAATCTACCTTGATTCCATCTGCAGAAACATAGTGTCCTAGTACCACACCTTCGGTCATCATCATATGACATTTCTCATGACTCAAACATAGCCTAGTAGCAATGCATCGTTCCAGTACCTTCTCCATATTTCTTAGAACTTTATCAAAATCAGTGCCATAAGGGGTGAAATCATCCATGTAAACTTCAATTCCTTCGTTAATCAAATAAAAAAATATGCTTAAAATGGCTCTTTGGACTGTAGCTAGAGAATTACATAATCCAAAGGGAAATACTCTATATGTGAAGGTACCCCAGGGACATGTAAATGTAGTTTTATCTTGGTCTTCCAGAGCAATCTGGATTTGATTATAACCACTAAAGCCATCTAGGAAGGAAAAAAATTGCTTCCCTACTAAAGTATCAATTACCTGATCAATAAAAGGTAGGGTAAAATGGTCCTTATGGGTAGCTTTATTGAGTTCTCTATAGTCTACAAAGATCCTCCATTTCCCATTTTTTTGGGGGACAATTACTAGTGGAGAGATCCACTGACTATTTGAAATAGGATATATGAAATCTACATCCAACAGTTTATGTAACTCTTCTTTAACAATGTCCCTGAGATTAGGATTTAATCTTCGTTGGGGCTGTTGGATGGGTTTGGAATATTTCTCAATATAGATATGATGTGTACAGAGTTGGGGATCAATTCCCTTCATGTCGAGATACTCCCAAGAAAAATCTTGTTGATATTTAGAAAGGATATGAATCAACTTTTGTTGTTGCTACTTATTCAAATTAGCATTAATATTCAGAAACCTCCCTGGTACAATTTCAACTGATATGTTGTTATGGAAAACAGTAGTGTGAATTTGTTGCTCCATAAATTCTTCCAGAGGATCTCCTTGTGCTTCATTATCTAAAACAACTTTTAGCATTTGACATGTTGGGTTGCTTATAATGGTTGGGTTATTAATGAAGCTACTGATCACATCATCTTCTAGTTGGTTCTTGAGCCCGAGAGCTTCTTCCAGTGTGAGAGGAGATTGTAGGTTTTTTTTTTTGATATCTAGGTGGTGGCAACTGCTGATGTATGATAGGCAGACTTGGTTTAGTTGGAGGATACAAGATGAGGTTCTTTGTAGCACTTCCTCTAGAAATTTTCATGTTGCCTATGTGATATCCTATGTATGCATCTGTTGTTGCGAGCCATGGTCTTCCCAATATCAGTGGGTGTCCATCGAGTCTACTTCTTGGGTTGATAACTAGGAAATCAGTTGAGTATTCCCAAGAGTCGCGAAATTGCTATATCTTGTAATGTGCCGACTGGTTTAACCACCGATCTATCAACCAATTCTAACATAATTTAAGTATACCCAGGATGTTACAGGTCTCGATGGTCAGATTATTGATGGTTTCCCCCAAATACACTAGTGTATTTGGAAAAAATATCCATGTATCTGAATTGTTCTCACAAGATTCCATGGGTCTGTATACTTTATCGACTCCTACTTACCTAGAATGAGATCGGACAAATCTCCTACCACGTGAATAGTTTATGGATTCTTATCTTTCCTGACAAGCTTCTTCCCACATAATTCTTTAATTATTTTTGCATAAATTGGGATGTCTTGCAGAGCTTATAGGAGTGGGATATTAACATATAGATTCTTTAGTTCCCCTATGATATCAAATTTAGGATATACAATTGTTTTTTCTATCATTAGCCTCTTGGGAAACAAGGGAGAAGGAATTACGACCTCATCAGGATTTTGTTGCTCGACTATGTTTTCCCCCTATTCTGCTTCTTCTGTTATGACCATAGTCGAGGGTTATATTGTTGGTTGTATATTATTCTCATTCTCCTGCTCTTGGTGAATGTTACTTTCTTCAGGAGAAATTATGCTCCTTGACCTCAACTGGATTTCGCTGCACCCTAAAAAGTTGATTTCACCCTCAAAATTCTCGACAATTTGCATGAGTTGGGCTGGTCTGTTGTTTAGATTCAGGTTGGGTTGAGCTGGTAGTTAAGGGAACATTTGAGGTTGAGGGTTTTGGGGTAATTGAAGTGGAGCTTGTAAAGTGGGATGAGCTTGAGGAGCCATCCCCATGGGTTGATTGGTCATTTCCATGGGGCACTACCAGTTTTGATTCCAATTGGGGGCTTGGGCAGCTGTGTTAGTCCATTGTGAAGGATAGGGGTTATTATTTGAATTCTGCCAAGACGGGGTAGGGTATTGCAAGTTAGGTCAGGTGGGATTTGCAGTTGGTTGATTTGGCCAGGGTGCAGTAGGATATTGTTGGGACTTCCAGGTGGGGTTAACAAATGGTTGGCCCTACCATGTGTTTCCATAATTATGCTCTTGATTATACTGCCTAGAAAAGAAAGAAGAGGGATCTTGTAGTGCACTTGGGGGATGAGCCTGCCATTGGCGACGCTGAGACATCAAATATACTAGTTATGTTTCCTCTTTTGCTTCTTTAAAGACATCTTTTAGTCCCGGGAGTGATGGAAATTACTCTGTTGCATGGTCTTTGGCATAGATGGCGCAAATCTGAACCACATCCAAGGGACTTTCCCTCAGACCATATTTCCTTCTGCATTGGTGGAAAAATATGGCCAACGACTATTCTTCTTTTTATTGTTTTTGTTTAGCCTACAAAACATCCAATTGTGTAGTCAAAGTACTCAAAATGTCAGTTTTAAAATTTTCTAAAAGATTACCAACTTCTGCTCGGGTGACGCTCCCGCTAGTATTGTTACTACTTCTGGTGATGGGGGCTTGTATTCCCAATCTGGTTCATGGACTTCCTTGTGAACACCTGATGCACAATTGGACAATGTTATC
Organism: Picea engelmannii; assembly: GCA_009831015.1. Lineage (NCBI taxonomy): Eukaryota > Viridiplantae > Streptophyta > Pinopsida > Pinales > Pinaceae > Picea > Picea engelmannii. The sequence continues at coordinate 1,197,568 of ML779505.1, read as the reverse complement.
ATAAGTTTCTTGATAAATATCACCTTTTCCCATTAAATTCAATGTTTCTACCCATTCATCCTTCATACCTTTTATCAGAGTGTCTTTAATTACCTCATCTGGTAGTGTACCATAAGGTGATATATGCAAGCTATATTGAAACTTTTCAATATATTCTTCTAATGTTTCATTTTCTTTTGCTGTCATTTTAAAGATTTCATCTTTTAGATCCCTGGTTCTACAGTAATCTTGATATTTTGTAAGGAAGGCTTGTTTCATTTCATCCAATGAATTTATGGTTCCTCCTCCTAGTTCCATAAACCATCGCAAAGCTACTCCTTTCAAGGTGGAAGGAAATAGTTTCAGTTTCTGGGGTTAAGAGGTGTAGTCATAGCCTCTACACAGGACATCAAACTTGAATAAGAACGCATCAGGGTCCTCTGATATCAATCCATGAAAGGTTGGAATATTATGCAGTGGAATGGCTTTCATTGGGGCATTAACAACCAGGTCAACTATAGGATATTCCAAAGTGGAATTCTAGGGTCGCGGTGGATTTTGCTATGCCATTTGGTCGGAGATATGCCAATAGCCTTCAAGGATTTATCGGTCTGGGTGTTCTATTTGGGGTGGTTGATTACTTGGTCTCTTAGGATATTTAATCGTACTGACTATATCTTGGATTTCAGGTATTCCTTCGCCTATTAGAATCACAAGAGATCCAGGTTCAGGTGGTGGTGGGTTTGCCTCAACAATTCCATTGGTTTCCCCTTCTCCTTCTTCCAAATTACAAGAATTTCCCTCTTCTAAAGGGATGAGAGGTGGAGTATGTGTATTTTGGAAACTTTGCTCAGTCCCTTTAGTTCCGCTATGAACCTTAGTATGATCTGTAGTTGGTGAATTTGTTGCTTGAGGGATTCAGGTGGATCCTTTTCGAGGTCCAACCGAAGATTGAGATTCAACTTTTCGGATAATTTAGTCTATGAAAGTGATTCTTCCAGTGGGCACTGAGCCCTGGGCTTTTGTATTTTTTGGTGGGGGTTTTAATTTTTCAGGTTCTTTCTTCTTATTCATACACACTCACACAAAATTCTAAGCACCTATATAACCTCTATGCATCAGCTGAAGGTAGGTGTTGGCACAAGAATTTTACTTATTGCTTACATAGGTTATTACCTTCCATTTTCAATACCTCATCCTCCATAGATGCAACCTATGCTATCTTTGACATTCTCCCCGACAATGACACCAAAATGTTGGGCTCTAAAGATGTCCTAAAAACAACCTTAGTCTAACATTAATTTATCAACCAAGGATTCGTCTTTTCTTTCAAGAATATTAGCAAAGTCTATGCAGATAGTTGTAGACGTTAAAATTGTGTAGTTAAATAAAATCTGAATTTATCAATAATCAAGTTCCTCACACATTCATTAAAAACTCTGAAACTAAGAACTTACTCAAAAAAATTGTAATCTTATCACTAACATGCTGTGAATTAAAACATCAAACAATTTGTTGAATTCACCTAACTAAGAAACAATAATTTAATCTATGAAAACACTTAATGAATCAATCTATCAATGATTATTTAACCTGTTGGAAAAGAACAATGAATTACTGTAAAATTAATAAGGAACAACAAATGTGAATTTTAGCAAAAGGAACAACAAATGCAAATTTAATAAAAGGAACAACATATGTGAAAATGAGAGGAAATCTCAAGCAATAAACTACAACAATGGGAAATGGAACAACAATCGATAACCTTCAAATGAAACATCTATCCTCTGTAATTAAATAGCATAACAAATTTATAAAAACATCAACACTCTCGCGAATTTATCTTAACTGTTGCAAAGAAATTTAAATCACAGAACTGGAATAAAATTGATACGATTACAGATTGAGACAGTAACTCCTTCCGAATGAGCCTACGGTCTTCAGAAGGTACTGCTGCTAAAAACTCATTATGCAAAGATGATTAAAATGCTCAATTATTTCATTAATTCCATAGCTGGTAAATCATTTATAATGGACTTCTTGTACAAAGCAATTCAGAGATCCGAATGCTTCGATAAATTTCTTGGATGATCTCTATGGTTCATCACCCTCTATATATTACAATGATATGGATAAATTAAGTTATCCTGAGGATCGAGAGATCCTCAGAATTGGTTTTACTATTTATAAAGATTACAAAATTGAGAGTCAATATTCCTTAAAACTGCTTTGCACCTGATTTCTTCAATCTCCAATAGTTTATGCATCTTCATAATATTGTTAACTATCTTGAGTTTAACAATAATTGTTCATTTCTGCAATAAAATAAAACAATTCAAACCAAAATTCAGAAATTATCTAATATCACTCAATAACATTTCTACAAGACTTTTTAATCATTTTCTTTCCTAATTATTTCTAATTAATAGAAAAGTCAATCAAAAATATATCATAAACCATGGTAATAAGGAGGATATTTGTACCTTTTTCTCAACTCAACAACGGTGATAGATATATTCGACACTTCGACAATGATTGAAGGTTGATAAAAGTGAAAAAATCCTGTAGCCACGAAGTACCAAAGCCATGAAGTGCAAATCCATGATCCATGAGGGAGACATGTGGCAGAATTAAAAAATGACACATGGCCCAATCAGATGGTGACAAGTTTCAAGGTCGATGTGGCACATAAGGACTTTGAAAGTCACAAATCAAGGTGACACGTGGCACACATACTGTGGGTCCACGTCAACCTAGGTGATGTCAGCATACCACGTCACTCCAGGACTACAGCCTCCGAGGATGTCCAACTTCTCCTACCAGCAAAAGTGCCCGAAGCTCTGAAGGTCGAAGTCGCGAACTAAAATTTTTCATTGATCTAAGATCCTATAGGATATCACATGACCGTTAGATCAAGAAAAGTGGAAGAATAGTGTAAGCATGAGATGTTAACCTACAACAAGAGGTCACCGTCATTTTATGAATTATTCGGTAGGTAAACCTCCAAAGGAATTGAACTACTTCAGAGTTCTAGTAACCCGAAGTCCCAGAGTGTCGAAGCTCTGAAATAAGATCTGACCGTTCATTGAGGAGGAAGATCTATGGTCGAGATCCAAAAGCAAAAAAGTAACATGCATGAAGATAAGCTTGGTGGAGGTAACGCACAATGATCTGGATCATTAAAGTTTATGGACATGCTTCAACTCGAGATTAAAGTGCAAAGTGGCCAAGTGTTAAATATCCACTATGATGAAAGAGCACAGACTGTAGATCTCAACTCCTGATTAAGTCATGATCATCGATTTTTTTGAAGCCTCTAAGTAAGGCAGGATCGTCCATTCAACGAAAGATTAAAATCGACCATTTGATATACTAGTGAATAGAGTATACGCACTTCGAAAATTTTTATTCTGGAAGAATACAAGATTTGCGAAGTCCAATAATCTCGAATACCCGGAGAGTTGGAGCTCCTGTTTTCCTAAGTCTACAATGCTAGCTCTTGTTCATGTGAAGGTCCTTAAAGCAACTTGAGGGCCAAGTTCAATAACTACACAGAAAAAATGAGTTAAGCCCTTGGTTCTTAGCTGAAGGCAATATGAAAAATATATCAATAGGGAGTTCTTATATGTACTTCGATAAATTTTACTTCGGGAAGTATTACTCTGATAAAATGGAAGAAGGCCAAAGTCTAGAGGAATTGGTTCCAACATTGGTCTCGTGATAGACGAATAAGGGTGAAAGAAGAGGCGCTATGAACAATGCTTAAAATGGATAAGCCCGTGGTTTTGATCCCACAGTCATTTGAACATTGGTTTGAAGGAAGCAACTCATACAGATTTGATTTCTGTAAACATATTAAGGTCTGTAGAATAATTCGACGGAGATTAACACCATAAAAATACAGAGAGTTGTTAAAAGATCGAATATGATTTGTTGGCGAACTGAGGATGCAACATAAGCATGAGAATGATATAATGAGTTTATCCATATCTGTGATCAACTCATGAGGACAAAATTCAAATCAATATTAGTTAGTTAAATGAAGAGGTGCAATGATTCATGCAAAAAAGACACAATGGTTCAATCCTATACCTGTTGAAATACTATATAAACTAGAAGTGGTGGTGAATATAAGTGTGTCTTGGTGGATTATATATATATATATATATATATATATATATATAT
>ML779505.1:1170969-1185186 GCA_009831015.1 Picea engelmannii | reverse complement strand
AGAGAGTTCAAATCTCTCTTGATATTGGAGGATTGTATATTCCTCTTGGAGGTTTATCCCTCCCTTTACAATTGGAAGCTGTAGCTACCTTTGGAAGTCATTACTTCCCTTGAACAAAAACTATTGATTATTTCTCATATATTCTACATGGTGTATTGTGGTGTATTGGTGTAACTCTTATACTATTGTTCATTGCTCATTGGATATAATTGAATGGTTTAAGTATAAGTTGAGAAAGGTTTTTAAATTGTACTTGATACTGATTCACCCCCCTCTCAGTATCAACAGATTCACACCCTTGTCCTTTAAGACAAAGGAGAAGATAGTAAAACCCTATGAAACAACACAAACTTAGGGGGAGTTTTTAATTTGGTCAACAATTGAGGAAGCCATTGGATTAGGTTTAAAAGACTAGATCACTACAAAAATTGGTATCAATAAGACTACCTATTTGAACACAAAATCCCAAGAGATTGAGATAACAGCTTGTTAGCACTCTGTAATTTTCCCAAGGCTGAAGAGGCAGTCACAGAGGCAACATTAAAACCACCTCGAGTCTTGGGTCTATCCCTCCAAGACTCAGAGACGGATCTCTCTATCTGATATAACTTTGTTTGAAGAGATATTAGGCTAGCTATGAAAGTATGGGGTTGTTTTTGTTTTTTAAATATTTAGATGAGGGTTTGGTTGACAAGTTGCTCAGATCGCCATTGGGCTATGGGGTCTGTTTATAAGATAAGGATCAACTCAACCCTAGAGGCAAATGTCTCCACAGGGAAAGATAGTAACAACTGTTGGATCGTCTTAGATTTAGTGCAGATGAAAGGGATGAAAAGGGAGAGATCCACTGAACAAAGGAGCAGTTAATAATTCCTTTATAAAGCTTCAGATGAATAACATATAGATTACTGAAAAATTGGATAAAGAGTATGCATACATAAATTCTTCTCCATTACTCTCTTTCAACAATAAGAAATGAAAGTGCTTGAATGATAGCAAAAAATAACTGAAAACAGACAAGGAACACACCACCAATGCTCCTACACAAGAATCCTGTAAATCCACTTCTCTATTACTGGTTAATCATTTAAAAATTATAGACAAAACATACTGGAGTAGCAAGGCCCACAGTCCAGCCAAAAGGAAAAACTTCACAGGTCGAACCCCTTTACATTAAAATCCTCTGAATAAATAGGGGATATACCCCAACAAGTCGTGTCAATTATATTTAACACACCCCTGTAGCTGACTGTCTAATCATATCCCTATCATAAAAACTTTTTATCCCATGGCTGGATGATGGAAAATAACTTTGACAACACCAGTCATCCAACTGATCAGCTATTGGATCCTGAAAAGACTAACAAGACTATTGCATTGATTCAAATGAAATTTCCTAACTTTTTATGTATTTATCCTTCAACAATGGTTCAAGAGTCTCCTTCAAAATTTGAAATGAATTAAATCACAATGGTACAGAGTTATTTTGGATTAACGAATAATTTGTCTCAGGCTTTAAGCTTTCATTTGGAATTTGAAACTCAGAGTAGGTAAAGTGTTGCAATTCTGGGTTTAGAACAACCTCCATATCCTTAATGGCATCTGCAACTAATTGATCAGAGGAATTTCTGTCTTCACTATTTACAACTGGCCTAGAGTTTCTTTTCAGAAATTGAAAAGATGAGAAACATAAGGGCAAAGTGTTTTCACTTACTCTGAGATTTTCTGCACTTTAATCATTGCTGTCATAATTTCCATGTGCAGATTGATTTTCATATTTGAGTTGTAACTGATCTTCTTCCTGCCAAAAACATGCTGTTGGTTTCTTTGAATAGTCAACCTCTATTTCAGCCTCATGATCATCATCATACTGGTCACACTTGGGTAGATTATCCAAGTGAGGAATGTCGTCAAACATGCACATCATATCAGCTAGTTGTTCCTCTGCAAGTTGAGATGGAGCTTCATCTTTGACTGTGTTGTGAATTGAATACATGAAAGAATCATTATCCAAACCATGGTACCAAGGATAAACAACAAAATGTTTGGGAACAATGACCTTTTCTTTCTCTGAAATCAATGGAACATGATGTCTTTGGACAACAAGCTCATCTTTCCTATTGATCCTCTGCATCATCTTTTCCATGGCACTGGCCAAAATGTCCAGTTTAGCTTTTGAAGATTTCGGCCGCTCCTTTTATTTGTTCTTTACTTTTGAACTTTTGATCAACAAGTTGGCCTCCACATCAACTGCAATGTTTTTCATTTCTTCAAGGCTTGTAGTGTTCCTTTCTCTTAATTGGAATGCCATCTTAGGATCGAAGGCATATGGGAAATGCAAGTGTGTTGATCCTAGGGGTGGTCTTATATCACCAGACATTGCATGATATATCTTATTGAACCTTGCTAAAAACTGTTGTACTGTTTCCCCTGGCTGCCTTTTCAAATGGTCATATTCTTATAGGATGAGAAAGACATTTCCCATGATCACCCATCGATCGAGGAAAACTTGCACAAACTGATGAAAATTGGTAATGCTTGCAGTTGGGAGATTTTTAAACCAGTTCTTGACTTTACCTCCCAATGATAGGGCAAACATTTTGATGCAGACATCATCATCTTCTACCTCAAAGAGGTCAAGAAAATACTCAAGATTTTGGATATGATTCTCAATAGTAATATTGGCATCCTCTCCATCAAACCTCGACAGATTATTGGTGTAATTTGCAGGGAGGTCATGGAGGATAGGAGGCAAATCTAGGGGCTTGTATCTGTCCCGGATTTTTGCAGGTACAGGAGGTGAAGCAAGAGGCTTACAACCATCCAGAGGTTTAGCATGAGTAGGAGATAAAGCAGGAGGCTTATGTCACACTAGGATTTCTACAGGTGCATCTAGGATGTGCACAGGTGTATGAGTATGTGCATAATCTACAATTTGGGGTTTAGTCTCTTGAGGCTCTTTAGGTTGAAAATGATCATCCTAAATTTCAACAATATACTCTGGACCAGGATCATGATAAGAGAGAAAGTAATTGCAGATGAAACCAATAATATCATGAATACAATTTGAGTTTGAGTACCTGGTCTTTCTAGGTTGCTTGGTCATGTTTCAGGTTCTTCCTCCAGTGCAGTCTTTGAATTGGCACTGTATGGAGCTAATTTGGAGTCGCCAAGTGAATTATCTCATCCTTCTTGTGTCTGGTCACTGTCCACCATCATTGATCAGATCTGGAGCTTTAAATGTACTACCGGGGAGAGTTCCCCAGTGGAGTCGCCATTCTGTTAGCACTCTGTAATTTTCCCAAGGTTGAAGGGGCAGTCACAGAGGTAACATCAAAACCACTTCGAGTCTTGGATCTATCCCTCCAAGACTCAGAGAGGGATCTCTCTGTCTGATATAACTTTGTTTGAAGAGATATTAGTCTAGCTATGAAAGTATGGATTTGGTTTTTGTTTGAAATATTTAGATGAGAGTTTGGTTGACAAGTTGCTCAGATCACCATTGGGCTATGGGGTCTGTTTATAAGATAATGATCAACTCATCCCTAGAGGCAAATGTCTCCATAGGGTAAGGTAGTAACAACTGGTGGATCATCTTAGATTTAGTGCAGATGAAAGGGATGAAAAGGGAGAGATCCACTAAACAAAGGAGCAGTTAAGAATTCCTTTGTAAAGCTTCAGATGAATAACATATAGATTACTGAAAAATTGGATAAAGAGTATGCATACATAAATTATTCTCCATTACTCTCTTTCAACAATAAGAAATGAAAGTGCTTGAATGATAGCAAAAAATAACTAAAAACAGACAAGGAACACACCACCAACGCTCCTACACAAGAATCCTGTAAATCCACTTCTCTATTATTGGTTAATCATTTAAAAATTACAGACAAAACCTCCTGAAGTAGCAAGGCCCACAGTCCATCCAAAAGGAAAAACTTCACAGGTCAAACCCCTTTACATTAAAATCCTATGAATAAATAGGGTATATACCCCAACAACTCGTGTCAGTTAGATTTAACCGCCTCGGCCAGAAATAGCCATGAATCCCCCAAAATCTGGAACTGCCTACCATGAAAGATGGGCCTAATTTCTGCAAAAAATTGGTCCAAATAGACATCTTTTTCTCTTCAATGCTGATAGATGGGAAAAAATGGAAGGAGTTTATTGTATATGGGCATGTCCTGGACAAAAACCTCCTTCGGTTTCACCAAATTCTCCTCCAGTTGGCTGTAACAGCTCCTACAAAATCAGGACTGTAACAGAAAAATGCAAATCTGGAAAAAAGGGCCTCGAAGATGGATTTGATTCTCCCTTCTTGTGGCACCTGTGAAAAAATTGAGAGGGGTTTTTGTTCTTCATCCCATTATGGATAAAAACCTCTCTTTGTTTTTAAAAATTCGTTTTCATTTGCCTAGAATTGGCCACATAAGATGGCATACTGAACAGGCAAAAATGGGCGAAAAATGAGAAAAGCGTTTTCTTTTTCGGGATGGGTGGTATTTTGGACCCCCCCTGAGGTGGTAAGTGGTTTTAGGGGGTGGGGGGGTGGTCCTCTAGCCAGTGGGGGTGACACCTATCCATGGGGTGGTTTTTAGAAACTACTATTCTGGACCCCCCCCTCTCGTTAAAGTTCGGATGGTGAGGGGGGGGTCCGGAAATTTTCTCATTCGTTGATTTGCTTTATGATGTGATGTATGCATGGAGGTAACATGTTTTAATATTTGGGTTTTAATTCTAATGTTTTGTGATGTGTTAAGCTTTACTGTGTTTGCTTTCTTGTTTGATTTTTATTATATTTTATGTTTTGTTTTTTTATATATGTTTTATTATATGTATTTTAAGTTTTATTTGGTTTGTATTTTAATATTTGTTTTAAATATTAATTAATAAAACATTAACTTAATTTATTAATTAATCAATTAATTAATTTTTAACAATATTTAACCTAGGTTATTTAACTAATTATACTAACATTATTAAGTAATCTAACTAACTTATTTGATTTTTCCTTTTATTCTAAGTTCATTTATTCGTGAATGGGTGGCGGGAAAATGAAGGATGATGTCAATGGGGCAAAAGGACAAGGGAGTGAGGGTGCAACGTGGATGAAGGATGCAGCAAGATGATGGAGGATCGAGTGAAATGAATGGAGGGGAGAAACAAGATCAACCAAGCCAGACTTCGTCATCACGAGAGAAACGCCAAATCAACAGTTGAAGAATCGAGTTACCTATGATTATAGGTCCCCAACATAGGCTCCACCTGGGGATGGCAGCTCTTTCAGGAGGTGTCAAGAACCATTGAACTCTGAACATGCAGACCGATGCTTTATTCTTTGGGCCATGGAGTCACTACAACTACAATCTTTGAACTAGCTCAGATTTGACTGGACAATGAACTAGATACTATCAAATGCAAACTCTGCTGGAAATCATACAATACTGAAAATATGCTCAAATGACTAAGCTTATTCAAAACTGCTACCTACCCTACACTCAATTTCATCATTCTAAATGATACAATAATGCTAATGCATCCAATCAAGTAGTTTTTGAGACAAGAGGACTATTTAACTGCTCATTAGCACAGTGAAAAGCACAGCTTGACCTTTTGCCCATAGACTCAAAACTGCAAAGTGTAAAGGCCACTGCTGAAAACATATTTGATATTTACCATAGAGACCTCGACAATCTTGAAGAACAAAAGTACTGCCAGAGATAGGTTGAGGCTCTTCAGTGAAAAAATTCTCCATATAGGTAGCTATAGGATCAAGGTAGAAATGACATGTTCCTTGATTTTTGGATTCTACCAAGTGAGCGACATGCTCTGGCACTGCATCTATGTTATTTTCATCCTCATGCATTTCCTGACATGGCTGCAACTTTTCTGATGGGTTTTGAAATGATGCTTCTGTTGAACACACCCCTGTAGTTGACTATCTAATCATATCCCTATCATAACAACCTTATATCCCATGGCTGGATGATGGAAAATGACTTTGACAACACAGGTCATCCAACCGATCAGCTATTGGATCCTGAAAATACTGACAAGACTGTTGCATTGATTAAAATGAAATTTCCTGACTTTTCATGTATTTATCCTTCAACACTTGTTCAAGAGTCTCCTTCAAAATTTGAAATGAATTAAAGCACAATGGTACAGAGTTATTTTGGATTAACTCATAATTTGTCTCAGGCTTTAAGCTTTCATTTGGAATTTGAAACTCAGAGTAGGTAAAGTGCTGCAATTCTAGGTTTAGAACAGCCTCCATATCCTTAATGGCATCTTCAACTGATTGATTAGAGGAATTTTTGTCTTCACTATCTGGCCTAGAGTTTCTTTTGAGAAATTGAAAAGATGAGAAACATAAGGGCAAAGTGTTTTCACTTACTCTGAGATTTTCTGCACTTTGATCATTGCTGTCATAATTTCCATGTGCAGATTGATTGTCATATCTGAGCTGTAATTGATCTTCTTCCTGCCAACAACATGCTTCTGGTTTCTTTGAACAATCAACCTCTATTTCAGCCTCATGATCATCATCATACTGGTCACACTTGGGTATATTATCCAAGTGAGGAATGTCGTCAAACATGCACATCATATCAGCTGGTTGTTCCTCTGCAAATTGAGATGGAGCTTCATCTTTGACTGTGTTGTGAATTGAATACATGAAAGAATCATTATCCAAACCATGGTACCAAGGATGAACAACAAAATGTTTGGGAACAGTGACCTTTTATTTCTCTGAAATCAATGGAACATGATGTCTTTGGACATCAAGCTCATCTTTCCTATTGATCCTCTGCATCATCTTTTCCATGGCACTGGCCAAATTGTCAAGTTTATCTTTTGAAGATTTCAGCTGCTCTTTTTCACTGTTCTTTAATTTTGACCTTTTGATCAACAAGTTGGCCTCCACATCAACTGCAATGTTCTTCATTTCTTCAAGGCTTGCAGTGTTCCTTTCTCTTAATTGGAATGCATCTCAGGCTCGAAGGCATCCGGGAAATGCAAGTGTGCTGATCCCGGAGGTGGTCTTATATCAGCAGGCATTGCATGATATATCTTATTGAACCTTGCTGAAAACGGTTGTACTGTTTCCCATGGCTACCTTTTCAAATGGTCATATTCTTATAGGATGAGAAAGACATTTCCCATGATCACCCATCGATCGAGGAAAATTTGCACAAACTGATGAAAATTGTCAATGCTTGTAGCTGGGAGATTTTTAAACCAGTTCTTGACTTTACCTCCCAATGATAGGGAAAACATTCTGATGCAGACATCATCAACTTCTACCTCAAAGAGGTCAAGAAAATCCTCAATATTTTGGATATGATTCTCAGCAGTAATATTGGCATCCTCTCCATCAAACCTGGGTAGATTATTGGTGTAATTTGCAGGGAGGTCATGGAGGATAGGAGGCAAATCTAGGGGCTTGTATCTGTCTGGGATTTTGGTAGGTACAGTAGGTGAAACAAGAGGCTTACAACCATCCAGAGGTTTAGCAAGAGTAGGAGATAAAGCAGGAGGCTTATGTCTCACTAGGATTTCTACAGGTGCATCTAGGATGTGCACAGGTGTATGAGTATGTACATAATCTACAATTTGGGGTTTAGTCTCTTGAGGCTCTTCAGGTTGAAAATGATCATACTGAATTTCAACAATATACTCTGGAACAGGATCATGATAAGAGAGAAAGTAATTGCAGATGAAACCAATAATATCATGAATACAATTTGAGTTTGAGTACCTGGTCTTTCTAGGCTGCTTGGTCATGCTTCAGGTTCTTCCTCCAGTGGAGTCTTTGAGTTGGAACTATCTGGAGCTGATTTGGAGTCGCCAGGTGAATGATCTCAGCTTTCTTGTGTCTGGTCACTATCCACCATCATTGATCATATATGGAGCTTGAAATGTACTACTGGGGAGAGTTCCTCAGTGGAGTCGCCATTTTGTTAGTACTCTGTAATTTTACCAAGGCTGAAGAGGCAGTCACAGAGGCAACATCGAAACCACTTCGAGTCTTGGATCTAGCTCTCCAAGACTCAGAGAGGGATCTCTCTATCTGATATAACTTTGTTTGAAGAGATATTAGGCTATCTATAAAAGTATGTGGTTGTTTTTTTTTTTAAATATTTAGATGAGGGTTTGGTTGACAAGTTGCTTAGATCACCATTGGGCTATGGGGTCTGCTTATAAGATAAGGATCAACTCAGCCCTAGAGGCAAATGTCTCCACAGGGAAAGATAATAACAATTGTTGGATCATCTTAGATTTAGTGCGGATGAAAGGGATGAAAAGGGAGAGATCCACTGAACAGAGGAGTAGTTAAGAATTCCTTTGTAAAGCTTCAGATGAATAACATATAGATTACTGAAAAATTGGATAAAGAGTATGCATACATAAATTCTTCTCCATTACTCTCTTTCAACAATAAGAAATGAAAGTGTTTGAATGATAGCAAAATATAACTGAAAACAGACAAGGAACACACCACCAACGCTCCTACACAAGAATCCTGTAAATCCACTTCTCTATTACTGGTTAATCATTTAAAAATTACAAACAAAACCTCTTGGAGTAGCAAGGCCCACAGTCCAACCAAAAGGAAAAACTTCACAGGTCGAACCCCTTTACATTAAAATCCTCTGAATAAATAGGGGATATACCCCAACAAGTCATGTCAGTTAGATTTAATTGCCTCGGCCAAAAATAGCAATGAATCCCCCAAAATTTGGAACTGCCTGCCATGAAAGATGGGCCTAATTTCTACAAAAAAGAGGTCCAAATAGACATCTGTTTCTCTCCAACGCTGACACCTGGGAAAAAAATGAAGTAGGTTATTGGAGATGGGCATTTTCTGGACAAAAAAATCCTTCGGTTTCGCCAAATTCTCCTCCAACTGGCTGTAAAAGCTCCTGCAAAATCAGGACTGTAGCGGAAAAATGAAAATCTAGAAAAAAGGGCCTTGAAGATGGCTTCAATTCTCTCTGCTCGTGGCACCTGTGAAAACAATGAGAGAGGTTTTTTTTATTCATCCCATTATGGAGAAAAAAATCTCTCGGTTTTAAAAAATTCATTTTCATTTGCCCAGAATCGACCTCAGAAAATGGCATGTTGAACAGGCAAAAATGGGCAAAAAATGAGAAAAGGGTTTTTTTTTGGGGATGGGTGGTATTCTGGACCCCCCCGGAGGTGGTAAGCAGTTTTAGGGGGTGTGTCCGCTGGCCTATGGTGGCGACACCGATCCGCGGGGTGGTTTTTAGAAACNGGCCCCCCCCCCCCCCTCTCGTTAAAGTTCGGATGGTGAGGGGGGGTCCATAAATTTTCTCATTCGTTGATTTGCTTTATGATGTGATGTATGCATGGAGGTAACATGTTTTAATATTTGGGTTTTAATTCTAATGTTTTGTGATGTGTTAAGCTTTATTGTGTTTGCTTTTTTGTTTGTTTTTTATTATATTTTATGTTTTGTTTTTTTATATATGTTTTATTATATGTGTTTTAAGTTTTATTTTGTTTTGTATTTTAATATTTGTTTTAAATATTAATTAATAAAACATTAACCTAATTTATTAATTAATCAATTATTTTTTAACAAGATTTAACCTAGGTTATTTAACTAATTATACTAACATTATTAAGTAATATAACTAACTTATTTGATTTTTCCTTTTATCCTAAGTTCATTTATTCATGAATGGGTGGTGGGAAAATGGAGGATGATGTTAACGGGGAAAAAGGACAAGGGAGTGAGGGTGCAAAATGGATGAAGGATGCAGTAGGGTGATGGAGGTTCGAGCTAAATGAATGGAGGGGAGAAATGGGATAAACCGAGCCAAACCTCATCATCACGAGAGAAACGCCAAATCAATAGTCGAAGAATCGAGTTACCTATGATTATAGGTCCCCAACATAGGCTCCACCTAGGGATGGCAACGCTTTCAAGAGGTGTCAAGAACCACTGAACTCTAAACATGTAGAATAGTTCTTTATTCTTTGGGCCATGGAGTCACTGCATCTACAATCTTCGAACTGGCTCAGATTTGACTGGACAGTGAACTAGATACTATCAAATGCAAACTCTACTGGAAATCATACAATATTGAAAAGATGCTCAAATGACTGAGCTTATTCAAAACTGCTACCTACCCTACACTACTGACAATTTCATCATTCTAAATGATACAATAATGCCAATGCATCCAATCAAGTAGTTGTTGAGACTAGAGGACTGTTTTACTACTCGTTAGCACAGTGAAAAGCGCAACTTGACCTTTTGCCCATAGACTCAAAACTGCAAAGTGTAAAGGCCATTGCTGAAAACATATTTGATATTTACCATAGAGACCTCGACAATCTTGAAGAACAAAAGTACTACCAGAGATAGGTTGAGGCTCTTCAATGAAAACATTCTCCATATAGGTAGCTATAGGATCAAGGTAGAAATGACATGTTCCTTGATTTTTGGATTTTGCCAGGTGAGCGACATGCTCTGGCACTGTATCTATGTTATTTTCATCCTCTTGCATTTCCTGACATGGCTGCAACTTTTCTGATGGGTTTTGAAATGATGCTTCTGCTAAACACACCCTTGTAGCTGACTATCTAATCATATCCCTATCATAACATCTTTTTTATCCCATGGATGGATGATGGAAAATGACTTTGACAACACAGGTCATCCAACCGATCAACTATTGGATCCTGAAAAGACTGGCAGGACTGTTGCATTGATTCAAATGAAATTCCCTAACTTTTTACGTATTTATCCTTCAACACTTGTTCAAGAGTCTCCTTCAAAATTTGAAATGAATTAAAGCACAATGGTACAGAGTTATTTTGGATTAACTTGTAATTTGTCTTAGGATTTAAGCTTTCATTTGGAATTTGAAACTCAAAGTAGGTAAAGTGTTGCAATTCTGGGTTTAGAACAACCTCCATATCCTTAATGTTGTCTTCAAATCATTGATCAGAAGAATTTATGTCTTCACTATTTACAACTGGCCTAGAGTTTCTTTTCAGAAATTGAAAAGATGAGAAACATAAGGGCAAAGTGTTTTCACTTACTCTGAGATTTTCTGCACTTTGATCATTGTTGTCATAATTTCCATGTGCAGATTGATTTTCATATCTGAGTTGTAACTGATCTTCTTCCTACCAACAACATGTTGTTGGTTTCTTTGAACAGTAAACCTCTATTTCAGCCTCATGATCATCATCATAATGGTCACACTTGGGTAGATTATCCAAGTGAGGAATGTTGTCAAACATGCACATCATATCAGCTGGTTGTTCCTCTGCAAATTGAGATGGAGGTTCATCTTTGACTGTGTTGTGAATTGAATACATGAAAGAATCATTATCCAAACCATGGTACCAAGGATGAACAACAAAATGTTTGGGAGCAATGACCTTTTCTTTCTCTGAAATCAATGGAACATGATGTCTTTGGGCAGCAAGCTCATCTTTCCTATTGATCCTCTGCATCATCTTTTCCATGGCACTGGCCAAAATGTCCAGTTTAGCTTCTGAAGATTTCAGCTGCTCCTTTTCTTTGTTCTTTAATTTTGACCTTTTGATCAGCAAGTTGGCCTCCACATCAACTGCAATGTTCTGCATTTATTCAAGGCTTGCAGTGTTCCTTTCTCTTAGTTGGAATGCCATCTCAGGATCGAAGGCATCTGGGAAATGCAAGTGTGCTGATCTCGGGGGTGGTCTTATATCAGCAAGCATTGCATGATATATCTTATTGAACCTTGTTGAAAAATGTTGTATTGTTTCCCTGGTTGCCTTTTCAAATGGTCATATTTTTCTAGGATGAAAAAGACATTTCCCATGATCACCCATCGATCGAGGAAAACTTGCACAAATTGATGAAAATTGTTAATGCTTGCAGCTGGGAGATTTTTAAACCAGTTCTTGACCCTACCTCCCAATGATATGGAAAACATTTTGGTGCAGACATCATCATCTTCTACCTCAAAGAGGTCAAGAAAATCCTCAAGATTTTGGATATATTTCTCAGCAGTAATATTGGCATCCTCTCCATCAACCCTCGGCAGATTATTGGTGTAATTTGCAGGGAGGTCATGGAGGATAGGAGGCAAATCTAGGGGCTTGTATCTGTCTGGGATTTTGGCAGGTACATGAGGTGAAGAAAGAGGCTTACAACCATCCAGAGGTTTAGCAAGAGTAGGAGATAAAGCATGAGGCTTATGTCTCACTAGGATTTCTATAGGTGCATCTAGGATGTGCACAGGTGTATGAGTATGTACATAATCTACAATTTCGGGTTTAGTCTCTTGAGGCTCTTCATGTTGAAAATGATCATCCTGAATTTCAACAATATACTCTAGACCAGGATCATGATAAGAGAGAAAGTAATTGTAGATGAAACCAATAATATCATGAATACAATTTGAGTTTGAGTACCTGGTCTTTCTAGGTTGCTTGGTCATGCTTCAGGTTCTTCCTCCAGTGGATTCTTTGAGTTGGCACTGTCTGGAGCTGATTTGGAGTCACTAGGTGAATGATCTCAGCCTTCTTGTGTCTGGTCACTGTCCACCATCAGTGATCAGATCTGGAGCTTGAAATGTACTACTGGGGAGAGTTCCCCAGTGGAGTTGCCATTCTGTTAGCACTCTGTAATTTTCCCAAGGCTGAAGAGGCAGTCACAGAGGCAAAATCAAAACCACTTCGAGTCTTGGATCTAGCCCTCCAAGACTTAGAGAGGGATCTCTTTGTCTGATATAACTTTGTTTGAAGAGATATTAGGCTAGCTATGAAAGTATGGGGTTGGTTTTTTTTGAAATATTTAGATGAGAGTTTGGTTGATAAGTTGCTTAGATCACCATTGGGCTATGGGGTCTGTTTATAAGATAAGGATCAACTCAACCCTAGAGGCAAATGTCTCCACAGGGTAAGATAGTAACAACTGTTGGATCATCTTAGATTTAGTGCAGATGAAAGGGATGAAAAGGGAGAGATCCACTAAACAGAGGAGCAGTTAAGAATTCCTTTGTAAAGCTTCAAATGAATAACATATAGATTACTGAAAAATTGGATAAAGAGTATGCATACATAAATTCTTCTCCATTACTCTCTTTCAACAATAAGAAATGAAAGTGCTTGAATGATAGCAAAAAATAACTGAAAACAGACAAGGAACACACCACCAACGCTCCTACACAAGAATCCTGTAAATCCACTTCTCTATTATTGGTTAATCATTTAAAAATTACAGACAAAACCTCCTAGAGTAGCAAGGCCCACAGTCTAGCCAAAAGGAAAAACTTCACAAGTCGAATCCATTTACATTAAAATCCTATGAATAAATAGGGGATATACCCCAACAAGTCCTGTCAGTTACATTTAACCGCCTCGGCCAAAAATAGCCACGAATCCCCCAAAATCTAGAACTGCCTGCCATGAAAGACGGGCCTAATTTATGCAAAATAGGGGTCCAAACAGACATCTGTTTCTCTTCAAGGCTGACACCTGGGAAAAAAATGAAGGAGGTTATTGGATATGGGCATGTATTGGACAAAAACCTCCTTTGGTTTTGCCAAATTCCCCTCTAGCTGGCCATAACAACTCCCTCAAGATCAGGTTTGTAAGGGGAAAATGAAAATATAGAAAAAAGGGCCTCGAAGATGGCTTAGATTATCCTTGATCATGGAACTTGTGAAAAGACTGAGAGATTTTTTTGTTCCTCATCCCGTTGCGGAGAAAAACCTCTCTTGTTTTTTAAAAAATTGTTTTCATTTGCCCAGAATCGGCCTCAGAAGATGGCATGCTGAACATGCAAAAATGGGCGAAAAATGAGAAAAGCGTGTTTTGTTTTTGGGATGGGTGGTATTCCAGACCCCCCCTGAGGTGGTAAGTAGTTTTAGGGGGGGGGGTCCGCTGGCCTGTGGGGCCGACACCTATCTGGGGGGTGGTTTTTATAAACTACCATTCCGGACCCCCCCCTCTCGTTAAAGTTCGGATGGTGAGGGGGGGTATGAAAATTTTCTCATTCGTTGATTTGCTTTATGATGTGATGTATGCATGGAGGTAACATGTTTTAATATTTGGGTTTTAATTCTAATGTTTTGTGATGTGTTAAGCTTTATTCTGTTTGCTTTTTTGTTTATTTTTTGTTTGTTTTTTATTATATTTTTTGTTTTGTTTTTTTATATATGTTTTATTATATGTGTTTTG
>ML779505.1:1133909-1170919 GCA_009831015.1 Picea engelmannii | reverse complement strand
AATTTTTAACAAGATTTAACCTAGGTTATTTAACTAATTATACTAACATTATTAAGTAATCTAACTAACTTATTTGATTTTTCCTTTTATCCTAAGTTCATTTATTCGTGAATGGGTGGCGGGAAAATGGAGGATGATGTCAATGGGGAAAAAGGACAAGGGAGTGAGGGCACAACATGGATGAAGGATGCAACAGGGTGATGAGGGATCGAGCGAAATGAATGGAGGGGAGAAATGGGATCAACCGAGATAGACTTCGTCATCACGAGAGAAACGCCAAATCAACAGTCGAAGAATCGAGTTACCTATGATTATAGGTCCCCAACACACCTGACACATTCACAGGGGGAGAAAAGAAGTAAAAGTTTAACTCTTTGTCATTGATGTCAAAGGGGGAGAAAAACAATAAAACAAATTTGGTATAAGTAAAAGTTCATTCCTCCAACCTGAAAATGAGATCAGTGATAGGGGGAAAAAAGTATTTGTTTTACAGATATGTTGCCCTCAATTCCAAAGGGGGAGATTGTTGGAATTATTGATTGTGTGTTTTCATTGATGGCAACATGAGTCAAACATGTACAATATTTAGAGGAAAAGGAAGATCATCTTGGGGCATAGGAAGATCACCTTGGGGAAGAAGCAATTCGTTATCAGTGTTGATCACGATAGGATCAACATAGATTCTATGTTCCTAAATCTTAGGGGAGATAGCGGGGAGATTCTAAGAAGAATTTCAATATGGTATGTTCATTATATGTCTTTGAGATTCTAAAGCTTAGGAGAGAGAACTTAGTAGGTTGCACAGAAGACATAACACGAGGGGCAAATGAGTCATGTATAAACCAGAAGCTCACAAGAGATGGTGCAGTTGAAGTAACACAAGAGACAAAGTTCTGTGAGTGAACAAATCCCTTTGTAAAAGATCAGGTTACATCAATCGTTATATTTGTTCGAGATATATCCTGATTGTTAGATAGAATCAAGTAGAAGGATTGGATAAGAAAACCCCATAAGACACGAAGTCTTGAAACCTCTGAAGTCGTGAACTCCCATTGACCATCAGATCACGTGGAGAAAATTCAAGCCAGTTCTCAACCATTGGATCAAATAGTCAATTCTGACACTGACCACTTCAGCGGAAAACAGTTTGAAACAAGTAAGTTTACCCGAAGTCCGAAGCCCTGAAGTTGTGAACTCCCATCGATCGTCAGATCAGAGGAAGAACAAGAAATCCCATCAACTGTTGATCTGGAGTGAAAATATTGAAACCGTCAGATCATGCTAAGGAAGATGATGGTCAACTCCAGCATTAACCTAATCTGGTGATATGCAACTTAGATAAACCAGGAACTCCCGAACCCCAGAGTTTCAGAATAAACAAAGGTCTTCAGATCAAGACAGTTGAATATCTACAATGGTATATATATTCGACACTTCAGCGATGATCGAAGGTTTATATAAAAGTGAAAAACTCCCAGAAACATGAAGTACCGAAGCCATGAAGTGAAAATCCATGATCCAGGAGGGGACATGTGGCAGAAGACAAAGATGACACGTGGCCCAATCAGATGGTGACAAGTGTCAAGGTCGAAGTCACACATAAGGACTATGAAATTCACGAATCATGGTGACATGTGGCACAATTACTATGGGTCTAGATCAAACTAGGCGACATCAACATACCACGTCACTCCAGGACTACAACCTTCGAGGATGTCCAGCTTCTCCTACCAGCAAAAATGCCTAAATCTTCGAAGGCCAAAGTTGTGAAACATTGTTCATTGATCTAATATCCTCTAGGATATCACATGACCGTTAGATCAAGAACAATGGAATAATATTGTAAGCATGAGATGTTAACCTACAACAAGCGGTCACCGTAATTTTACGAATTATTCGGTAGGTAAACCTCAAGAGGAATTGAACTACTTTAGAGTTCTAGTAACCCGGAGTCTTGGAGTGTCGAAGCTCCGAAATAAGATCTAATTGTTCATTGAGGAGGAAGATCCATGGTCAAGATCCAAAAGCGTAAAAGTAACATGCATGAATATTAACTTGGTGGATGTAGCGAATAATTATCTAGACCATTGAAGTTTATGGACACGCATCAACTCGAGATTAAATTGCACAGTGGCCTAGTGTTAAAGCTCCACTATGTTGAAAGAGCATGGACCATAGATATCAACTCTTGAATAAGTCATGATCGTTGATTTTGTTGAAGCCTTTGGGTAAGCCAGGATTGTCCATTCAATTAAAGATTAAAATCGATTGTCTGATATACCAGTGAATAGAGTATACACACTTTGGTGAAATTTACTCTGGAAGAATACAAGGTTTTCAAAGACCAATAGTCCCGAATACTCAAAGAGACGAAGCTCCTGTTTGCCTAAGTCTACAGTCCTAGCTCCTTGTCATTTGAAGGTTCTTAAAGCAACTCGAGGACCAAGTTCAACAACTACACGGAAAGAATGAATTAATCCATTGGTTCTTAGCCGAAAGGCATATGACAAATATGTCAACATGGAGTGCTTATATGTACTTTGACAAAGTTTACTTCGGGAAGTATTACTTTGATAAAATGGAAGAAGGCCAAAGTCCGGAGGACTTGGTTCCAACATTGGTCTTGTGATAGAGGAATAAGGGTGAAACAAGAGGCGCTATGAACAATGCTTAAAATGGATAAGCCCGTGGTTTTGAGCTCCCAGTCATTTGAACTTTGGGTTGAAGGAAGCGCCTCATACATATTTCATTTTTGTAAACAACTTAAGGTGTGTAGAGTAATTCAACATATATTAACACCATAACAATACAAAGAGCTGTTAAAAGCTCGAATATGATCTGTTGGCGAACTGAGGACGCGGGAGAAGAATCAAAATGATATAATGAGTCGATCCATATTTGTGATCAACTCATGAGGAAAAAATTTGAATCAAGATTATTTAGTTAAATGAAGAGGTGCAATGGTTCATGTCAAAAACACACAATGGTTCAATCATATACCTATTGAAATACTATATAAACCAAAAGTGGTGGTGAATCTAAGTGTGTCTTGGTGGATCAAATATATATATATATATATATATATATATATATAATGGATTGAATGGAAGTTCATTCTATTAGGTTGGTGCTTCCTTACAAGCCGAGTCTTGTTATGAGGGTTGGATTCCTCACATATTAGTTGGATTTGAGATCAACAAGATGGGTCTTGTTATGAGGGTTTGATTCCTCATTTCGTAGTTGGATCTGAGAACTACAAGTTGGGTATTGTATCAGAGAGTTGGATCTGTCATATTCAGTTGAAGTCAAAGATATTAAAGGATTGATTTTATATGTATTCATACAAGTTAAATAAATAAAAGAAAGATATTATATCTACTTCATATAGTTTGTGTTTTATATGTTTATGAATAATTAATTGAACTGCATATCTTATTCAGTTAATTTAGTTAATCTATGAAAGTGTGAAAACTAGCCAAAAGTTCCAGACACTAATTCACCCCCCCTCTCAGTGTCAAGTGTATATTTCAATAAAAGGGTTATAAATTTTGTATATAGACTATGTGCACTATTGTCAAAGTCAAATTTATTTTGGAATTGAAGACCTGAATGTCAGTGTCTATATTGTGATTCAGTTTTTTTGGTACTATTATTCAAGAAAATGAAATGCAATTTTTTCAAGCCATTATTATCTTTCTTTTAGATTTATCTATGGAATGAATGTTTAGATTCTCTATTTTTGCACTATTGTTAGAATATTCGATAATTCAATGTGTTTATTTCATTTGTGATTGAATTTGATGAGATTGATATTTTATTAGATATGAGCATGTGGAAATCAATTTTTCAAATAACTATTTATTTGAATAAGTTAATTTCTAATGAATGTTTAACCACTATTTCATTTTAGAATCGTTTCTGAATGTTAAACAATTTATTCTTTTTCTCATATTTAACCATCATTCTATGCTGGGATACTTTATTTTTAGTTAAAAACTTTAATTATATTACATTTAAATTAGCTTCATTTCATCATATCTTAGAAATAAAAATTTGATCAATATTGGATCAACCTTGGGGTTGATTTCAAAATCCTCTTTAGTGGGAACCGGTCCCACATTCTAGTGAGAATTTCCATCCCAAACGAGTATAAGCCTAATTGGGGCTTTGATCAGGAAATTTCTCTACGTTAGCTGCTAGGAATTTTTCTAGGAATCAACAATTTGGTGCTATAAGGAGGGAATTTGATAATAAATGGCATGTAGAGCTCCACACAAGACTGATACCCATTCAATAAGATCACCATCACTGTCAACCCCTCTCTTAGATTCAAGATCTAATACCTCTTCCAAGATAATTCCTCCAACATTAGGGATTGGCTTACCTAAGTCATCTTCTCATACCGGATCTGTAGAAGTTACACAACCAATTCAACAAGAAATCACAAATTCTGGGATCACTCAAGAGTTACCACAAAAAAATCTTTGATTTTGAGATTACTTAGGAAACCCTACCATTGTATTAGGATATTTTGATTCAATCTGTTCGTTGGATCCTTGATCAACGAATATTAGATTTTGTAATTTATGAATAACTTGTATTAGATGATCGACCTCAGTTGAAAAATATTGGAATATTGACGAGAGCACAGAGTAAAAAATATTGAAAATGAACCAATTGAGTATGTCATACCAGCTAAGGGTAAAAATACTCAATTACAATACTTGCCTAGTCCTCCTTTAATTGTAACATCTAATCCTATCGCAACCCATATATTATGGCAAGACAATAATTTCTCAGAAAGTGAATAGTTGGTATTAGGAACACCCCCAATATTAACACCTTTGGGAAGCCCAACTTATCGACCTTTTCCATCTTGTTAAACATCTCTTGGCTCACAAGGAAATCCTAGAAAGAATACAACAAAAATTATGGCTCAATCTAATCAACCTAGAAGACCTTGGTTAACCTTAGGAGGAGTAAATGTTCCTAGTGATCAACATGACTTACCTAAACATCTAGAAAAATTCTTTCCCAATTTTGATCCTGACAACAGAGACTCTCCTAAATATCATATCAATAAATTCATGTTGTAAGGCAATCTAATGAAAGTGGAACACAAATAAGTAGTATGTCATTTATTTCATTATAATTTTGAAGGAGAGGCATCTACCTGGTATTTATCTTTGACAACAGGGTCAATAACCAACTGGTATAACTTTGAAAAACTATTCATGAAAAAATTTGGTGATGAAAAATCCCTAACCTCTTTAGTCCTTGAATTATCTAGAATAAGAATGAATGGAAAATAGAAAATTAAAGATTTTAATCAAAGATTCATGACCTTGCTAAATAAAATACTTGAAGATTCATGGCCTCCAACTAATGTTCTTCTTGAATTTTATACCACTTCTCTCCCTTCCTCAATCACTATTTTTGTTAAAAGGGAAGCCAAAAATACATTAGATGGAACTATGCAAGAGATTTTGGATGTGGAAATGGAAATGATGAGCATAGTCAACAAAGTTGTAGTCGAAGATAGAAGAGCCTTACCTCCCACTAAGAGAGTTATACTCAAATATGAAAAGAAAGATAAAGAGGCTCTAGACTTTGAAAGCCTACATAAGCTAGTTAAAAGTCTCTCTAATGACATCCTAGACATTAAGAAAAATGTAGCAAAAGAATCAAAATCTAAAATATCATGGAGACATTTTGTTGAAAGAAAATTTCCATCTCCTGGTAATCATATTTATATTGCCAATGATGAAGAAGAATAAGAACAATAAAAAGAACATGATGATGATAATGTTGGTACCTTTGGGGTAAACCTCATCTAGGACATTGTTGATGGTGTTATTGATGATGAGGAATATCTACCCTACAAAGAAGTAAATATATCTACCCTACAAAGAATTAAATGTTGTTCAAACCAGAAGTAAAGGTCCTCCTACCACTACCTCATTCCCATCTCCTGCTATTTCTATTGGAATATTGGTTGTTGTCATTGATGTCAACCCTAGTCATTGGTTTTGTACCACAAGATTGATGAAGGTATTTGCACATGAAGGACATTGCACATGAGGACACAACACCCATGGATGGATAGTATACATCATGTTGTTTCCATTGGTAGGTGGCACATCATGTGGATCCTCATGGTTGAGGAGAAATGAATTTTTGAAGATGACAAAGTGAATTGAAGAAGAAAGTACAGGTCAGCCCTGAAGATAATTAAAGAAAAGAATTACAAAATAAGAAAGTGTCATGTCGGCCCTAATGTTAAAAGGAAATGACATAAATAGTATAAATACATATAATTATACATTTATTTTACACACACAAGTCGAATTTCAGAGGAAATTAGAAGTAAATGAGGCCAGATTTCAAGGGAGGATGAGGTCTTTTGGTGATGTGTTCTAAGGTATGTTATTTACAGGTCATATTACCATTTTATCTATAATTTTTTTTCTAGAAAGATTCTAATGGAGAAATTGCTATGGTATTGAGAAGACATATCAAGGTAATTGTGGTAAAAAATTCATCTCTTTTTTTGCTATAATGTGGGATATACACTCTATGGAAGATAGGGTTTTTGACTAGTCCTGAAGCTAGTCAATAAACAGGTGTTCCAGGTAAAATAGTCATAAATTCTTCATAGAGAATCCAAATTAAGTGAGATAAATTTCATTGGAAAGAGTACAAACTGTGGTTTCTTGTGTGAGAGTTTCAGAATCTGATGTTAAATATTGAACGTGGGGAATTCTGTACAAGTTCTCTCTCCTGAATAAACCATAATTAAACAAGGTCTACCATTCTCTGTGTTGTTCCTGAGTTTATAATTAAGGCTTCAAAGTATGATGTCAAGGCATCTGAAAATAAAGAGTTTTTTTGATAAATGAAAAGGAAAATGGTTCTTTGGAAAAGAAGCTATGGTTGATTTCTAAGTTGTGTTTGTCTAGCTTCCAATCATTCTTGGACGCTTATGTCCTGCTCAATGGCTGCCCATGAACATTCGAGTTCAACCCAGGTGGTGGCAGTTTCTAAGATGGTATTAAACAAATTTAAAGCAATACTGGTATGATTGTTTAAACCGGGCTCAATATTAGGTTGTCTTGCAATAGGTACAGTCGTGGATAAAAGAAAGTTAAATATTTGTTGTTATAGGTTTGCTTTTTCTATTTTCAATTATATGAGAAAAATTCTTGAAGTTGAATTAATAATATGACAATTCAGAGGTCGTTTTCCATGTCTGAGTCCAATTTAAAAATAGTGAATGTGATGAAAGAAAAACATGAAGATGTTAAAACAAAGTGAGGCATCAACATGGAATAATCTCACTTTGAAACAAAAGAAGAAATATGGATGTGAAACCTTTAATGAAGCGTAAAATGTGGTGATCTAACTAACTCACAGGTCTTGTATCTGCTGATAGCAAACATAGAGGAAAATCTATAAACAATCAGATAACTAAATAAACATTATAACCACAGTAGATGTTGTACTAAGTTGTAGTTATGAATTCATCAAAGACATATGAATAATGATGTTGAATATGAAAGAATAGAAGAACACATAACTCAAGATTGGAGAAATATGGAGTCTCTAGTTTGCAATTGTCTTAATTCTAAAAAAGGAGAGATTTCTTCATTTCAATCAGCCAAGAAAAGATCCCTCTCTAAGTCTTTTGAAATTATATTTATACAAAGGTTACCAACCCTAGATGGTTGGAACTTTCCTTACTCCTAGATATTAATGGTTACAAAATAAAGACTTGAACCGTTTCACTGGTTTCTTTTCTATCTTCTTACATACACTGGTATAACGAGAAGCATGTATTGCTTCATTATTTCTTTGAAGTACTTGCTTCACTTGGATTGAGACACTCGACACACCTTCTTATAAACTGCACTAATCTTCTTGAAGGCTCTGACACATCTTTTGCCTCAAACAGATACAACTTCCTCTGAATTTTCGGCAACCTGTCTTCAATCCTTCTATATTCTAATTTTATTGATTGTAACTGTAAATTTGGCTTCACCAACCATCTATCCATTTGGGCAACGTCGACCTGTATCAACTGTGAAATTTAAACATGAGATTCATTTAAGCTTTGTTTGATGTTCAATTGATGCTTTATAACATTGATTTGTCCTACTACTCTAGCACAATCCTTCTTTCCAATGCCTAGCAATTTTTTATCTAGCAAATCGAAGGTCTCTTCACAATCCTCCTTTATTTCTTTGGCCAATATTTTTCTCTTGACTATATTGGTCTCCCATGTTTTTAATAGTATGTCTCCTCTGATTTTTTCTTCAAAATTCAATCTAAGATTTTTGGGAGTTACATATATTTATTCCTTAGAATATGACACTACCGCTTTTTGGAAAGTGACTCGGGTTGCAATAGCCTATTTTTCTCTGATTTTTTTTTTATCTAATGATTGTCTTATCTCCTGAAAATAATCTTGGGTGACTCCTACTTTAGAAAACAAACTTTGTAATGTTGTTTCCATTTTTTGTTGCACTTCTGATGCTTGAGCTTGGAACTCTGCTATATCCATAAC
The DNA here is from genome assembly GCA_009831015.1 of Picea engelmannii. NCBI lineage: Eukaryota > Viridiplantae > Streptophyta > Pinopsida > Pinales > Pinaceae > Picea > Picea engelmannii. The sequence continues at coordinate 1,162,356 of ML779505.1, read as the reverse complement.
CATTTCCTCCGTGGAACCTATCTTGTCTTGTAATTGTTTGATTGACTCGTCTTGCTGGGTAATCTATCTTTCGTTCACTTGCATCTATTTATTCATCTCATCTAGACAAGACCTGAGCGATTGGATTTTTTGTTTGTCAACAACTATGGCCTGTTCAAGTCCTTTATTTACCTCATTGCTAATATTATTCTTTGTATTCCTTATTTGGCTTTGCAACTAACTTATCATTTGATTCCTTTGCTTCAACATTGCTTTTAGATTATCAACTGAGAATAAGTTAGTTGTTGCAAAATCTCCTAAAGACCCTGCTACCTATGTAGCCAACTCTTCCTCTTCTATATTTTTTCCATCCACAAGTACCCTGTGCTTTTTGATCATTGTACCTTCTTTCAGGTGCATTTCTTGTTTCACTATAGATTTCCTCTTCTTACTGAAAAAAAAAGTTAGAGGAAGGTATTTATTCAATAGAGATTGGGGTAAGATCACTTACGTATATAACTTCAAGATGGGGAGTCCCAAAACTTGACTGTAAACGAGTCAATGCTGTTATAGGACTGCCTAACTCTGTGAATTATGTTCCTTCTGTTGTTTTGGGGGTTTCGGCAGGAATAGTTGACGATAAAGGAAAAATCATTTGATTTGGTTTTAAATGTATCTAGGATTTAAACTTTGTTTCATACCTTGGATGTTCTATCTGCGGATTTTCTGATCTTTGTGAAGATACTTCGGGATTCTTTGGGTTTTCCTCTGTAGTTATTTTACCCAAAGACTTTGGTTCGAAACTTGGAGGTATACTTTCTTGTTTTGAAGGAGGGGTTATCAATTCTCCCTATAGTATCTTGGGAAACCCACTTCATATGTGCTTTTGGGAAGAAAGAAAGTTGGCATGTAGGTCAAGGGGTAACACTTGGACTCTGCTTAGTATCTCCTCATAAGTTCTGATTCCTTTAAATATGTCATCACAGGGGGAGGCTTCATGCTGATATGTTTTCATATTGCAATGAGCTAGATGATTTCCCATAATTTGATATGGATCATTCCTTCTGATTTCAACATCCACCAGTTTAATGTCCTCTAATGCTACAACTTCTACCTTGGAATGGCCAAAATTTAGCAGTGAAAACCTCCCAATTTGTATAGGAAAAGTTGGTCAGAATTTCTTCTGAACTGCTTTTAACTCTTTGTTGATGCCTCCTGTTATTATTTGGTAAACCACTTCTCTGCACACCAGTCTTTCAGGAAGAAATTTTGGGAGAGCATGAGGGGGAATCGAACATCCGAAGACTCTGATATAAGAAAAATTCTCTTCAATAAACCAATCTGCAACTGTTTTGAGTTTTCCCATGATTTGCTCCAAAATCGGAGGGGGTGGATAGCCATACACTATTTGGTGCATATGAATCACTAGATAGTGATAGATTTCATAAAAGAAATCTTTTACTTTTTCTTCCCATAGTTTAGAGTGACAGAAATGAATGGGTTCTACACAGGTTGGGTTCCATCTCCAATTCATCAATGGAAAAGGGTTCATATAACAAATAGCATCCATGAAATACGCAGGTTGGCATTTTGAATTTTCCATTTGGTACTCAGCAATCTCCTTAGTTAGGTTATCTGATAGAATCTTAGCCCAATTGAAAGTGAAACCCTCGGCTACCTCATGCATAATTGACACCCATTCTGTCGAGAAATGGGTAGGGATTTTCTTCCCAAATAGTCTACATAACATCATAGCTATATAGATCATATATTGATTTAATGATGCAGTGGCATAAACACCATGGGAATTAGCTCTGAATTTCACTGGAATTCCCCACCATGTTTTAATTATATCTGGATAGGTTTGGTCAAATTCTGTACATTCCTTTCGTTGAAACTCTTCTACGAATTCAACATTATAAATATATTTATAAATCAGGGATAGCTTGTACATTACTTGAATGTGTCTTGGCCTGAAATAGTCGACGATGGCCTTTTGATGATTTATGATGATCTTGGTCTGCACATCGGTGTTCATTAGAGCCTAGTTTATCATGTCATTGTATGGCATGAGCTTTGGTCGTGTAGCTATTTTATGAAGTTCGGCCTCTGCTATAACTTTGAATTTAGTTCTGGTCTTATCATTCTTTTCATCTCCAAAATCATTGGGCAATTCATGGCTTCGTGCTCCAAGATTTTGAAAATCTGCATCCAGGACTTGACCGAATCTACAATGTGTGGTGTGGTATTGGACAGAACACCCATGTTCGGATTTGAGATTTCACCAGCCTCATCACTCTTCTTCAATGTTTTCCTGGGTGCCATGATGCCTGTGATAAAGAGAGAGTACCTTTTACATAAGAGAAGGCATAATCTTTCTTGAATACAACTTGCTACTTTGCTAAAGTGAGAATGGAATTTGAAATAGAAACCTTTATTCACTTTCAGTCTGCCTTAATTTGAGCGTGCTCCTACGGACAACGAATTTATTTGTTTTAATGAGGAGAGTACAACTGGAGATGCACACCTTACACTACAAAATATTTCCATTAATCCATAATAAATGTTGCAAAATATCGGCTATTTGAGACCGAGAGTTTTGGATGTAACATCATTGAAGAATCCCGAAAAGTGAAAGTGCGAAAAACCAATTTATATCGTTACATTTTTTTTTGATGTTAAGTTAATCACACTTAAGCACTTAATACTTTTGGGACTTCATTCTTCGGGGTTTTTTGGGCATGATGAGTGATAATTCTCTAAATTCCAAAAATGCAACTGGTTAACAATATATTAAGTATGTTTAATTTTTAATTAATCGTGATTAAAACAAGATTTCATGACTTTGTAAATTGGAATTTTGAAACGATGCTTGAGGCAGGATTTCTGAAACGTGAAATTATGATGAGTTCCAATCATTGTTAAATGTTCTTAAAAATCTTAATTAACTCGGATTAATTTCTAAACTAACTTTGGCGACTTCGTATATCAGGATTTTGGGGTTGATGGTTTGTCAAACTACTTATATCGCAGAAACCCGAAACCCAAAACTTTGGAAAAAAGTCTCAGTGTTTTTGACTTTTTTTTTAAATCGAGGGAGGCTCCATACTACTAAGACCTCTAAACCATTGGATTGATCAGATGACTTTATTTCGACGGTGATTATCCAATCGCATTTTTGTACTCTTTTTTATTTAAACAAAAAAAGAAATTTATTTTAGTCTAAGTTTTAGGAAAAAATATATGTTTCAACATAAGCTCCATCTAGGGATCTCGTCTCCTTGCAGGACGGGAAGAACATGTAGATCGAGTGCCTTTATTGGGTAAATAAAATCATTATTCCAGTTCTGCAAAACACATTCTAGAGAAAGCACAAAACAAGACTTTAAGATTTCATCCTTAACTTTGAAGACTCTTCAAAACTAAAACATTCGGTGATCTCAAGTTAGGATTATAATAGTTTTCCTTTCCTAAAACTGATCTCAGATTTGTATAGGGTAATCAAAACAACCTTAATCATTCTACCAAGTTTATTTTATTTTGTTCGCATCAAGGTGAAGTAATTCCAATGTTTTAAGTTAGGGAATCCCATAAGCTTAGAATGTAGATCTAGCCGAAAAGAGAAATAGTTACCAGAGCATCTTGTAATTCATGTATAACAGCCTATTAGATATGTAGACATTGTTTCACTGCCAACGAGCCTGTTCAGTACCCTGGTGAAGTTATCAAATTTTACACATTGAATTTCCTTTCACCACTTCAATTAGTATTTTATCATTTATGCTGAGATGAGTGAAATCATTTAATGAATTTCCTTTCATCATCTCTCTTGGACTAGATGGGGGCAATCATTTAATGAGTTTCCTTTCACCATCTGTTTTGTTTCAAAATATGAAGTGGGGGCAATCAATCGGTAAGCAATATACCCGGGAAAATATATGTTTATAATTTAACAACAGAGGTCTGTCAACTCACTTTAATTGCTCTGGACTAATCCTCTCCTGACCTTCAAACATCTTTTCCTTTAGGAAATTCTCAAGGGGAGTTCTTATTATATTTTTTAGGGATTTTCCTTGAGAGAAACTAATCAGTTTAATCCTATTAGAATGACTAAGAGAGTTAGGATTAACCTAGACATACTTCCGGTTCAACTAAAGTTAGAGGAACTATAAAACATTTACCTATTCTCGTTTTGAAGGTTAGTTTATGAGTTTCTAAAGTTAAGGTGAGACATTTCTCCTCTATGAAGCTCATGGGAAGATATCAAGGATCAGAAGAAAAAGCCTGATCATAGACAGGGGAAAAGAAAGGGGTTTCAGATATTTTGTTGTAGGTACAATTACTCTTAACAAGCTTCTTACTCATCTCTTGAAACTTTTCTTTAAATTCTTTTTATTGCTTATTTTTCATATATATATATATATATATATACTTTCTTTCTTTCTTTTTTTACTTACTTCGTCCAGAGAAAACTTTTTATAATTAAAAGTTTCTTTTCATTTCTCTGATTAAAGTTTTAGTGATGATATTAGTAAACATAAGATTACTGTCTTACTCATTTACATCTCCTGGAAAATTTTAACCTGAGTTTTTAAGATAGAAATTCATACCTTAGTAGTTGCTTATACTTCCAGCTAAACAGACTGTTAGTTTATTACTTTTTTCGGGAGACATTTAACGTGAGTATCCATCCATGTCACCTTTTTGATATTTCTAGTCTCTCCTCTTATCAACAAGTCTCTTGCAATAAGATAAACATGATAGTTGTCACGAACTCTAGTAGATTAGAAACCTTCTTATTGCATTTTTTGACCTATTATATATATATATATATATATATATATATTTTTTATTTTTTTTTTATGCTGACCTTTTATATTTACAGTAAAAATAAAAACTTTCTGAAAGAAAGGTAACTATAAACAAAACATGAAAACAAACCGGTATGTACAATGAGAGATCGGAAACATATTACTTCATGAAGTGCTTGAGGTACCGCCCATTGATAGGGGCGTTAAGAATCTTTCCGTTGAGATTTTCTAATAAAAATGCATTCTTTCCCTTAGAAGCTGTAATTTTGTACAGGCCGCACCAGATCTGATCAAACTTACCGTGTTTACCAACATCCTCCTTTTTGGCTTCCCATTTTATAACCAAATCACCAAGGAGGAATTCCTTGTCTTTAGCTTTTTGGTCAAATAAGGATTTCATGTTATCTTGATATTTCTATAGTTTTTCATCTATCTCGGCCCTATTTTGCTGAACTTCAATTAGTTGATTTATCCTCTTGGTCATGTCATTTGGTTCTTCTTTTGAATCTTTCCATAGTTTCATTACTGGCAATGCTATATTTATTGGTAAGGTGACATCAGTACCATATACCATCTGAAATGGAGACATTCCGATTGACCGTTTTGTGCCTATCCTATTGGGCCATAAAGCATATTTTAAATGTACATGCCATTCTTTCTTATTTTCGGTCAATACTTTCTTAATTATAGTGATTAGGCTTTTGTTAGATGACTTAGCTAATCCATTGCCCTATGGATAGTAAGTCGTGGAGTATCCTAGCACAATATTATATTTTTGGAAAAATCTTATCATGGCCATGGAATTGAAGGCTTGAGCATTATCAGTAACTATTTTTCGAGGACAACCAAATCTTGATAAAATATTTTCCTCCAAAAAACTGATCACTATGACGTCGGTTGCGTTTTTCGTAGGAATAGCTTCCACCCATTTAGTAAAATAGTCTGTGGCGGTCATAATCCATTTATTTTGAGCACTCGAGTGTGGATGGATTTCTCCAATAAAATCAAGACCCCATTCTTGAAATGGAGCCTCATTTTTAACTGGAACTAAAGGTAATGTCAGGACTTTCTGCTTTCCTATAAACAATTGACAAGGATTACAAGTTCTGACTTTATTGTTTACATCAGTGAATAATTTTGGCCAGTATTATCCAACTCTTAAAATTTTATAAGTCGTTGCTCTCCAAGCGTGGTGTCCTCCACACACTCCTTCGTGGAATTCATCTATAACCTTTTATGTTTCAGATTCGACTAAGTAGCTCAGCAAGAAACCCAGGGGATCCTTCCAATACAATTGACCATCTATAATACAATATTTTACAACGTGTAACTTCAATGTCCTAGATTTATATAAGGTTAGTTCACTGGGGCACTGGAGGGTCAGTAAATAAGAAACAATGTCACGGTATCAAACTGAAGAAGATAATTTTTCCAGAATTTCAGTTGTGGGCACAGTGACATCGAGTTCATCTATTTCTAAAAATCCTTCGTTCTCTTCCAGATGATTTATTCCGAGTGCTTTCAAATTTGATTTAGCCAACAATTTATCCAAGCCCTGACCTTTATTAAGTTTAGTTGGTTTAAATTCCAGGTTGAACTCCTTAATTTTGGCTAACCATCTTCCTTTCCTTCCATCATTGTCGGGTTGAACCAGTATATCTTTAATAGAACTGGTAGGTACATAAGCAATGATCTTTGAATGCAGTACGTAAGTTATGAAATATTTGAGGGCTTTCACCATTGAATAAGCTTGTTTTTCCAATATATCATATTTTAGCTCAGCATCTCTGATACTTTTACTAAATAATGCAATGGTGTATTCAAAACCCTCATCATTCTTTTGTAACAGTACGGTTGCGATAGTGTGCTCAGAGGCGAAAGAAAAAATCAAGAATTCCTAATTATAATATGGGCTTACCAGTACTTGTGATTCACCTATAACCTTTTTGATACGTTGGAATGATGCTTTGGCTTCAGTAGTCCACTTTACCTCCCTGTCCTTATTAAGCATATCTATAATCAATTTTACAATTTCAACAAAGTTTGGGATAAATCTTCTTAAGAAAATAATTTTTCCTAAAAATGACTGAATTTATTTTATATTTCTAGGGATATTGATAGTATCTATAACTTCAATCCTTTTTGGTCAATTTAATTTCATCTCGAGATACTATATGGCCCAAAATTTTACCTTCCTGCATTGCAAAATGAGACTTCTTAGGATTTAAAGACAAACCAAAGTTTCGGCATTTTTCGAACATTTGTTTGAGGTGTGTCAGGTGCTCTGCATCAGACTTAGAAAACATAGTTAGATCATCAAGGTAAATAACAACGAACTTATCTCTTTCAATGATGAAAGCAATGTCCATATCTCATTGGAAAGTGGCTCCTGCATTCATTAAACCAAATGGAATTTTATCATACATAAAGGTGCCCCATGGGGTAGTAAATGCGGTTTTTTATTTATCAACTTCATGGACTGTGATTTGATTGTAGCCCAAAAAACCATCAATCATAGACATTCTATTATCTCCTACTACCTTTTCCAGTATGTGATCCATTTTATGTAAGGGGTAGTTATCCTCGAGTGAGGATTTATTTAAATTTCTGAAGTTGACACACAATCAGATTTCACCATTTTTCTTCCTGACAGGGACTAAATTGGCTACCCATTTGGAGTATCTGAGTGGCACAATAATCTTATCATCAAGAATTTTCTGTACCTCCTTCTCTATCACAGGCAGTAATATAGGATTTATTTGTCTAAGCTTTTGTCTGAAAGGTTTGACACCCGGCTTCAGAGGGATTTTGTGTTCAATTATGGTGGTGTTGTAAGTTCTTAATTCATCATAGGACCAAGAAAAAACATCTTTATACTATTTGAGCAATTCATCATATTCATTTTTTATTTCTAGAGGAAGGTATTTAGATAATTTTACTAACCTAGGGGTTTCCTTGGTCCCTATATTACAATCTTCAACTTCTTCTGGATGAGGTTGTAAAGTAGACTTTACGGGCATGTCACCATGACTAAAAAATCATTCCAAGGGGATCGGACCTTTGGGGATCTGATTATTTTTCAGTATCAGCATATGGTGATTAGCAATATTATCTTGAAACTCCTAAAGCTCTTCTCCTTCCTGCATAATCCAAATAGGATCATTCTCTTTTTCTTGGTCAATATGTGTTTCAGCCAAATCACCCACCATCTCTAGGAATTGTCTAATTTGTTCTTCATCTTCAAAAACCTGTCAGTGTTGTAAATTGTTTGGTATTAAGGGTCGATATCTCATTTGTATATGGTATTTTAGTTTGAATGCAGTAGGAGATGTAAACGTTGAAGCTGCTTTGGCTAACAAATCTGCCTGTTGATTTTCTACTCTGGGAATGTAGTGAATATTAACCGTTGAGAAAAAGTTTTCAATCGGATCCCAGACGCAATTTCTGTAAGACCTTAACCTAGGGTGTTTGGCCTGGTACTGACGATTTATATGTTTTATAATTAATTTTGCATCACCAAAGACTTCCAAGTTTTTAATTTTCATCCTCCTGGCAGCTTCTAATCCTAAAACTACGGCTTCATACTCACATACATTATTAGTGTAGTCAATGTTCCACTATAACCTATAAGAGAAAGGGATAACAAATTCATCGCCAGGTGCCACAAATAGCACTCTAGATCCTGCTCCTTCAAAAGATGAAGCACCATCAAAATACATTTTCCAAATTCCAGTGTTATATACATCTTTATTTGATTTATCTATTTTTTCTTTTTTCTGTACAATTTTTTTTCCTGTACATTCTTCTAAGTCATCATCAATGGATAAAATACAATTTCCTAAATCCTGATCGGCAATATAAACAAGGCATTTATTTGGTTTCAACGGATCACTTACTGTAAACACCAACCTCATTTCTCTGTACAAGCGTGTGAACTTTCCTCTGAAGATTGGGATTGTGGCATATGTCATATCCAGTTGGAGGGATCCTCCAAGCTTAGCGCCCCAAGACCTGGATAACAACATGCCATACTTTGGGGGTATATCAACAACAACTGCATCCATTAGAACACTTTTTGCAGGAATCTACACAAGATTAACGACTAAATCTTTAATCATACCCATGCATTTGACTTTTCTTGAATCAAAAGAATACAAATATTAATATGGCCGAGTAATTTTGAGACCTAGTCTATCCATTATACCTTTGGGCATCACATTATGAGAAGCTCCAGAATCCAACATGCAATTATGAAGCAGACTGTCATGTATAGTTAACGTAATATAAAAGGGAGCGATAATATCTCTGGTGCCTTCAAAGTGTGGGCCAAAGATTATATTTGGTTTATCATATTCCAAATTTGTGACATCAACCTGACTTTCGATATCTTAAAAATTAATCATCTTGGCAATTTGTTTCTTGTATGTGGGATTTTTTGCTAGTTCGACCAGAGGTATAGGGATCTTGATCTTATTAATCTCATTCTCTAGGTTGAAACTTCCTGGTATCTTCTCAGCCTCTCTATATTGTATTTCCACTTCCCTTTTTCTTATTTATTAATTTGTGTTGCTTTTGTTTCAGCTGTTTTTATTTGTACTATGGGAATTTCCTTTGTTCGTGTATTAACAACTGAAGTTTCTACTACCTTTTTTGTGGTAGGCTGTGTATCTGCAACCTTGGTTTTGTCAGTAGCCTTGGTTTTAACAATATGCCTTTCGACAGCCTTTGGTGTTGCCTCGTCTGTTTCCCGTCTCGACAAGATTTTCTTCGGTGGGGCAGTAGTGACATTTCTGTTTCTAGGCCTCAGATTATACTTTTGTTGGAGCTTGGCCATTATGTTATCAACGATTCCTTGATAAGTTGAATCATTTGTAATATTCATTCTCTCATCATTATTAGACCAACCTTTTGAATTTAGAGATTTTTCATAATCTTGCCTCGTCAAATACAACTCTTGACAATCATCACTAAGATTATTGATATCTTCCTCGAATTCCTCAAAATTTTGCATGTCTTCTCCTCCTATAAAATTTTCATTTTTAAAGGGGGTTTGATTTTTTTATTCTTCATTCTTAATTTGTCTTTGTTGCATTTGAGGGTTAGGATTTCTTTTGAAATCCTTTCTAGGGAATTGGTCATTCTTTGATTGGTCCAATTCCATTTTGGAGATTTTATTTGACATTTCTTTGATTATTTTAGCCATGTCGTCTATCTTATCTTTCGAGGACCTTCCACCTCCAAGGGTCCTATTCTGTTCAAGTAAATCATGGAGAGGAACTGGGAGGACCAAAGGAGCATATCTAGAGGCTAATTTTGCAAATATTCTAGGGGGTGGGGGTACTACTTGACCGCCTCCTCCTCCTCCTGCATCGCCTGCGGCACCACCTCCAGCACCACCTCCTCCGGCCACAGCCATTGATAATTTAGAGGGTGAAACTTGTAGATTATGGAGAAGATTTTTAAAGATGCATGGTGACATTTCAGTTGTGTCTGTATAGGGTGGGATCATTTCAGGAAACTGATCGTCAAGAGATAGGAAACTTGAAAAAGAGTGACTTGGAAAATGGAAACTAGTTTCTTCGGATTCACAGGGTGTGTATATAGGAGAACCAACAGGAGTCAAGTCAAGGTATACAATATATTCTTCTGAGTTCTGAGAGATTTGGAACTGAACTTTGGGAAGTGAGATAGATCTTTTACCTCTAGTGGTAAAGGAGACGGTTGGAAAAGTTTCGGTTTTAAACTCGGGTAACACCAACTCAGGTTTTAGGGTTTCGATTCTATCGATGGATGTTTCTATGAAAAGGAGTTGGGTATTCGACTACTCAGGTAGATCCTTAGTATTTGACTATGTGGATTTGGGTTGATAAGTATTACTTGTCGATGAAGCAGTCTATTTAAGGTATATTCTTGGTTTCATAAGTTTTTCTGGATCTCATACAGGTGAGGTATGCTTATAGTCTGGGTTATTTATGGTATTTTTTTGATTAAAATCCAGTTTATTAATCATGGAGTCGCCAAGTGAAAGATTAAAAGTAGCCTTATAATGTATTCAAACTTTGTTCACTATCAAAGAAACAAAATTACCAATGTCTTTCTCCCAGGGAAAAATAACTTCGATTCTCCATCCCTGGCAACGGAGCCAAAAAGATGTTGTTCCTGAGTTTATACTTAAGGCTTCAAAGTATAATGTCAAAGCATCCGAAAATAAAGAGGGTTTTTGATAAATGAAAAGGAAAACAGTTCTTTGGAAAAGAAGCTATGGCTGATTTCTAAGTTGTCTTTGTCTAGCTTCCAATCATTCCTGGACACTTATGTCCTGCTCAATGGCTGCCCATGAATGTTCGAGTTCAACCTGGGTGGTGGCAGTTTCTAAGATGGTATTAAAAAAAATTAAAGCAATACTGGTCTAATCATTTAAACCGAGCTCAATATTAGGGTGTCTTGCAATAGGTACAGTCATGGAGAAAATAAAGTTAAATATTTGTTGTTTTATATTTGATTTTTCTATTTTCAATTATATGAGAAAAATTCCTAAAGTTGAATTAATAATATGACAATTCAGAGGTTGTTTTCCATGTCTGAGTCCAATTTAAAAATAGTGAATGTGATGAAAGAAAAACATAAAACTGTTAAAACAAAGTGAGGCATCAACATGGAAGAATCTCACTTTGAAACAAAAGAAGAAATATGGATGTGAAACCTTTAATGAAGCGCAAAATGTGGTGATCTAACTAACTCACAAGTCTTGTATCTGCTGATAGCAAACATAGAGGAAAATCTGTAAACAATCAGATAACTAAATAAACATTATAACCACAGTAGATGTTGTAATAAGTTGTAGTTATACATTCATCAAAGAAATATGAATAATGATGTTGAATATGAAAGAACAGAAGAACACATAACTCAAGATTGGCGAAATATGGAGTCTCTAGTTTGCAATTGTCTTAATTCTCGAAAAGGAGATATTTCTTCATTTCAATCGGACAAGAAAAAATCCCTCTCTAAGTCTTTTGAAATTATATTTATACAAAGGTTACCAACCCTAGATGGTTGGAACTTTCCTTACTCCTAGATATTAACGGTTACAAAATAAAGACTTTCACCATTTCACTGGTTTCTTTTCTATCTTCTTACATACACCGATATAACAGGCAGCATGTATTGCTTCATTATTTCTTTGAAGTACTTGCTTCACTTGGATCGAGACACTCAATGCACCTGCTTATAAACTATACCAATCCTCTTGAAGGCTCCGACACATCCTTTGCCTCAAACAGATACAACTTCCTCTGAATTTTCAGCAACCTATCTTCAAATTTTATTGATTGTAACTGTAAATTTGGATTCACCAGCGATCTATCCATTTGGGCAATGTCGACCTATATCAATTGTGAAATTTAAACCTGAGCTTCATTTAATATTTTTTTGATGTTCAATTGATGCTTTATAACATTGATTTGTCCTAATACTCCAGCACAATCCTTCTTTCCAATGCCTAGTGATTTTTTATCTAGCAAATCGAAGGTCTCTTCACAATCCTCCTTTATTTCTTTGGCCAATATTTTTCTCTTGGCTATATTGGCCTCCCATGTTTTTAATAGTATGTCTCCTTTGATTCGCTCTTCAATAGTAAATCTAAGATTTTTGGGAGTTATAGATATTTCTTCCTTAGAAGATGACGCTACCGCTTTTTGGAAAGTGACCCGGGCTGTAGTAGCCTCTTTTTATCTGAAAACAATTTTATCTAATGATTGTCTTATCTCCTAAAAATAATCTTGGGTGATTCCTACTTTAGAAAACACACTTTGTAGTGTTGTTTCTAGTTTGTGTTTCACTTCCGATGCTTGATATTGGAATGCTACTATATCCATAACCATTTCCTTCGTGGAACTTATCTTGTCTTGTAATTGTTTGATTGGCTCGTCTTGCTCGGTAATCTGTCTTTAGTTCACTTAAATATTTTTATGCATCTCGTCTAGACTAGACCTGAGAGATTGGATTTCCTGTTTGTCAACAACTTTGGCCTGTTCAATTCCTTTACTTACCTCATCTCTTATATTATTCTCTGTATTCCTTATTTGGCTTTGCAACTGACTTATCATTTGATTCCTCTACTTCAGCCTTGCTTTCATATTATCAACTGAGAATAAGTTGGCCATTGCAAAAGCTCCCAAAGAGCCTAATACCTCTGTAGCAAAGTCTTCCTCTTCTAGATTTTTTCCATCCACAGGTACCCTGTGCTTTTTGACCATTGTTCCTTCTTTCAGGTGCATTTCTTGTTTCACTACAACTTTCCTCTTCTTACTGAAAAAAAAAGTCAGAGGAAGGTATTTGTTCAATAGAGATTGTAGTAAGATCACTTACATATATAACTTCAATATGGGGAGTCCCAAAACTTGATTGTAAAGGATTCAATGCTGTAATAGGACTGCCTAACTCTTTGAATTGTGCTCCTTCTGTTGTTTTTGGGGTATCGACAGGAATAGTTGAAGATAAAGGAAAATTCTCTTGAATTGGTTTTAAAGGTGTCTCAGATTTAAACTCTGCTTCAGACCTTAGATGTTCTTTCTGTGAAAGTTTCTAATCTTTGTGAAGACACTTCAGGATTCTTTGGGTTTTCCTCTGTAGTTATTTTACCCAAAGACTTTGGTTCGAAACCTGGAGCTATACTTTCTTGTTTTGAAGGAGGGGTTATCGATTCTCCCTATAGTATCTTGGGCAACCCACTTCGTCTGTGCTTTTGGGAAGCAAGAAAGCTGGCCTATATGTCAAGGGGTAATGCTTGGACTCTACCTAGTAACTCCTCATAAGCTCTGATTCCTTTAAATATGTCATCATAGGGGGATTTTTCATGCTTATATGTTTTCATATTGCAATGAGATAGATGGTTTCCCACAATTTGATATGGATCATGCCTTCTGAGTTCAACATCCACCAATTTAATGTCCTCTAATGCTGTAACTTCTACCTTAGAATGGCCAAAATTTAGCAGTGAAAACCTCCCAATCTGTATAGGAAAAGTTGGCCAGATTTTCTTCTTAACTACTTTTAACTCTTTGTCGATGCCTCCTATTATTATTTGGTAAGCTACTTCTCTATACACCAGTCTGTCAGGAAGAAATTTTGGGAGAGCATGAGAGGGAATCGAACATTCGAAGACTCTGATATAAGAGAAATTCTCTTCAATAAACCAATTTGCAACTGTTTTGAGGTTTTCCATGATTTTCTCTGAAATTTGAGGGGGTGGATAACCATAGAATATTTGGTGCACAAGAATCACTACATAGTGACAGATTTCATAAAATAAATCTTTTATTTTTTCTTCCCATAGTTTAGAGTGTTAGAAATGGATGGGTTCTGTACAGGTTGGGTTCTAGCTCCAATTCATCAATGGAAAAGGGGTCTTATAATAGATAGCGTTCATGACATACGTAGACATATAAAAAGACACAGGTTGTCCTTTTGAATTTTCCCTTTGGTACTCAACAATATCCTTGGTTAGGTTATCTAATAAAATATTAGCCCAATTGAAAGTGAAACCCTCGGCTACCTCATGCATAATTGACACCCATTCTACCGGGAAATGGGTAGGGATTTTCCTCCCAAATAGTCTACATAACATCATAGCTATATAGACCATATATTCATTTAAGAATGAAGTTGTATAAACACCATGGGAATCAACTCTGAATTTTGCTGGAATTCCCCACCATGTTTTAATTATATCTGGATTGGTTTAGTCAAATTCTGTACATTCCTTTCATTGAAACTCTTCTACGAATTCAACATTATAAATATATTTAGAAACAGGGGATATATTGTACATAACTTGAATGGGTTCTGGCCTAAAAGAGCCAACAATGACCTTTTGATGATTTATGATGCTCCTAGTCTGCACATCGGTGTTCATCAGAGCCTAGTTTATCATGTCATTGTATGGCATGAGCTTCGGCTATGTAGCTATTTTATGCAGTTCGACCTCTACTATAACTCTGAGTTTAGTTCCGGTCTTATCTTTCTTTTCTTCTCCAAAATCATTTGGGCAATTCATGGCTTCGTGCTCCAAGATTTCGAAAATTTGCATCCAGGACTTGACTGAATCTACAGCATGTGGTGTGGTATCAAACAGAACATTTGAGTTCGGATTTGAGCTTTCATGGGCCTCATCACTCTTCTTCAGTGTTTTCCTAGGTGCCATGATTCCTCTGATAGAAAGCGAGTACCTATTATAGAAGAGAAGTCGTAAGATTTCTTGAATACAACTTGCTACTTTGTTGAAAGTGAGAATGAAATTTGAAATAGAAACCTTTATTCACTTTCAGTCTGCCTTAATTTGAGCGTGCTCCTATGGACGGGAAATTTATTTGTTTTGATGAGGAGAGTACAACTGAAGATACGTGCCTTACACTATAAAATATTTTTGTTAATCCATAATAAATGCTACACAATATTGGCGATTCGAGACTGGGAGTTTTGGATGTAATATCATTGAAGAATCCCGAAAAGCGAAAGTGCGAAAAACCAATTTATATCGTTAATTTTTGTTTTGATGTTAAGTTAATCACACTTAAGCACTTAATACTTTTGGGACTTCATGCTTTGGGGTTTTTTGGTCATGATGAGTGATAATTCTCCGAATTCCAAAAAATGTGGCTGGTTAACAATATATTAAGTATGTTTAATTTTTAATTAATCACGATTAAAACAGGATTTCGTGACTTTGTAAATCGGGATTTTGAAACAATGCTTGAGGCAGGATTTCTGAAACGCGAAATTATGATGAGTTCCAATCACCGTTAAATGTTCTTAAAAGTCTTAATTAAATCGGATTAATTTCTAAACTAACTTTTGCGACTTCGCATATCGTGATTTTGGGGTTGATGGTTTGTCAAACCACTTATATCGCAAAAACATGAAACCCGAAACTTTGGAAAAAGTCTCAGTGTTTTTGACTTTTTTTTAAATGAATTTATTTCGATGGTGATTATCCAGTTGCATTTTTGTGCTCTTTTTTATTTAAACAAAAAATGAAATTTATTTTAGTCTATGTTTTAGGAAAAATATATGTTTCAACACTCTCTATAACTTCTTTTTGGGGAGGATTCAAGGAGTGAAACTTGGAGACGTTTCATAGAATGCATTGAGTAATATTATCTACAGTATCATAGTATTCCAAGAATTGAATAAATGCAGAAATTGAAGAAGTCTCCGGAAGCATTATCAGGTTCTATGTGATGGTTGGTTGATGGTGATGATTTAATGTAAAGTTTTATTATCTCTCATATATTCTTGGGTGGAAGGAAGGGGAAAGGATGGGGAAAGGGTGGATAGTTCAAATCTGTCTTGATATTGGAGGTTTGTATCTTCCTCTTGGAGGTTTATCCCTCCCTCTACATTTGGAAGTTGTAGCTACCTTTGGAAGTCATTACTTCCCTTGAAAAATAACTATTGATTATTTCTCATATATTGTGCATGGTGTATTATGGTGTATTGGTGTAACTCTTATATTATTGTTCATTGATCATTGGATATAATTGAATGGTTTAAGTATAAGTTGAAAAGGTTTTTAAATTGTACTTGATACTGATTCACCCCCCTCTCAATATCAACAATTGGTATCAGAGTGGGT
This sequence comes from Picea engelmannii, assembly GCA_009831015.1. Lineage (NCBI taxonomy): Eukaryota > Viridiplantae > Streptophyta > Pinopsida > Pinales > Pinaceae > Picea > Picea engelmannii. Next base: position 1,145,931 of record ML779505.1, on the reverse strand, counting down.
TACCTTCAGTATAGTTTAACCACTGGAAGGAATATCCTAAGAAGAAATGGAAGGCAAAATTCCAAATGGGATTCCACCATTTGATGGAAGAAATTTTGAATATTGGAGTAATAGAATGGAAACTTACTTGAATTCTCTTGGGGTAGATGTTTGGTTCTCAGTTTCTTCAAGATACAATTCTTTGAAGAAACCAAAGACTACAGCTCAGAAGGAAGAAAAAAGGAACAACAAATTGGCAATAGATACAATCCAGGATGGATTGACAGATTTAGTGAAATCCAAGGTGGGATCATGTGGATCATCGAAATATCTTTGGGACAAGCTACAATACCTTTATGCAAGGGAAGAAGCAGAATAAGAAGAAGAAGTTGAAGCAAATTACAACATATCAGATTTCAAATATGTAAATAGAGGTCAGTTCTTTTGCTTTAATTGTGAAGGAGTAGGACACGTTGAATTTGAATGTACTCATCCAAGGATTGAAAGAGATGACACTGAAGAAGAAAATTCCAATAAAGAAGAAGAAAATCATGAAGCATAAATTATTCAACAAGAATATGAGAATCTTAAAAAATTGAAGCATGTTGGGATTGAAAATAGCAAGCTCAAAGACACGCATAGAAAACTAAGAAGTGAATTGGGTAGTTGTGAAAACATAGTTGTAAGCTTGAAGAAACAATTAGAATACTTTGAGAAACTAAGAGAAGAAACCATTTCCTTGAAAACTCTACTCGAAGAAGAAAATAGAATAGGAGAAGTAAGGAATGTCCAAAAGATGAAGAAAGAAGAAGATTGTGAGAAACTTGAACAAGAATTTGTCTCATTGAGGAAGAGCTTAAGAAACTCTCAAGTGCCAAAAGACTTATCACATCTTGGATGCATGGGTGAAACTTCATACAAAGAATGTGAAAATGCCAACAAGAAGGTTGAAGAAAGAGCTAAACAAACAATTGATGAGAAGTGGACCAGGATACCAGAAAGAAGGAATGATTAAAAAAGAGATGAATATCCAAGAAGACCTCCTACCTTCAGGAATCGAAGAAGCTTCAATCAATATGAAGGAAACTATAGAAGAGTAGATCATGAACCCAGATGGAATACATCACAAAGAAGGTCACTTACTCCAAGGTATCAAAACTTCTTTCTTGGTCATCTTTATACTTGCAAAATTTTTGGACATAAGGCAATTAATTGCAAAATCAATGAAAGGAACAAATATGCAAGAAACATGAATGGTGTAAATAGAAGATATGGAAATAATCGTGGATTTGTCAACAGAAGTTATAATTCATTTTCCCCATTGATGGACAAAATTATTGTACGCTACAAATATAATTATCTTGGTCACAAAGCATGAGATTGCAGACATATGAATGGATATGTCCCTTTGCCAACCACAATATGGAGAAGAAAAGAGATTCCAAACAATGAATATTGTCGAATAGCATTGACTATTGAAAAATGTAAAGAAGAAGATGAATGGTACATGGACAGTGGATGTTCTTCACACATGACCGGGGATCAAGACAAATTCATCAGCTTGAAGAGAAAGGGTGGCAATGTTGCATTTGGAGATGACTCATCTGCCAAAATACTTGGAGAAGGTGTAGTAGAGATTGTAACAAAAAATGTAAAAGAAAAGAATGTCCTATTGGTTGAAGACTTGAAGAATAATATACTCAGTGTTAGTAAAATGTGTAATCAAGGATACACTCTTACATTTGACTCCCGAAAATGTAAAATGAGAGAAAATAACTCAGGAAGATTGGTTGCAACTGCAACAAGAAGACCGAACAACATATACATCCTAGACATGAAGAAAAGAGAGAAGACATAAGCCACACAAAAGGATTCTAAGGAAGAAAAAGTCCCAAAGACCAAAAATAAGGATGAAGTATTATTGAGTGCCACATGTTCAGGGGGAGCAGCCCCAAAGAAGAAGGTCACCTTATGCCATTGAACTCAGGGGGAGCATCCCTACCCTTTGCCATTGATGTCAGAGGGGGAGAGAAATTGGGATCATGTTGACAGGGGGAGCATATAATTGGTATCATGATGACAGGGGGAGCATGAGTGTTTCCATCAATGACAAAGGGGGAGATTTTTGGAATATCGGTTGTTCTCATTGATGTCAACCCTAGTCATTGGTTTTGGACCACAATATTGATGAAGGTATTTGCACATGAAGAACATTGCACATTAATACACAACACCCATGGATGGATAGTATACATCATGTTTTTTGCGGTGGTAGGTGGCACATCACCTGTATCCTCATGGTTGAGGAGAAATGAATTTTTGAAGATGACAAAGTGAATTGAAGAAGAAAGTATAGGTTGGCCCTGAAGATAATTAAAAAAAATAATTACAAAATAAGAAAGTGTTAGGTCAACCCTAATGTTAAAGGAAGTGACATAAATGGTATAAATACATATAATTATACATTCATTTTACACACACAAGTCGAATTTCATAGGAAATTAGAAGTAAAGAAGGTGGATTTCAAGGGAGGATGAAGTCTTTTGGTGATGTGTTCTAAGGTATGTTATTTATAGGTCATCTTACCATTTTTTCTATAACTTTTTTTCTAGAATGATTCAGATGGTACAATTGCTATGGTATTGAGAAGACATATCAAGGTAACTGTGGTAAAAAATTCAGCTCTTTTTTCACTATAATGTGGGAGATACACTCTGTGGAAGATAGGATTTTTGACTAGTCCTGAAGCTAGTCAATAAACAAGTGTTTCGGGTAAAACAATCATAAATTATTCATAGAGAATCCAAATGAAGTGAGACAAATTTAATTGGAAAGAGTACAGACTGTGGTTTCTTGTGTGAGAGTTTCATAATCTGATGTTAAATATTGAACTCATGGAATTCTGTACAAGTTCTCTCTCCTGAATAAACCGTAATTAAACAAGGTCTACCATTCTCTCTATAGCTTCTTTTTGGGGAGGATTCAAGGAGTGAAACTTGGAGACATTTCATAGAATACATTGAGTAATATTATCTACAGGATGAGAGTATTCCAAGAATTGAAGAATTGCAGAAATTGAAGAAGTCTCATGAAGCATTATCAGGTTCTATGTGATGGTTGGTTGATGGTGATGATTTAATGTAAAATTTTATTATCTCTCATATATTCTTGGGTGGAAGGAAGGGGAAAGGATGGAGAGTTCAACTCTCTCTTTATATTGGAGGATTGTATCTTCTTCTTGGAGGTTTATCCCTCCCTTTACATTTGGAAGCTGTAGCTACCTTTGGAAGTCATTACTTCCCTTGAAAAATAACTATTGATTATTTCTCATATATTGTGCATGGCGTATTGTGATGTATTGTTGTAACTCTTATACTATTGTTCATTTATCATTGGATATGATTTAATGGTTTAAGTATAATTTGAAAAGGTTTTTAAATTGTACTTGATACTGATTCACCCCCCTCTTAGTATCAACAATTTCTTCTAAGAAAACCTTACCTCAAGACAAGCCAATCACCAAGACTTTAGTGGTGTCAGATAAACCTGACTATGATTTGGTTGAAGACATGAAGAGAACTAGGGAAAGTATTTCTTTTTATGAATTGAAAAATTTAAAACAAAAGAGAAATAATTTACTTAAAGCATTAAATAGTAATAATGTTGAAAAACAAACTCTACAGTTGTAAATAAATATAAAGAAAATTTTCCCAAAATTCAACGTCAAATAAAAAAAAACAAGTCAATGTCAATGATGTACTAATAGGAGATAAATCTAACTCTCATGCACCACCCTTTATTTTAACTTCTGAAATTTTCTACAAAAATGTATACAACTATTTGGTAGACTTTGGAGCTTCATTGAATATAATGCCATATTCTGTTTGTAAGAAAATCAATGTTGAACCACAAAAGTCTTCCATATAGATTGTACAACTAGATAGAACAAGAGTTAAGGTTTTAGGTGAACTTAAGGATGTATTTATTCGATTATATTATAATCCTGAAGTTCATCAAACGATATTCATCATTGTTGTTGACATTCCAAAAGATTATGGATTTCTTCTAAGAAGGGACTGGTCTGAAAAGCTTCATGGTTACCTTTCCACAGACTGGTCTCATTTGTGGTTACCATACAATGGTAAACCTAATCAAATCATAGTGGATCATTAGAAGCATATGAAACATACTATGACTGATATTGATGGTGAAAATGAGCCAGTAATGTTTTCAAATTCCATTTTAGGCAACTATTGTGTTGACTCATTTTTTGGGAATTTTATTGCAAAAAGTTCACCATTCATGGATTCGTCCTTGTAGTCTGAGGTTGTAAATTTTTCTCAAAGTAACTCTTCAAAATGTATAGATTTTGTTTCTAATAATTTAGATTTAGTTGTAAATAATGAATTTTTGACCTTATTTTTTGATGACTCAAAATCTAAAGAATGTGTTGGAGCAGGTTGTGTCTTGCAAGATCCCAATGGTAACATAAATATGTTAGCCTGCAAATTGGAGTTTCAATGTACGAATAATGTAGCCAAATATGAAGCATTAATAAGAGGTTTGAAAAATTCTATTGATTTGAATGTTAAATTCATTAAGGTTTATGTTGATTCTGAGATTATTGTCAAATAGGTAATGAAATACTATCCATTGTATTGTCAAATACAAACAAATTGTTTTGGATTTGCTACCACATTTCACTGCTTTTGAGATTAAATTTTTTCCTGGAGCTTAGAATTTAGATGCATACTTACTTGCTAAGGTTTCCTCAAAGTTGATTCCCTCTGAGGAATTTTCTCATGATAGATTTTCAATTGAGTTATTGTTTAGGCCATCTGTTCCTGACAACATAACCAATTCGAGATTTTTTAATTACGATGAGCATATTATAAGTTTTATTACACAAAAAGACACATATAAGGACTTGTTGATATAAAATATTGTTTTACGGTCTTTGACTCAACCTCAAGAGGATAAAATCCCCATGCATTTTTAACAGGTGGTACTCCTCTGCTTTCAAATTGCATTAAAAAATATAAACAATGCCTAAGAAGGACCAAGCTTATTTAGAATAAATATTCACATGCGAAGGATACTAGATATTGGACTAGGTAGATTATGAAAGGAAATATTTATAATATATTGCAAAATTCATAAACCAATAAAGTATAAAGATAGATAGAATGACATTTCCATCACAACATTCATTAAGACATAACATAATATCCAAGAAAGGAGACAAGAAAATATGGACCACATAACATAAGAGAAATTTAAATGATAATTTCATTAGGAACAAAACATATTATTGATCTAGGTGGAAATTAGTGGCCTCCCACCTATTCCACTTTCTCAAATTATAGTTTCCATCTTTGCAGTTTTTCTATAGTTTTTCGGGTCCCAAACTTTTGGGGTCATTTTGAGGCCCCAAATGACATTTTAACGACTAGGGAACACCCAATAGATATTTGTTGGGATATAATGAACCATTAATAATGTGCACTCCTTGTCCATACATTTCCAATGAGGTACCAAGTGCCCCGAACGAAGATCATATGAAAATGTTGCGCATTCAAGAAGTTGACCTATCAACTACTCCCATCGGGGCCCACAAACCTTTTGGCATTTCATCTTTCGGGGTGAGGGTTTTGGATGTTTAGGGTTTTATCATTTATTATTTATGTTGAAATTTCCTTTCAAGCCTCATTCTAATCAGCTTCTTGTGAATGAGCATAGCCAACACATCTCTCTTCATAGATAAGCTACCACCATTCTAGCTAGATTGTGTGCTTTGCATTTTACAGTCTTTTGTATTCTAGATAGTCATTGATAGAATTTTAGTTTTACTGTTTTATTGTATTCCTTGCAATATCTCTGTGCATCTCCTTGTTATATTTTTTCCTTCATTTTTTTCTCGAAATAATCTAGATCAGTGGTATCAAAACATTCTTCTCCTTGTCATTCTTAGTGCATGTCCCTGACGAGGTTAGGGTATAGAGAGTTGGATCTCGATATTTTTTCTCTTGAGGAAAACCACTCTCTCTCCCCAAAGAAAAATCCCATGGAAGAATAAAAGAGGGACAACAGAGTAGGATATCCTATCAAATTATTGCTCGAGGAATCCCTCACATGACATAGGAACGCGATGATGGATAATTTCACCCATATCCTTCGACGAATGCAGACAACAACGAAGAAACCTTCAACTAGTAGTCACTTCGGAGGTGAGATGCCCTTTAAGGTGCAAGTTAAATTTGATATTCCTTTATTTGAAGGCCAGATAGACATTGATTCTTTGGAAAAATGGTTAAGTTTTCTAGAGGGTTATTTCTTTGTCCAAAAATTTTCCAATTATGAAAAAATCACCTTTGTGCTCCTTTAGGCCCTTTCCCATGTCAAATATTGGTGGGATACTTATTGCGAGAAAATTTTTGAGGATAAGTTTTCAATTTTTGGGCCAGGATCCTCTTGAATGGATTTTGTTGATGCCCTCAAGGAACAATATTACCCCGTTGGAAACTATGACGACCAATATGCTGCAAAAATTGAGCAAAAATTGAAGCAACTGAACAAGTGGGAGTTTGGATCTACAAATACGCAACAATTGAAGTATGGTAAGGGTGGCCCTAACTCCCAGGGAAAAGGACAAAGAAAATATTTTCATTCCAAGGACAACCAATCCAAGACACCAAGAAAGAAGGGTAATGGTAAGTTGACAAAGGACACTAGACAGTGGTGTGAGTTCCACAAAATCCCTTGGCACAATATTGATGAATGTTGCTCTAAACAATCATTGTTGGTTGAGACGAAAGTCACAAGGTTGGATGTTGACTTAGACTTTGATTCAGAACCAGAAAAGGGAAAATGAATCATTGATGCAGAACGTAGTGTCACCATCACTAACATAAAAGTCCTCCTAATGCTTGAGATGTTCTAATGGCTGCCTTATAACTATGCCAAACACATCTTGAAATTGATTATATGGTTTTAAATGGTATTGGTGGATCAGGTGGACAAGGTCAAGAAGAACACGAAGCAAAAAAATGGAATTGATGTGTGTAATTTCAGTGATCAGTGATCAAGGCCATTGGGTATGAGACATTTGTCCATATTATGTGGATCATAGGGAATTGAGATAAATATCAGACAAAATGGTCATCATAATGAAATATGAAAGAACAAGAAAACAAACATGAATCACAAAGAGACATATGATAGATTGACTTTGCACATTCATGAGATATAATATCCACTAAATATAAATGCTTTATGAAGAATGGATAATGATACTTGAACATATCACACAAATTATAGGAAAATACAATGAGGCTTCACTGCATAAGAATCTACTATTCGTGGATAACTATTGATGCTCAACAACTATAATTTATTCAAGTAAAAGAGTAAAAATGAAATGAGAAACAAAGACTATTGCAGACTAATAATAAATCTCTCAAGAATCTTGATAGCAAGGAATGACAAAGACATATTCCCTCAGGATTACAATAATGAACACATAGTATTCCTGTCGAAAATCTATCTTTGGGACATTCTTGATCGAACCCCCCTCCCATCTACATTCAAAATCCTAGAATTTATAACCATTTACAATGTCTAGGATGTTATCAGATTTAGGGAATCAAATCTATAAATAAACCAAAAATAAAAGGAATCTTTGATTTGTGGCAAGAGATTTGGAGTTGCCTAATCTTCTTCCTTCTAATCTGGAACTGCTAGAGTGAATTCCTGGAAATATGTGAAATTTAGAAAGAAAAAAAAATGTTTCAAATATCCACCCAAAGATCCAAAACCATTCCTTATTTTTGGAAATATCTCACACTACCCCTAATTGGGCCCGTTATGGAAAAACCCCATATTTTAGATTTTTGAAATTCCTCCCAACTTGGTCAGAAATCGCGCCAAAAGTTGGCTTCTAAAATAGTCAAGTACAAAAATTTCGGTAGTGCATTTGAATTTTCATGTATGGAGGTTGCTAGTGAAAGTTCTGAAATAGTTTTTGGAAGTGCTAATTTCTTGTAGCTTTAAAAATCTTGTGTGTTTAGTTCTGGTAGTGCTACCACAAGTCTTCAAAACTTTAAACCACAGACTAGACTAGACCAAACCAAGCCGACCTAGTTCTGCAAAGAGATCATACTGATTCAATAAGACTTTGGAGAAGGTAAGAAAATTTTGTCACTACAAATTAGGTGCTAACAATTCCAACTAGAGGAACCAAAGGAACCTGAAGAAGGGGAGCGCCTCTTCCACTCATAGATGTGGGTGAAGAGGACCCCACTCCATTTCATTGTTGACAACAATAGTTGTAAGAACTTAATATAAGTAGAGGTCGTCAATAGGTTGAACCTAAAAATTATGCCACAACCTCAGCCATATGAACAATGTCACCTGCACTACGACATCAAACCTTTCAAAGACAAGGTGTTGTGTGATGTCCCCCCCTTTGAATTTTTTGATGTTTTATTAGGACAACCATATATATGGAAGCATCATGTTGTTTTTGAATATAGGCCCCATAGTTTCGTTATTACTTTGGGAGATCAATTCTACAGGATACCAAAGGCAGTCCCAACTACTACAGTATCTTTGATCTCCGTGAAGCAGTGCAAAAAGGCAGTCTCTCATATCGAGAGATTTGTCCTGTTTATGGTTTGATCAGAATGTGAATGGAATGTCACTATTATCACTGAAAAATTGTTCTTTACAATACAGGAAATGATTGAAGACAATACTAGCACAACACTTTAATCAACACACCTCAAGCATTTACAGAACCTGTTCAACAAGAAAAACTATGAAAATGTTCATTGAATTTCAACACAAAATTCTCAAGGCTTACTCACACACATTTGTGTGAGCCAACATAGTGTTGAATGTGCACATTTCATAGACTTCACAACTGTCTCCACAAGAACTCGCACAGATGCATAAATGATGCATTAATGCATTTGTTCAGGCCTCAACCACTTCCAGATCAAAGTGTACCATGACAAGACCACAAGATCGACCTGGAATCTTTCCTTAGGGATACTGAAAGGATGTGAAGTACCTTCAAAGGGGTCTCATTCACACTATGATCAAGCTAAGAAAAATCTTTCATTGGTCCTATAAATACATAACCATGGTGTGCATACAAAGAGAAGAATTTTGAGTATTTTTATGTTGTTCAATTTGTCTTAGAGAAGCCATATTTCTCCTAGAACTCTTTGATCATTCATAACAAGTGTTTCACTTCTCTCCTCTTGAGAAGTCCAACAATCAAGTCTTCACCATTGTATTTCCATTTTAAGTCGTTGTTAGAAGAGAAAAATGTTTGTATTTTGGGGACTCAAGAACCCTCCCAAGGAGGAAGAGGGGACTCATAAGTCCCATTTTTCTCCTAGTTGTTATCAATATGAAGACCACTTTCCATTGGTAGCTATCCCTTTGTCTCATTTGCAAATTTGTGTTTGATTTTATATGTTTGGAAAATATGTTTTTATAATACCCTGGTTTTAAGTCCCCATATGAATAATGTATTTTGTTTATTTATGAAATGTTGGAGTGCCTATAAAGTTGAAAATGATGGATAGCATAAGAAATGTAATACTTTGAATAATAATAATAATAATACATCGTTGGATGCAAGACAGACAAGGAAAAGAGTTATAGGAGGTTATGATTCCATGAGATATGGGGATAAAGGGATAATCCTTTTATTACATATTATTTTTACCCATCCTTTATTTAGTGGGAAAAGAGGGGTCATGTGAACTTCTTTGGGAGGCCACATTATTCCTTGGCATGCCAATTATATAAACCCTATTTTGGGCATTGAAGGGGATTGCACATTAATGGTTACTTCATTTTTCTCTTCATTTCATTCATTCTTTCTCACTCTTGGTCTAGGTATGGGAATGGGAAACCAATTGCTAGGGTAGTGAGCCATGGCTGGTTGGAAGTAGAAACTACTAGTGTTTTCCAGTAGAGAATGGATTTATGTGTGCATAAGATTGTTGGTAGTTGTGAAAATATTGTCCATAGTTGAGAATCCTTGTAGTTTCCAACATTGATATTTCCTAATGAGTAGCATTGGAGCCATGGGAAGAAGTGGAACATATTGAGGGATTGCATTGAAGAGAAGGGTGTTCACTTCTTTGAATTGTGCAGGATGAAAGGGAAGAGAGTTTGTAAACTAGGATGGTTGTGTAGTTGAGAAATTGTGAGAGTTTGATTGTTGACTGGCTTGGGAAACTAAGATTCGGCCTAGGACCCTTCCTTGTGGATTCATAGCCTAGGCTCATGGGAGGCGTATTGCATAGATTTTATGGGAGATGGAGCCTAAGGTTGGGTAGAATGTCTGATTTTTGTAGCCAACTGGTGGATTTTTTCTTTAAAATATAAGTTCTCTTTGTGTTTCTCTGTAATTTATATTTCATTGTGTAATTTATCTTTGTAATAAGTTTATGACTTTCTTGCTATTGTTAATTGTTGGGCATGGCTTGTTTAATATTCTTTACAGTCGTGCATGTTTCTCGTTAATTGCATATGCATGTAGAATGTTCTTTATTCATATAATGGTATCAAGAATTCAAAATTGCCTAGGAAGGTGAATTTTAGGGGTAAGCGAGCAGCGGGCATGTTACAGATTAGTATTAGAGAAATTTATTTTCGATTGTTGGTATGGGTACGGTTGGTCCTAAGGTCTGCACCCGACTGCTAAAGGGAAAATTTAGGCCACCTATCAGTTTAGAATGATTGCTTCCTTTAACTTTTTGTTGGTTGGTCAGAGGGTTATTCTATCAAGAAAAATGAAAGGTTGGGTTGGCATAACGATATGGATGAGGTCCCTCCTTGGTTGATGGCACACTAATGAAAGACCAATGAAATAATAGAAAAGAGAGGGAAACAACAAACTACTCAATGAATAATATATTGCAAGAAGTTCAATACTTAAAATATCATTTCAAGACATCAAACATGTATCAAAACATAATAACTCCCATAGGTTGCAGAAAAAAATCTTCACCAAAGCATTAGCTGTTTGACAGGTTTCATATCAGTAAAAATAAGTCATACAATAGCTGAAAGGAAATGAAATGTACGCTGCACAAATCAAAAACTATATTCAAGATAAGAATGGAAACACATGAACAGTTGAACAAAACATTGTCATCAAGAGTATGTTCCCCAGGTAGAGAGATTTAATCAATGCATAAAATGGGTCCAAGCAATCTGTTGTATCGCTATTATTTCTTCAAAAAATCTGACCTTTACAATATCCAAAAAATAACTATTTAAAAGAGTTGCAGAGGCTCTCATCCTTAGGATACTGAGACCTAAATTTAGGGAACTGTTCGTAAATCAAATAATTAACTTTACTAAGACATTGGACTTAATCAACAAGAGTGGTTCTTATCACACACAGAAGACCACTCTTGCATCTAATCTAGGAAAATGATGGACTTAATCAAATAAAACGACTATTGTCTCTGCGACATAACTGATGCATGTGTTGGAGGAATCGAGTGGCTAAAAATAGGCCTCGAAGTGACAGAGTAGAGCTCTGTGTTGAACGACGGCATGTCTGCGAGCTGTTGGAGGCCACTGGAGATAACCAACTGCATGAGAAGAGTTTGTTGAAGTGTTTTTGGAACTAATCTGCATCGACCTGTGACTGAGAATTAACTCTCTGTCTATGCCTGAGATTTCAGAAGTCAAGCACACTCTGTATTAACCCCATCAGATGTCATCTATACCTGTGAAATAGCTTCGCTGGAATGGTTTTCAGCCCATTGGGCATGAGGGGAGACGTGGAGGCGAGCATCCAATCGACAAATGGGATGAATGGACGTGAGGGTAGATGACGTGTGAAGACAAATGTCAAAGTGAGAGGAGGTGTGAATACGATGGAGGTATCGAGAGTATGGATTTGGCGACATGTAGTGAAGGATACAGGTGGTGCGTAGGGAGAGGAGGAGTAGATAGGTTGGGAAGTGAGTGGAGAATAGGTGGCGAAAGGTGAGAGGGGGTAGTTACATTG
>ML779505.1:1102243-1116645 GCA_009831015.1 Picea engelmannii | reverse complement strand
GAGTTAATTAATACTTAAATTAATCATTGACAATTATGAATAACTAATTAATAATAATTAATTAGTTAATGTTATTTTAAGAAATAATTATGGTTTAGCTAATCTTTTAGGATAGTTATATTATTAAATTAATTATAATTAATTATCATATACACCTATTTAAGAAGGGTCGTTACATACACCCACCCTTCAGGAAACTTCGTCCTGAAGTTAAGGTATCTTATGGTACAAGGAAAAGAAACACAGTTCACACATTCATAACAATTGACCAACATTATTAGTAAGTAAGTCAAGAAAACTCATACATACTAGTGTATATGTACAAGAAATGCATGTGTAGCTAGTACATGCAAATCTTGTGCACGTACTAATAATCAAAACTGTCATCCTTTAGTAATTTATGTATGCATCCAATCCAATCAACAAGACTAGTCTTTTATAAAAGACAACAAACCAATCAATTGTTTGAGAAATCTTTTAATTACTATTGTCGGGTTCGACAATGTTATTTTAAACAACTATGGTTTAGTTACGAAATTACAAATATTCATATATATACCTTTCTCTTTCTTTTTTTTTGAAGGGAAAACATTAATTTCCACCACAAGACAGATCTCCATACTTTCTCAGCTATTACTACTCATCCTTCCTCCCTAACCTACTTCCATCTCCATTCCTATCCGTCCTCTGCTAGACTATCTTGGAGCGTCAACTATATTGACCTAACTCCAAATAGAACCCGTAAGTGGAAGTGTCGCTATCTCGACCAAACTTCCCTAGCAGGCATCTGACAGCCATCATCACACGTCTTGGGGAGCATGAACTAACATCGTCCTCCCATGACTTCAGGTTTCGAAGGATACACGGTGGGAAATGCCTCCACCCCTCCTAATCATAACTAGGGTCCACACCCTACAATGGAGGATACACGGTGGGAAATGCCTCCACCCCTCCTACTAGGGTCCACACCCTACAACGGAATATACAGTGGCACCATGTTGCTAGAGGTTTTGTCATCGTTTATTCAGTTTTGGGCAGTGTCGTCACCTGAAATCATGCACTGATCCAGATATCATAGCAATGTATCCAAACCAATATAAATTTCACATACAATATTCATACCATAATGTTTCTCGGTTAGTGGTCCTGATATCCACTTTCATCATCATTATCCCTTGGCTATTTCATAGCCCATAACCTGCAGGTTAGTCTGTAAAACAAACTCATACATTTCTATGCATTATCATCATGTAATTGCATACTATCATCATTTCAATTTGGTATCCTTGTACCTGATAAATTAACATCAAAGTTTTCCAATTAGAAATAGATCTCATAATATCCCATACTTCAATTTCGACACCCATTCACAAGATTATCATTTACCCAAAATAGATTGCATCATATCCAACATCATCTTAATAGAATTTAAACATTCATTAAATTCACATTCTCACAATATGTCTCATCATATACATCATCATCAATAACATTTAAACATTCGTAAAGTTTACATTCACATAGTAGATCACATCATATACATCATCATCAATAACATTTAAACATTCGTAAAATTTACATTCACGTAGTAGATTGGATCATATACATTATCATCAATAACATTTTAACATTCATAAAAGTATATAGGCCTCAGGTAATCCTGGTTGTCTAAGTCAAAAGGTGGTGTTACATACACCCCACCTTTGAGAAACATGTTCTCGAGGTGGTCAAAATAGTGAGGGATAGTCTCGTCGTAATGTCTCAACATCTTCCCAAGTAGCAGATCCTGGACTATACTTGTCCCACTGGACCTTAACTTGGTCTATTAGACAGGTCCTGAGTTGTCAGACTCTATGGTCCAGTATGCGTAACGGTTCTACCGTGAGGGTTCCCACATCTGATACCTTCAATTCCTTACAATTTAGTTTATGTGATTCATCAACAACATAATGACGTAAAACAAATACATGAAATACATTATGAGATTTATGCAAGTGGGGTGGCAGTACGAGACGATAGGCAATGGGTCCAATTTTCTCTTGGATCCTGAATGGTCCTATAAACCGAGGTGACAACTTTGTCCCCTTCCCGAACCATATGTTACTCTTATTAGGCCTGATACAAATGAAAACCTGGTCTCCCACTTCATAACTTCAGTCGGTCCTATGTGCATCTGCATAGCTTTTCTGCCTATCTTGTGCTTCCTTTAATCTCTGCCTAATCTGAATCACTTGTTCCTCCATTTCTTGAATAAATTCTGGCCCAACTGTTACTCGGTCTTCTAGTCTATCCCAACTCAATGGTGTTCTGCATGGCCTCCCATACAAAGCTTTGTAGGGTGGCATTCCGATGGAGCTATGATAACTGTTATTGTAGGCAAACTCTACCAAAGGTAGGTACTTCTCCCACTGGGTTTGATTATCCATTACATACATCCTAAGCATGTCTTCCATGACTTTATTTACTCTCTCAGTCTGCCCATCTGTTTTAGGATGATGAGTTGTGCTTAAGTTCAACTGAGTCCCCAACGCTGACTGTAAACTTGTCCAAAACCTAGAAGTGAATCTGGAGTCCCCATTTGAAATGATCTTCTTAGGTATCCCGTGCAAACGGATAACTTCGCTTACAAACACACATGCCACATCAGTGACATCGTAAGTGTCTCTAATCAGAATAAAATGAGCACTCTTGGTGGCAACCCCACAACAAAATCCATAGAGATGACTTCCCACTTGGACATAGGAACATCATGTGGTTGTAGGAGACCTGCTGGGTGATGGTGGTCGGCTTTCACTTGTTGCCATTCTAGGAATTTGGCAATGAAATGGAATACATTGCGCTTCATGCCTACCCAAAATAAGAGCTTCTTCATATCTGCATACATCTTCTTCACTCCCGGATGTGCACAATAAAGTGATCTATGGGCTTCCTTCAGTATGATGCTTCGAATATCCCCATTCTCAGGGATGTACATCCTTCCTCGATATCTTAACAATCCATCTATTTCCAGACCATATCCTTCATACTTTGGGTCTAACTGCCTCCCGCTCTAGAGGTTTGAAGTAACCTTTAAATACCAACTGTCTCCTGGGAGTTGTGTCAACACATGTTCCTTCAGATTGACCTTTAAGGTTACCAAGGAGAAGATACATGGTCTCCTACTCAAGGCATCTACGACCACATTTTCCTTTCCCTTTATGTACGAAATACCAAAATCGTACTCACTCATAAACTCACTCCATCACCTTTGCCTAGCATTCAGATCTCTTTGAGTGAAGAGATGTTTTAAACTTTGATGGTCCGTTTTGAGCTCAAAGTTTCACCCCACAAGATAATGCCTCCAAATTTTCAGAGCTAGCATTACAGCTGCCAACTCTAAATCATGAGTCGTGTATAGCTCCTCATGTTTCGTCAAATTCCTTGATGCATAGGCTATCACTCCTCCATCCTGCATTAGCACGGCCCCCAACCCTTTCTTCAAGGCATCTGTGCAGATCGTGAATTCCTTTTCCATATCCGGCACTCGTAGAATTGGCGCACTAGTTAGTAACCTCTTAAGCTCAATGAATGCACTTTCACATTCTTCTGTCCATTCATACCTGACCCCCTTGCGTTGAAAAGTGGTGATGGGTTTCGCTATTTTTGAAAATCCT
This sequence comes from Picea engelmannii, assembly GCA_009831015.1. NCBI lineage: Eukaryota > Viridiplantae > Streptophyta > Pinopsida > Pinales > Pinaceae > Picea > Picea engelmannii. Next base: position 1,112,992 of record ML779505.1, on the reverse strand, counting down.
TCCACAAATCTCCTGTAATAACCCGCTAGCCCCATGAAGCTCCTCACCTCATGGGTATTTTTCGGCACTGGCCATTCCATAATGGCCTTTACCTTTTCTGGTTCCACAGAGATTCCTTCACCAGAAATGATATGACCCAAATAGTGGATCTCTCTCTGGAAGAAGGAACACTTTGACAGCTTCCCATACAATTTGTTCTATCTAAGGCAGGACAACACTATTCACAAGTGTTCCTCATGTTCTCTTTCATTCCTGGAATAGATGAGGATGTCATCTAAAAAGGCTTGTACAAAATGGTCTAAGTACTTCTGGAATACGCCATTCATGAGGCTCATGAATACTGCTGGCGCATTGGTCAATCCGAAAAGTACTACAACAAACTCGTAATGTCCAAACCGAGTTCGAAAGGTAGTTTTTGGGATATCACCTTCCTTAATCCTTAACTGATGATACCCTGATCGCAAATCGATCTTTGAAAATATCGCTGCTCCTTTCATCTGATTGAAGAGGTCATCTATTCATGGCATTGGGTACCTATTCTTCACTGTAGCATGGTTCAAGTCCCTGTAGTCTATACACATTCGTAAGGATCCATCCTTCTTCTTTACAAAAATTACTGGTGCTCCCCAAGGTGAGACACTGGGCCTTATTATCCCTAAGTCCAGTAACTCTTTCAACTGCATTTGCAATTCACAAAGTTCCGGTGCTGTCATCCGATACGGAGTCTTGGAGATTGGTTCTGCACCAGGTTTTAGCTCAATAGTAAAATCAAGCTCCCTCTCAAGAGGTAACCCTGGTAACTCATTTGGAAAAACATCCTGAAATTCTGACAATACCGGGTACTGGTCCAATGAGGGTCCCTTCCTTTCATTCACTGCTTCCACTACATAAAGTCAACACCCTTGTCTCAAGCATCGCTTAACCTTCATAGTTGATATAAAGCGTAACGACACTTTTCTTCGTACACGCTGGATCTCTACTGGTCTTCCTTCATCATCAACACAAAGCACCCTCTTTGCGAAACAATCTACCAAAGCTCGATGAGATGCTAACCAATCCATTCCAATGATTAGGTCATATGCCTCGAGAGCAGTGACATATACTTTCAACCTGGTAGTACACACTCCCAGGTCTACTATACAATTATCAACACTAGGTCCTACCGCTTGTTTTTCCCCCGAAGCCATCTCGACTTGTTTAAAGTCATCATGCTCGTAGGCTGCCAACCCACTCTTTTCTAATGAAAATGGTGAAATGAAACTATCTGTCACACCATAATCAAACAAAATCTTAACATTGATATGATTTAGCATACCTGATGACTCCACCACCATGGATTGATGTTCGGCCTAGCGGTTATTAACCGCTGCGTAAATCTGGTGGTTGCTACTTGCTCTCCCCATCAGTGCCTTTCCTTCTCTATGTACGAACCCTGCTTGTAACTCTGGGCAGTTGCGCTGGTAATGGGGTCCTTCGCACCTCCAATAGGTAACACGAGATTGAACCTATGCACTGTTATGTGACTGTCTCTAAAATGAGTTCCTTCCCCTGGAACTCCTGCCCCTACTCGTTGTTCCTTGAGATGGTCATGGACCTGTCTGCGCCACTGGCGATGTATGAGATACTGCACTCGTTACCATTGAAATCCCTGCAGCTACTGTCCTTGGCGCGACTCTGTTACCATATGGTGGTGGCCTTGAGCCCCCTCCCCTAGGAAATGTCCTCGGGGCCTTTCCTACAAATCTAGGGTGATGCAGAAATGTCGGTCTTGTACCCCCGGTTAAGTTCATGTGTTCTTCCACATAACATGCATTTTCCACCACCTCCGCTACTGAAGACGGTTTCCACATTCGCACCATAGCTCTTATCTTAGGGTTCAATCCATAGACGAAGCGCTCTGCCTGTCGTTGGTCATTGTCCATATATGAAATATATTTGACCAGTTCCATAAACCTGATCTCATATTCTTCTACTGTTCTGTTTTCCTGTACTAAGGCATGAAATGCCCCTACCTGTTGTTCCTCGTAGTACGCCAGTAGATATTTCCTCCTGAACCTCTCCTCGAAATGTTCCCAATATACTGTGTCTAGGGTAAGGTGCAGTTGTCTTTCCAGGTTGCCCCACCAGTTCAAAGCGTTGTCTCTTTACTGAAAAATTGCGATCTTCGCCTTTGAGTTGGACGCATAGTCCCTTAAGGAAAAACACCTTGTCATGCCTTCCAACCATGCTTCCGCACGTTCACTGGCGCGACCCCTGACAAACTCCGGAACTTTGATCTTCTGCAATTCTCGCATGATGTCTTCAGGTGGAGGTCCTCCCCTTGAATCCCTTGACACTTCTATATTACCCATTCCAGATGGTGGGGGTTCCACTTCAGTCCCTGTCGGTTGTTGCCCATTTAAAGTCTCGTTAATGGCTTCCAACGAGCGCAGTATGATGGCTAGTTCGGGCGATGTTGGTGGTGGTGCTAGCGGTGTTGGCAGTGCTTGCGACGACGCTCCTCTGCCTCAATTCCCTTGAGTCCTGACCATCCTGTATGCTTTGACCTGCATCAACCAAAGTTGTCAGGGTGAGTTCCAGGATGTTTTAAATTGGTGCTACATAAACTTAGAAATAGGGTTAGGCGTAAGTTTTCTTTACTTGTCTGTAAACAGATATTACTCCTTTAGGGTATTGGCTAGGTTAGGGTTAGGATTAAGCGTCTAATCTTGGTTTCTTCACCCCCACGAAAAGAACTATTGGTTCCCTTGCCCTGCAGCTACGCTAGCCTTGCGCCATACTCATCAATTCCTGTGCTTACTCTCCTAGTACATATGCCGCCTCCTTCCTGCTTGTCCTAGTCTAAGCCCTTTTTAACTTTTCACTTACAACTTGATTAACATGACTTCCGGCCTTATGTTTATTAATTTAGGCCGAAAGGCGTACACCTATTGACAATGTGCACAATTAATGATCTTTTAATCTTATTTAACCTTAAAACATTATCTAATGGCTATGCATTGAAGATGCTGGCATATTCTTAGTCATCCTCCAAAATCAATGGGTCCAATTTATTGTTCATAACTTTATTGCATTTATCAAGGCATCCGTTAGCATGTTTATTTATTTATTTATTTATTTTAACATTTACCTAATCACATAAAAAAAATGTTGTAAGGTTATATAATTACCATGTTTAAGGATTAAATAGGATTAAACCGTGGCATCTAAATACTTATCCACAACTGCCAGCCACGTTTCGGTGTTAGTGTTCTTCTTAAGACGCTTCGCTTGGTGGGTGGTCTTGGGTATGACAATTAAAGTATTTATAGGTTAAATTATTTTTAAAAGTCACATCGTGTGGTGCGTTGGCAGGGCGAACTTTTTAAAGACTTGACTGGTGGGGAGGTCTGAGGTTCGATCCCCGCGGACTCCATAAATTTTTCTTAGCCCTATATTACTCAAACTTAACTAATATTTTAATTAACTTTAATAAAATTAGTTTAATAGTTTAATTAGTTTTACTTAACTTATTAATTAAACTTTATTAATTTCATAATTGTACTTTAACCCTTTTTTTTTATTTCATCAAATGAAATATATATAAGAGAAAATTTAATAAATAAATAAAATACGATATTTACAACTCAAATTAAAAGTAAACCAATTTTTGCTATTTGGAGGAACTGTGGAAATTTTGAGAAAAATAAAGCAATGTAGGGCAATTTAACTGAGCCGAACTATAAATATAATTTTGATGAAATTTTTGCTGAAGTCCCGAGTCGGGTCTCCTGACCTTTATTTGGTAGTCCTTCCAATATGCGTAAGAGTACCTTGAGCCTTGAGCATTCTTTACCTAATCTGGGCGCTCAATGTACCCCGCAAGACTTTGTATCAGTTTGTTAGTTCCATTTAGTCTTTGATATTAGTTAGTTCCATTTAGTCCATCTCTATCCTCCTGCTATGTACCCCCAATCCTCCTATTATGTACAGTCTATAGATAAGACATGTCCCTGATATTTGAACATGGCAAAGAGCCACTTCCCACAGGTAGTTCTGTCAAGTTAAAAGTTTACTTGCCAAATGTACCTTTCTCTTTGAAAAATGTGTCTCATACATAGAGAAAAATATTTACTTGCCGAATGTGCTTAATTAAATTTGTTTTGGGAATGGCCTTAATGATCTTCCTAAACAGATTTGTCAATGGAGTCGATGTTTCAAGGAAACACAATGGCCTCACGGAATCTGTCCCAAAGGTGGCTCTGGATATGCGGATTCCACAAAGACAAGGGTCGACTTCAATGGACAGCTACAATTTTCTTTCAAGCACACCGTGGTGACTCTCTGTCACACGATCCAGGAGCGAATGACTAAACGCGCAATTGTCTCATGATTTTTTTTTTGGGTATGCACGTCATTTGGTATCTACAAAGGGTTCATTAAAATCATATGAAATAGGAATAAATATGGTGAAACAAATTTTAGAACGCTAATCTTGCTTGTGATGCATCCATAATACTCAATTGCAATACAATATTATACAATATTATTATTTTATAGGTAATCCCTTCAAGATAAAATATTATAAACTGTTGCGAAGAGTCCTTGGTATATATGAAAATGGAAAAACTGAGTATTCCATTAAAATTAAAATATCATGAACTGGTATAAAAGTATGAGAAAATGGACAAACCGAGTAATCCATTGAAAATAAAATATTATGAATTGATGTAAAAGTGATATTTACATGGAATAAATGGATACGATGAACAGTAATGACCCTAAGGAAAGGAGACTCTGAAGTTTATATATATATAGGTGTATTACAGTGGTCATTGATGTTCATCAATCTGTTCATCTTCAATTATGCTCTTCATTTGTTCCATATCTACTTTTTTTTTAAATAAACGACTGTACTTAACTCGCCTACATAGCTTGTTTTACTTTGGTAAAAAAAAAATTTATATTTGTGTTTTTTTTGCAGGTTAAGCATGGCTAGAGTTAGATCTTGGAGTTTTGGCCCTTAAGGCCCAGATTTCGAACTAAGACACTCTGATACCATGTGTAAGGGGCCGAATAGATTTTTGCATCAATTTATTTTATAAACTAAGACAGTAATTTCATAACAGCATAATAATCTTCATAATAGTAACTTCCGTAACATAAATTTTACAATGAATAATAATTTTTCTAACATAATTCAACAATGCATAATTTTAAATAAATACCTAAGTTTGATGCTAATAATCCTCTGTTTGTCCGCCGCTTGCCTCCTTGACCGCTACTGCAAAACACTGTCCAAAACCTAGTTCCTCCCTGCCAACTAGGTAACTTCCTAGCTCTAGGATATCATATGGATATCTTGGCCCCCATGCCCAAAACCTCCAACAACCTCGGTGCCTCACTGATACAATCCCACTCCAAAATTTCACTTCTCTCTCTGCAAATCTAGAGCTCCCAAAATCAATCGCTCCTCCCCCGTAGAATGACCTCCTGTAAACCTCCTTTCCCTCCTTATTCCTCCTTTCACCGACTCTCCCCCTCATTTACTCCCTACCTAACCCATTTATTACCTTCTTATCCTTTCCCGTTAATGCCCTTTATCCCCTTTATTTAATAACCTATCCCTTGTAGTTAATATGTCATCCATTTTCGGGTACATAACTTAATTTAATAATATACTTTATTATCCTCCTTTTATTTATTTACCTTATTAATTAATGAGTTAATTAATACTTAAATTAATCATTGACAATCATGAATAACTAATTAATAATAATTAATTAGTTAATGTTATTTTAAGAAATAATTATGGTTTAGCTAATCTTTTAGGACAGTTATATTATTAAATTAATTATAATTAATTATCATATACACCTATTTAAGCAGGGTCGTTACACTATTCATAAATCAAATAATTAACTTTACTAAGACATTGGACTTAATCAGTAAGAGTGGTTCTTATCACACACATAAGACCACTCTTGCATCTAATCTAGGAAAATGCTGGACTTAATCAAATAAAACTACTACTGTTTCTGCGATAGAACTGATGCATGTGCTGAAGGAACTGAGTGGCCAAATATATGCCTTCGAGTGATAGCGCAAATCTATGTGTTGTTCAATGGCATGTCTGTGAGCTGTTGGAGGCCACTAGAGATAAATAGCTTCAAGAGTAGAGTTTGCTAAAGTGTTTCTGGAACTAATCTGCGTCGACCTACGACTGAGACTTAACTCTTTGTCTATGTCTGAGCTTTCAGAAGTCAAGAGCACTTTGTATTGACCCCATCAGATGCCATCTGTACCTATGAAATAGCTTCCCTAGAAGGGTTTTCGACCCATCGGGAATGAGGGGAGATGTGGAGGTGAGCATCCAATCGAGAGACAGAATGAATGGATGCGAGGGTAGATGACGTGTGAACACAGATGTCAAAGTGAGAGGAGGTGTGTATATGATGGAGGTATCGAGAGTATGGAGTTGGCGATGTGTAGTGAAGGATACTGGTGGCACATAGGGAGAGGAGGAGTAGATAGGTTTGGAAGTGAGTGGAGAATAGGTGGAAAAAGGCAAGAGGGGGTGGTATTGAAAAACAACTAGGGAGGAACTTAGAGGAGGGGGGTAGGTGGTAAGCGGATTAGAGAGGGGGGGGTCCAAGTTCTTGAGGAGTCACCACGTTAGGTAGGGCCCATGGTGGGAAAACTACTTACTTAGACCCCCCCACCATTAAAGGTAGAATGGTCGAGGGGGTTCGAGTTGTGACAAGGATCGTTGATCTAGAGAGGTGGGCCATTGCCGATGGAGATCACTGTGGGGGTTAACGGAGGACAAGTGTCGGGTGGTGAGAGGAGTGAGAGTAGTGAGTGGGATGAGTGGAGGTGATGTCGAGGTGATGTAGTGATCTAATGTCATTCAAGCACGTGATTGCAGGAGCTATTGAGGGTGGTTTGGATCTAGATTGCGTTTGGGCCCGCAATCCACCATAATATGCCATGTACCCTTCCAAAAATACCATGGTGCCAATTGTGGGACTGCTTAGGAAAATTAATGCTCGAGCAGTTTACGTCCCCGCAAGGAAGAGTGATTGTCAATCTGATGATGATCTGTGATTTAGGTGATATTTACCTGCTGCAAGGATCGACGGTTCTCATTGACTTGGGATCAATGGTTCAGATTCACTTCGGACTTTTGGGCTTCAAGTGTTTTGAATGTGAAACATGAAAAATATCCCAGAGGAAAATCTACGAAGTGAATGATTTTTCGCCATGTGTCATGATGGATGAATGGTCCAGATTCTCTTTGAAAGTCTGGGTTTCAGGAGTTTCAAATGTGAAGCATGAAAAATCTCCTAGAGGAAAATCATTGAAGTGAAATATCTGTTGCCACGTGTCCCCTTTGATGGATGGTCTAGATTTACTTCGGGACTTCGGGTCTTCGGATGACTCTTGGTATTAAAATTCACGCGATTCTGCACCCCCAAATGGATGACATCCATTTATATAATTTTCTTGATGGATCTTTATCGTTGAAAATTTCCCTATTCATTTCGACAATCCTGGCCCAAAAATGACCATTCTGAATGGTTGTGTTTGTCCATGGGCATTTCCTGTGTATATAAAAAGGCTTGATCGACCTGTGGTGAGATGGATCAATGGAAAATATGATGACAAGTAATTCAAACAAAATCCAACATATATTTCATCCTTTCAAGAAAAACAAAATAGAAATGCACAAAGACTCAAATCAGAAAGAAACGAATAAGAACCGAGTCACTTAGTAATGGGAAAATGACTTAACCAACCAGAAGAGGAAAAATTGATGAAGGCATAGGGAAAAAGAGAGGAGAGGCAGGGGATGCAGACCTAGGTTACAACAGGTACATTAAAATTTTACTTACAAAATAGGTTTAAAGGATCACCAAATTTTAGAATATGCAGTTCTAGTTTAGGTCATGAAATCATCAATTTTGGAGCAGTAGAAAACCTAAAAATGGTAAATAGTGGTAGAGGGTATTCTAAATAAGAAAAGATATATAACATTAAACTAACTAAAAAATTCAAGGATTTTTTTCTATGTTCGTATGATGATATTAAAAATTATGATATGTGGATCATCTAACACACCATCCCTATGAAGAAGGATGCCAATCCATTCCAACATAAACTCTGTAGGATGCATCCTTCCCTATAACCCTATTGTAATGTCCCTAATCCGAAACCCTTTGTAATTTTACATATAGGTCAGTGAGTCGTTGGTACCGATTGTTAATGTAAATGTACATATAGGATGGTGAGCCATTAGCACTAATATTTGGTGTTTCACACACCTGGGTAAGTGCGCGAATAATTGTTATCAAAGACATGGTGTGCCCATTTCATAGTGTTATGTGCACCTAGGTAAGTGTGCATGGTTATACATCAAATAAATTGTGTGCACATTTCATAGTGTTTCACACACTTGGGTAAGTGCACATGAATGATCTGGGAGTGCACACCAAGCCGAGTTATATATATGTGTATATGTATAGTTGTATATGTATTGAGGTTGAGGAGCCTATGTGATTATGAGGCTGGTGAGATGGGATGCAAATAGGCTAGTACACCTATCCATGTAAATGTAATCACAATTATTAATATGATATTACATCACTATGGGCAGACAGACTCAGAAAAAAAAGAGAAGGGGGGATAACTCCACCGGAAAAGGGAAAAGGGGGTGGGACTTAAGTCCTAGGGAATATTTTAATAATATTTTTGGAAAAGTGTAAGTTATCGATAATTATTTTATCCTAAGTTCCTGAGGGTAGGGAACGAGTCACCAAGTGGCTTAAGCTACTTCTGAAGGTGACAAGTGTCAAGTTGAAGGCATGAAATATATATTGTTGGCCTTATTTTATTTTTGGGGGGGATCATCCATTATTCATTATTCACTCTTGTGTGTAGAAAGGGGTCGGTCCAGGGAGAGGGTGACTATTACCTTATTTGCACAGAAGATATTGTAAAGGGTTTTTCTGTATTGTAATCTGTGTTTTTCTATCGATGAGGTAGGTTGTCAAGCCCATGAGAAGTATCTCTGGGTGAGAGATTTTCTATTGAAGAAGTGGGTGGTCAGGCTTGTGAGTAGTCTCTATGGTTGAGATATTTGTTTTGAATAAGTGGGTTGTCAGGTCCATGATCATACTCTCCAGGTGAGAGTTTTGTTGGGAATTTTTCCCTAGTGCACTAAGCATTAGTCATAGGGCTCAGAGAATTCTTGTCTGGCATGTTGTTCGTAACCTTGGAAGGGAAGTGGGGGAGCCAAGAGACCTTAGCCTATCACTAGGAACCCTTTATTCCATAGTGGAGTTAAGCCCCACCTCAGGGGTGAACTGTTGTTGAAGCTTATGAACAATAGAGTCTATGGCTAGGAGGAACATCTGAGCTTTTTGCGCAGTTGGTGACTTTCATAAAAGATAAGTGTTCTTGTTGTGCTTGTCTCATTTACTCTATGCTTATTTATCTATGTTTTATATGGTTTAATTCTTGTATGTTGTCCCATATAAGTAAATGTTGTTATTTTGTTTAATTTTTCTTGCACATGTAAGTGTGATGTTGACAGCCATTATTGTATTTGTACATGAGTATGCCGAATGTTGATATTCTTTCCTATTAAGTGTTGATACTAAGAGGGGGGTGAATCAATATCAAGTACAATTTGGAACCTTTTTCAACTTATACTTAAACCATTCAACTATATCCAATGAGCAATGAACAATAGTATAAGAGTTACACCAATACACCACATTACACCATGCACAATATATGAGAAATAATCAATAGTTATTGTTCAAGGGAAGTAATGAATTCCAAAGGTAGCTACAGCTTCCAAATGTAAAGGGAGGGATAAACCTCCAAGAGGAAGATATAATCCTCCAATATCAAGAGAGATTTGAACTCTCCATCCTTTCCTCTTCCTTCCACCGAAGAATATATGAGAGATAATAAAACTTTATATTAAATCATCACCATCAACCAATCATCACATAGAACCTGATAATGCTTCCTGAGAATTGTTCAATTTCTGCAATTATTCAATTCTTGGAGTACTTTGACCCTATAGATAATATTACTCAATGTATTCTTTGAAACTCCTCCAATTTTCACTCCTTGAATCCTCCCCAAAAAGAGGTTATAGAAATAATGGTAGACTTTATTCAATTCTGGTCTATTCCGGAGAGTGAACTTGCACAGAATGCCCCACACTCAATAATTAACATCCAATTCTGAAACTTGTACAAAAGAAACTACAGTCTGTAATATTTCCAATAAAATTTGTCCCACTTCATTTGTATTCTCGATGAATAAGTTATGATTGTTTTACCCGGAACACCTGTTTATTGACTAGCTTCAGGATTGGTCACAAACCCTATCTTCCACAGAGTGTATATCCATAATTATAGGGAATCAAGAGATGAAATTTTTACCAGAGGTACCTTGATATGTCTTCTCAATACCATAGTGATTTCACCATCTAAATCATTCTAGAAAAAAATTTATAGCAAAAATGGTAAGATGACCTGAAAATAACATACCTTAGAACACATCACCAAAAGACTTCATCCTCCCTTGAAATCCGGCCTTCTTTTCTTCTTATTTATTCTGAAATTCGACTTGTATCAAATGAATGTATACTAATGTTTATTTATACCATTTATGTCACTTCCTTTTAACATTAGGGCCGACCTGACACTTTCTTATTTTGTAATTCTTTTCTTTAATTATCTTCAGGGCCTA
>ML779505.1:1065903-1092638 GCA_009831015.1 Picea engelmannii | reverse complement strand
CATCGGCCAAATGGTATGTTGAAGAAAAGTCTGGGTCCCACACGACCTTTGAGTCATTAGCCAAAGCCTTCTTGACATTTTTCCAATTACCAATCCGACACGATAATGGTCTCGAACTACTATCCAATTTCAAACAGTCCTCAACCACCCACATCGCTGACCACATTCATGAGTGGCGTAGGCGACGTAGTTTGTGTAAAGCAGAAACCACCAAGCAACAGTGCCTTGACTGGTTTCTTAGGTCCCTTGTCGCCCTTCTTGGGAAAGATGTCGCTTCCACCTTCCCTCAATCTGAAGAAGAAGCCATCAGTAAGGCCCAACAATATGACCTCATTTATGCACAGTCAGGATACTTGTACACTGTACTCCCTGACCTTCCCAAACCTGTGCCATTCGGCCAGGACAAACCTGGGATGTCTCACTCCGCAGACGGACTAATAGGTGCTACCATGCACCATAGTTCACAACCCCAACCACCACCGATGTATGGGACCCCTCAATACCCACCTGCATATGGGGGCACTTCTTATTACCCCCCACCCCCTTACCAACAGCCATACCCTGTTGCTACTCCTCCACCCATAAGTGGACCGCCACCGGCACCTCCCATACATCCACCTCTTCCAAACACAACTGGTCCCCCCTCCACATCACCTTATAGTACTAGCGAAAGCACCATGCCTTCCCATGTACCTTATGGAGCCACACCACCACAAAACCCTTACTTCCCCTTTCCCGGACCTCCACAACCCATGGCTCCCCCACATCCAAATACGGGGGTCAATTTTGTTCAACCTTCCGCTTCTCAATAGTACCAGAATTTTGAACAATTAAATACAGCCAACCCTACTAACCCTTCGAACAACAACAGAAGTAAAGGACCGAATAGGAACAACAACAACCCCAATCAAGGCGGGAATCAACCCCCACAACATCCACCCACCGGGGGCAACCTGAACCCAGGGAACCAAAACCCCCAGGGGGGAAATAACAACAAACGCCAAGGGCGGAACACTGTTAAAACCATACACCCTTGTGCTCTTTGTGGCATATATGGTCATTACACTCACCATTGCCCACAGATCGCTGATTTCAAGAGGTTGAAAGACTCTGGGAGTATTCCCCCTTCTGCTGCGCAAACTGCCCCTCAATAGGCACAACAACAATATGCGCAACAACCTCCTCCCGCCGTGCTGCAAAATCCTATTCCACATCAAGGCATAGTCAACACCCAATAGGATACGCAACATCCCCCACCTCAAGTGGGCCAATACCACAATACCAATAACCCTGCAGAGCGAACAATTCTCCTCACCAGCGAGGAGGAAATCCTTCTGCAAACACGTAATCGTCAGTACCCTGCACCAGCTGAGTCCACTCCTACATCTGCAGAAACAAACCCTACACCGACGGGACCCCCGTTGGTAATCCCTCGCCCGTCCGCAGAACCACCATTGCGCATCCCTCGCATCCCATTGCGCAGGAATGTCCACAACCCACAGGCTCAGGCTGCACATAACTACAGCTTGGTAGATGACTTAGCACAATCCCCGACTGCCATGTCAGTTCTGGAAGTCCTCCAGACATGTCCAACACAACGGAAATCACTACTTTCCACCATGGGAGAAGTAGACCCTGCAGATACTCGACTGATCACCTTCGACCTTGATAGCTGTGAACCGCGTCTTCCCGCCGCAGTTGCGATTCAAATACCAGTCAAAATACGGAACATCACAGTTCATCGATGTATCATCGATGAAGGGGAATCCACATGCATCATGTCAAAAAATGTATGGCAGAAACTTGGTTCCCCGGAACTCTTACCCTCCGCCATCACATTGCGAGCCTATGACGGAAGATCATCATCCCCCGAAGGGCTCTTTCAAAATGTCCCCGTAGAACTCGGGGGCAAAACCATTCTCATCGACATTGAAGTGATCGATGCCCCACTAGAGTACAATATCTTGCTTGGCCGTACCTACATGTATGCTATGAAGGTAGTAGCATCATCAGTCTTTCAGACAATCATGTTCCCCCACAACGGGAAGATAATAACCATTAACCAAGTTACACATTACGAGACAAACCCATCAGCTAGTCTCGATAAAATTCTTCCACTCATTCATGCCAACCAAGAACTATATCCACTTGTTGAGATGGGTCCTAGGATTTTCAAAGACCCAGCCTTGTTAGGGACATACCATGGAGCACCACCACTCCTTCCCCCTAGTCAAGTATGCGTCATCACTCACCAGGAGGATACCCATCCTCCTGAGGAGGCTTCAGTTATTTCTGACGTCTCAACAGTTGCAGCACCACTCCCACAGGAGCCTCCTGCGCCTTCGTCGATACCCACAGTCCATGAATCTACAACCCCTCAGGGGCCTAGTCCCATCTGGGAGACAGTGCCTCGACCCCTCACTCAAACTCCCTTCTTCTACCCTCCACCCGGTGTAGAAGCTTTTCAGGTAGCAGCAATGCTCACACTACCCAATATGGTGTTAGCAATCCCAGTGTGGTACCTACATCCACCTGAGATGGTCCCTCGCCCACAGGCAGGACTTCCCATGACAATTCCTGTTCTTACTCCCAATGCCCCCACTACTCCTATACTCCCTACTCCCCCTGCTACAACCGGGGGCAGGAGAGTGAAGAAAGAGCCCACAGCTCCACTTCCTCTGCGCATCCCACCATCTTGTGCGCTGTGCGATAAGGAGGGCCACCAAACCAACAATTTCCCATCACTACCAGAGTTACAGAATTTGATTCCCCCCAACCCAACCCCCACACCACTCCCTACTACTGCTAACACTCAACCTTCCAGTAGTAAAGGGTTGAAGACCAAATGCGCGTGTGCCATCTGTTCTGAATATGGCCATTACACCCATCATTATCCATCACTACCTCGTTTCCGGCAGGCATTAGATATCATCAGCCGTGAATTTCAGAACAACCCACACCCTGTTGCATCGTCCACAGCACCTATCACTGACATTCGCTATGTCACAACTTCAGTCAATGAACGCATGAGATGCCCATGCTCTCTTTGCGATTCCTTGACCCATTTCACATACCAATGTCCGATGATCATCGAATATCGGCACCGTCAGATGGCCCTACGGCACCAACCCGCAACAGAGGTAATCGACCTTACTTCACCACCAGCGGATCTTCACATCATTTCTCCCGAGCCTGAGGCACTCCCAACGCCTCCATGGTTCTTAGATGACCTATCTGAAGATTTACCCCGTAACCCACCTAAATCTCCGGCTCATTCCTCTACGGAGACTTGCCATCCCACCACCATGGGTACCCCTCAATATCTCAATATATGGTTTATGTCGAGCGAACCATCTCCCTCTCCTACTATGTCCTCCTCTGTTTCCACAGCAGGGGGCAACCACACTATCACGACAATCACTCCGCATGATCCATTATATTCCCGTCGTTTCCAATGCGATGAAGACATACTGGAAGAGCTACAACGCCCAGACTCTCCCTGGGATGCATTACATCAGCATGCACTTTTCCTCCCACAGGCAGGCGTCATTCCTTCGACCCTTAACCCAATTTATGCGGTCAAAACCAAAGATTTTATTCCACCTGGGCCAATCGATTGGTTCAACAATCCTATTCCTGCACCCGATGCTTTTGAAGAAGGGAATTTGGCTAACATTTCCCCCACCATCAAAATCGACATCTCCATTAAACCAGGCATTGTCGAAGAAATCATCATTGGAGCAGCTTGCACTCCTGAAGAAATCACTGCCTACAAAGCCCTATTCCAGGAGTTTTGGGATATATTCGCCTGGTCATACACGGAGATGCCTGGTGTCGACCCTTCTATTGTCGAACATCGCATCGACACCTGGCCGGACATCACACCCGTTCGCCAGAAACAATGACCAGTACACCCAGCCAAGGCAGCGGCTATCAAAGCCGAAATCGACAAACTGCGCACGGCTGGATTCATTTACCCCATTGCTTATACGTCTTGGGTTTCTAACCCTGTACCCATCGACAAAAAACAGGGCTCTATTCGCGTCTGTACCGACTTTCGCGATCTCAACAATGCATGTCCCAAAGACAACTTCCCAACACCTTTCATCGATCAGATTATCGACGATTGCGCCGGCCACGAAGCTCTCTCCTTTATGGATGGGTTCTCTGGCTACAACCAAATTCAGATTCACCCAGCCGATCAATATAAAACTGCATTCATTACCCCTTGGGGTACATTCTCCTATCGTGTCATGCCCTTCGGCCTTAAAAACGCTAGTGCAACTTTCCAGCAGGCCATGACCTACATCTTTCATGATCTGGCTACAATCATCCTCGCCTACTTGGACGACCTCACCGCTCGATCCAAGAAGCGTACCCAACACCTTGATGATTTACGAATCATCTTTCAACGGTGTCATCAATATAACATTCGCTTGAACCCTCTCAAGTGTGTGTTCTGCGTCACCGCAGGACACCTCCTCGGTTTCATCATTTCTCAAAGCGGTATCACCGTGGACCCCCTCAAAGTCCAAGCCATCATAGAAATTCCACCTCCTCGAAATTTGTGACAGCTACAGAGTCTACAGGGCAAAGCCAACTTTCTTAGGCGCTTTGTTCCTGATTACGCTATACACGCACATGGTTTCCTTCGCTTACTGTGTCACGACATCCCTTTTCATTGGGATGACTATGCCCAACAGTCGTTTGACGATCTTAAAGCAGCACTTTCCAATGCACCGTTGATTAGTGCACCTGACTACAATCGCGACTACATCCTCTACGTATCAGCATCAGCTGTGTCAGTAGCCGGCGTCCTCGTCCAGCTCGGAGATGACCATCGTGAACACGTCATTTACTACATCAGTAAGAACCTCTCAGGACCACCCCTGAAGTACAAACATGAAGAGAAACTTGCTCTCGCAGTTGTCCTCGCAGTTCAGAAACTGCGCCATTATATTCTGCTTCGAACTACCAAGGTCGTCGCAGATTCCAACCCTATGCAATATTTGCTCAGCTGTCATCAAGTTAACAGAAAATTCACTCGTTGGATCGTTATTCTTCAAGAATACGATCTCGAGTTCTCAACACCCAAGAGTAAGAAGGCCCTCGTTCTCGCCGAACTTGTCATGGCCCTTCCCTCGGACACACCCAGTGCACCCGTCAATACGGACTTTCCCGATGAACATCTCTTTTACATCGCTTCTGATGATCATTGGTATGGCGACCTCCTCGTCTACCTACGAACTCAAAAGTTCGGTAACCATCTCTCACGTGATGATCGTCGGCGCATTCGTCATCAAGCCCCCCGCTATCTCCTGATCGGAGACATCCTATATCGGGGGGGCATCGACACCATTCTACGTCGCTGCCTGACTATTGACGAGGCCGATAGAGTCTTAAACAACTGTCACAACGACGCTTGTGGGGGCCATCTTTCAGGCATCGCCACGGCTCAAAAGATTATCCGGGCCGGTTATTTTTGGCCTACCCTGTTTCATGACTGCATTCATGCTGTGAGACGTTGTGCGCAATGTCAGCTCTACGCCAACAAAGCCCCGCCCTCCCCCCGCTCTTCTTCACCCTGTCATCACTGCAGGCCCCTTTTGTAAATGGGGCATTGACTTTATGACCTGTAATCCCCCCTCCAGCAATGGTCACAAATACATTGTTGTAGCTGTCGATTACTTCACCAAATGGGCCGAAGCTATGCCCACCTTCAATAATACCGCTGACACTGCAGCGCGTTTCTTCTTCAACCACGTCATATCCCAGTTTGGAGTACCACTTCAACTCGTTTCTGATCATGGGAAACACTTTGAGAATGAGATCTTCGTCGAACTCTCTTCTCGGTTAGGTTTCTCTCATGAGTTTGCCTCACCATACTACCCTTAGTCTAACGAACAGGTCGAGGCAGTCAACAAAGTCCTCAAGACCATGTTACAGCGCACGGTGAATAAACATAAAACCAATTGGCATCATATGTTATTTTCCGCGCTATGGGCTTATCAAACAGCAGTGAAGACCGCCACGGGTTTCACGCCATTTCACTTAGTCCATGGGGTCGAGGCAACTCTTCCCATTGAGTGCGAAATTCCCACCCTTCGCACCGCAATTGAGCTTTTACCCGACACTGCTCCAATGGAGCAGCTCCTGCTGAACTTGGAGTCTCTGGATGAGGACCATCGATCCTCATTACAGAACAACGAGGCAGCTAAAAAACGATCCAAAGCTACCTTCGATCGCCATGTCAACCTTCGATCATTTAGCGAAGGCGACCTTGTCCTTGCCTATGATATTGCTCATGATACCTTTGGCCACGGCAAATTCTAATCACTATGGCATGGCCCTTACATCATCCAACATTGCCTCACCAAAGTTGCATGCATCCTAGCCTCCCCCGAAGGCCTCGCACTCAAAGAACCCGTCAATGGGTTATACCTCAAGAAATTTTATGCTTAAACGTAGTCAAACTACTTTAGGTTAGTTTTTCTTCTCTAGCATTTTTTAATCTTTTTTGATCCCACATATAAACTATCCTTTGTGCTATTGGCAGATGACTTCTCCACCAACTTACCACATTGGTTACGCTGACGGCGCCAGCCGTTGGACACAAAATCTCGCTTCAGCTGCTTGGGCTCTCTACACCCCTTCACATGCACTGCTACATTCACGCGGCATATGTTTGGGACCAACAACCAATAACCAAGCTGAATACACTGTTGTCATTGGCCTCTTGACTGACGCCCAGCATCATCATATTCGTCACCTTAGCGTTTTCCTCGACTCTCAGTTAGTCGTTCTCCAGCTCAACAATGAGTACCGTGTACGTGATCCACGCCTCTTTCGCAAATACCTGCAGGTTATATTATTGACTCGACATTTTGATTCCATTACATTTACACATATTCCAAGAGAATTGAATCAAACAACAGATAACATAGCTAACATGGTGCTAGACTGGCATATATCACATCAAGCTACATGAACATCTCATACATCCTGCCACAGCATATAGGGACTATAGACATCATCATCATAAAATACAACAACACATGTAAACCACATTTGGATCTCAAAAAACAGGTATACTCATATATATATACATGGGCCCCTTGGGCCATCCAAATGTTTGCATACACAAAAGATACATCGGCCCGCAGACCCGTGCCACATCATGGTACAAAACTCGGCTCACCAGCCTAATCAAAATCGGTATACAAAATACATGATACAATCAGGGGGCCTCTAAGGCACCCCCCGCTGCCCCTCCCTCAGGAGGCGGTGGTGGCCCACCTCCACCTGCCCCAGGCGGTGGTGGTGGAGCATCCGCAGGACCACCCTGCCCAGGCGGCAGGTGTCCACTAGTCATAGCAGCAAGCACAGCTGCTCGCTGCATGATCGACCGCCATGGTGGCGGTAGCCCGATACACTGCTCCAGGAACTCCTCGTCCTGGATCTGGGTCCACATGCCCTCAGGAACGTCTTGGAAAACCGTCTCAAAACGACGGACTAGATCCGCATCATCTCCGGATGCCACCGGAGGAGCATGAGAAGGCCCCGCACCAGGGTCATCCCAGCGGCGCCTCTGCGCCGGTCTCTCAGGCCCTGCTGGTCCCCCAGCAGCCTCATCCCTCGGACACCTCCCGCCATGCAGCGATCTCTCCTGCTCTCACTGCGCTGGCATCTAGTACACATCCACCTCATGCCCGCGAGGTGCCACATCTGCACAAGCACCAAACAAGAAAAAACAGATACTATCAGTGTCTATACATCAAAACATATGCACTGGTATATCAAAAACACAAAATAACTCACATCACAAATACACAACGTACCTCTGTGATCAAACGCCTCCCCAAGAGGCAGTACCATGTCTGGGTCCCTCCGGAAGTCCACTCCCGCATAGGGGAACCGGAGGATAAACTGAGGCGTCTGCCGCTAGATCTGCGCCGCCTCCTCTGAGAAATAATGACCCCCTTCGCCACCACCATGGCGAACCAAAATCTCAGACCACCGCCTCAACCGCGGGTGTCATATAGCTGGTACCTCCAGCACCACCCTCGGCCGCAGCGCCGACACCCTCTCTAAGAAAAAGGCTACTAGGATGGAACCAAAAGCAAACTCTCCCCTACCTGCAGACCGACAACGGTCCAGCTGCGTGACCATCCGCGCATGAAGAGCCAAACCCCAGGCGAACCGCTCACGGCCCACCACCACCCTCTCCATCAACATCAACTCCCCACCACTAATCCGGTGGGGCGCCGTGGACCCATAGACCCGCACTATCATCGCTGCTACGCAACGATGCAGCAGCACATCTAGCGCATTAATGCGCACGGCCGATCCAGTCATATAATGCCCACCTGAGCAGAATCGCCTAGAAAACACCGTGAGATCAGTCTCCCTCGGCATCACGGGCGCTGTAGGTGGCGGTGATCCCCAAAAGGGGAGCCTAGTCAGAAAATATACGTCCTCCACCACAGTGAAGGCGACCTGCTCCCCTCGCACGAGGAAGCAGTGCTGCTCGGGGCTCCACATCTCAATCAGAAATTGGAGCAAGTACTCCTGGGCCCGTATCAGTGGGCACTCAAAAAACTTTAGCAACCCACTAGCTACTAAAGAAGCCCGTACTGCTGGCCTCGGCTCGGCCACATCCTCCCGCAGCGACTCCCAATCCCGCTCTCTCCACCGTACATCCATGCTCACTAATCGCTGCCTGCACATAACCAAGAAACCTATATTATCTTAGGCACTGATCCAAAACATCAAACTAAGATAATTTTTCACCCAGAAACCTTGCCTCAAAGGCGCGGTTTTACCACCCACAGGCGCGCACCCACGCGCGCATGTTCACTATACAGGCACGCCTGTGCGCACGCCTGTCTTTCCCACAGGTGCGCTCATGAGCGCGCCTATTCACTATACAGGAGCGCATGAGCACGCGCCTATTTTTCTCACAGGCGCGCCTATGAGCGCCCCTATTCACAACACAAGCGCGCTCTCAAAGCACGCCTGTTCGCCCTACAGGCGCGCACACATGCACGCGTATTCAGTGAACAGGCGCGCACTCATGCGCGCCTTTCACTGAGTCGCCCGCGCATGTGGGCCCACCCTCTACCCAAAAACCCCCTAAAACTCCTGTACTACCCCCCGTCCCTACCCTGCCCAAAAATTTCAAACCTACAACTATACAGGACGTTCAGACCACTAACCTGAAACTCGCATACCGGGAAACGGGTGCCTGGTGCTCTCAGAATCACTGAATATCCTCTGAATCTACTCTGGAATCACTATAGCAGCAGGTACAAATGAGGTGGCAATATGGGCCCTACAGCTATATATAGGGTTTTTGCCAAACTTCCACTCACCATTCCGGGAGCCCACGGCATCCATTTTTCGCACCGTCTTCAGCCATGGGATCAACATCCTGCCACCTACATCATGGCTGTCCTTGGGCCACTTTTCATCCTGGGCCCTCGGGGCACCCTTTTTTCACGTCATGGCCAGGTACGCACGCGCATTGTCACATTTATCTAATACATGTTCATATTTGTTATTCTCTTAAGATATTGTTCACTTTGGGTATTCGGTTGTTCTATGTGCAGGTACTTGATCAGCATCTCGCCACGTCACTCCTTCAGGTATATACTCAGAACTGGCATGTAGTCTTTCCCGCTGTATTGCATTTACATTACCAGTCACACCCTCTGATATTGGCCTTTAGGATACACCTGTCCAGCTCTGCAGTACTCACACCTCCAGCTACATCTTCAGTACTGTCACCTGGTAGCATTCTTACCTACATGAGTTGTCCCATTCATAGCACCTGTTTGCACTTATGACACTCATGCTGTTCTTTCCCTTTAGGGATGGGAGTCCCATTAGTCTGTTATCATGTTGACACTCAACCACATACTCCTTCTTCTCATTTTGTTGGCTTTCCCACATGGACTCCCAGATCATCGCTTTATGCTTCAGTTCGTTTTGACTGCGCCTCCGCAGGATCATGAACCCTTCATTTCATCCACCATCAGTTTTCCCCTCTACGAACCTATCTTCATTTCACTTACCTCATACAGAAACTCGCCAATGGGGCCCCCACCCTTCATCAGTTTTCCCAGAAATTTTTTCCCTCCCTGGGGCATTCATTCCACACTGGAGCACCCGTTTCTGTATTTTGTACATCTTTCCCACATTTATTTATTATTTCTTGTACAAACACCTTTGATTACCAGCCTTTGCTTTTTGTCATCACCGTTGGTGACCTACTTTCCTTTTGGAAACACGCAACCCATGTCACCCTTGGATTGGAGCAGTACTTATCATTTACCCTTGCCGACATCATCCATATCTTCAGAGTACCCCACAGGTCAGTTACCTCTACCCTCTGAATTTGTTCACCTTGTCCCGCCTTTGGCACAACTTAGCCCTGGTCTTGTCGTCCCCCTGACACTCGACCTTGTTACACGGTTGCGGCCACTGTTTCTCTCCTATATCCTCCAACCAAGGGCAGTCTTGAGTCCTCCCACTTTTTGACTTCGTCCATGTACCTCTGCCACTTCATCACCTCAGTAGATGCCACGGAGTACCTTTTTTCTTCAAGGAGTCGCGTCTCCCTTTTGTCGACAGCAACACACTTTTCTAAAAGGGCGACAGTATCTTGGTCCTCATTTCCCATTCAATGAGAGATCTCGGACGGCACAGGGGGAAACACCATTGCTCCCTGATGTCGTTGACCCCCACCACATTCGACGCCAACACTTTCTCATGTTGCGGTGGGTCTTAATTTGCGACTATTGCAGTTTTTATCATCAATTGTCGAAGACCTCTGAACTTGGTAGGGCCACCACTGCCCACATCACTGTCGTTGTTTACTTCCACGACCATTACCACTGGTTCAGAACATATTCCTTTTCAGAATTGTCTTTTGCCTTTATCATTCCGCCCCCGAGGGCGTTGCAGTCGTCTACATCAACAATTCAGCCATTTTTCCTTTAGAGTTACATCACATGAGCATGGGGCATGCCCGCCTCGTTTGTACACACTTGTATATTGTTTCACACCTTGTGGAAGGTCGGATCGACAGGTTCCTTTCTTCTCCAACGGATTTCTCTATACGGTCTCACTCTTTCTCTCCCTTACAACACCATTCTCAGTAAAAGAAACATTGATGAATTTCGGCTATACGTTTTGCTCCTAACCTCATCCATCAGGGGGCATCTGTTATCACTGAAATTTTGTCTGCACTGGGCGACAAGAACTCCGCATCATCAACACAGGAAAACAGTCATTCATGGAACAAGATTAATTCCACAGCACAGAAAAAGGGCCAAAACTATACAAAATGGCCAAAAAATTACAAAGCGCTTTTCACCCACTAGACGCACGCGCGCGTGCGCGATATCTTCGTACTTCGGGCGCATAGGCGCGGCTGTGGGGTGCAAAACCCGCGCGCCTGCCAAACGACGCATTTATGGAACTGGTCGGCCTCCCAACCACTAAATGGATCGGCTCCCAAGTCGATTTGACACCAAATCAAAGCTCAATCCACGTGGGGGGCTGGTCAAAGACCTAATTGTGCCCTAAAGAGCCCCTCTTCACATTCAAAATAGGTTGCATAATAGCTCAATGTTTGGCTATAAAAAGCCATGAATGACCATCATTTCTTCAAGGAACTTTTTGTATTGTTATGCTGTTGAGATTACGAGAGACTCATTCTTTGGTAATAGACATAATCAACACCATTTCATAGGCTTTCCATCTCTCACTAGAGTGGATAAGCTTGGAGTTCTTTCACTCACATTTTCATCTTTCATTGTAAGGAGAGCAATCAGTTGAGGGCCTCAAGAGCCTTCCTTTGGAGAGGGAAGGGACCCCAGTCCTCTTTCTCCATTGTGTATCTTTGGATTTCATCAATCAGACCTGCTTATATATTGGTGATATTGGTCCATTTTCATTTGTTTTTATTTTTGTTCCTATGCTCATAGTTTCATTTAGTTTTTTCTTAATTCTTGTTAATAGCTTTGTTGTTTCTTTCTAACCTTTTACCATATAGCTGTCATGACTAGCAGAGCCCAACTAGGCATGTAAGCACTCACTTTTTGCTCACACATTGACGAAAAGAGTGCAAACAGGTATTATGACAAGAAAATGAAGGAGTTCTTTGAACTCAAGCTTGGGAGTATGATGATAGATGAGTATGAAAGGATATTCTTAGAGATGTGGAAATAAGTTTCATTAATTAAGGATGAGCAAGTTTAAATTCATAGGTATCTAAGTGGGTTTCCCTCATTTATAGATACAGTATGATGACCCTACAAAATTGGAGGAAACCATAAGCCATGATAAGTGACTTTATGAGAAGAAAAGGGGAAGACCGACTTTCCAAAATGATTGGGAAGATAAGATGAAAATCAAGGTGGATTAGAGGAAGAAGGGGGCTAAGCCACCATTTTTCAAAAATACTATGCAAGGACATCAAACTCTCAAAGAACCCAGAATGATGGAGATAGTGGGGGAAAATTCATGGAAACAATCTTAGATTCAATGTTTGAATTGTGATGGAGATCATATGCATAGATATTTCCCTCAAAGAGGTGATAAAGTGAGGATTTCATACAATGTATAGCAATCTGTGACATTGGAGGACATGGGCAGAAATGTACCTAGGATTTACATAGCCTTGAATAACAAGCAAGCTGAGTTTGAGTCGCACATGATTGAAGTGGAAGGTAAGATTAATGATTAACCCATTGTTATTTTATTGACTCAGGAGATAGTCATAGTTATATAGATCCTAATATGGTGGAAATATTTCAATTTCTAAGGAGAAATCTTGGAAAATATTGGTTAGTGTAATTAGCTATAGGAGAGAAAAGGAAAATTAATGAAATGGTTAAGACATGTCCAATGGAAATGAATTGACTACGCACAAAGGTTGATTTGAATATCATACCTTTGGGCTCGTATGATTGCCTCATTGGTATGGATTGGTTGGATGAGCACCATTCTATCCTGGAATGTTACAATAAGGAATTTACTTGCTTGGATGAGGAATGAAACTTAAGAATAGTTCAAGGAATTCCAAGGGTTGTAACTATCAGAGAAATTTTATCCTTGCAATTGAAGAAAATATACAGGAAAGGATGTCAAGTATTTGTAGGGCACATGGAAGAGGCACCTAAGGATAAAGTTCAAATGTTGAAGACTACGAAATACTGAAAGAGATACTGGGGTTTCCACTGAAAATAAATATTGGGGTTGGTAGTACTGAAATATTTGGTGTTGCACGCACCTGGGTAAGTGCGGGGAGAATTGTTATAAAAGATAGGGTGTGCACATTTGATAGTGTTGCACGCACCTAGGTAAGTGTGCATGGTTGTACATCAAATAAAGTGTGTGCACATTTCACAGTGTTGCGCACACTTGGGTAAGTGTGCGTGAATGATCTGGGAGTGTGCACTAAGCCGAGTCATATACATGTATATGTATTGAGGTCGAGGAGCCATGTATGAGGCTGGTGAGTCGAGATGCAAATAGGCCAGTGCACCTATCCATGTAAATGTAATCACAATTATTACTATAATATTACATCGTTGCATGGAGACAAACTCGGAAGAAAATATATGGGGGGATAACTCCACCGAAAAATGGAAAAGGGGGTGGGACTTAAGTCCTATGGAATAATTTAATAATATTTTCGAAAAAGTGTAAGTTATGGATAATTATTTTATCCTAAGTTCCTGAGGGTAGGGAACGAGTCACCAAGTGGATTAATCTACTTTTGAAGGTGACAAATGTTGATTTGAAGGCATGCAATATATATTGTTGGATATATTGTATTTTGGGGAGGGTTATCCATTATTCATTATTAACTCTTGTGTGCAGAAGGGGGTTAGTCCAGGGAGAGGGAGACTATTACCTTCTCTGCACATAAGAGATTGTAAGGGTTTTTTTTGTATTGTAATCATTGTTCTGTTGTTGAAGAGGCGGGTTGTCAAGCCCACGAGCAGTTTCTCTGGGTGAGATATTTGTTGTTTAAGAAGAGGGTTTTCAGGCCCGTGAGCAGTCTCTCTGGGTGAGAGATTTGTTGTTGAAGAAGCAGGTTTCCAAGCCCGTGAGCATACTTTCTAGGTGATATTTTTGTTGGGAATTGTTCCCTGGTGCGCTGAGAATTACTCTCAGGGCTCATAGACTTCATGTCTAGCCTAATGTTGGTAACCTTGAAAGGGAAGTGGGGAAGCTGAGGGATTGTTGAGAAGAGAAGGGGAACACTTCCTTGGGTGTGACAGGTGCGTGGGGAATGAGAGATTGTAGTCTAGTTGTAGTAGTAGGTAGCTTGGACTGTGAGCAATTATGTTGAGAATCATACCTTAGTATATCACTAGGAACCCTTTTTTCCTTGGTGGAGTTAAGACCCAGATCGGGGGTGACCTGTTGTTGAAATCTTATGAGCAAGAAATTCTATGGCTCGGAGGAATGTATGAGTTATGTACGCAGTTGGTGAATTTCATAAGTGTTATTTATGTGCTTGTCTCATTTACTATATTCTTATTTATCTATGTTCGATATGGGTTAATTCTTATATGTTGTCGCATATAAGTAAATGATGTTATTATGATTAATGTTGCTTGCACATGTAAGTGTGGTGTTGATAGCCATTATTGTAGTTGTATATGAGTATGAAAAATGTTTATAGTATTTCATTTTAAGTTAACCTTTTGATATTGGTCATGAGTCTTCGAGGAAAGGATTAAATGGTTGGGTGTGTAGGAAAGTAGCATGTGTGCATGGGAGGCTAGAACTCATGTGTGCATACAGGGAAATAGACCCCACATACAAGGAAATTAGAATTTGTGTGTGACGCTAAGGTGGTTTTGTGCATGGTAGTGTTGTGTGATCGGAATACTCGTGCATAGTTGTTTGAGTTACTTCCACTTCTTAAATTTGTGTTAAAAGGAGAAATTTAGTGTGGTGTGACTCAGTTGAGGTTGAACGCACTACTTCAAGTGATAGTGCGTGGACTAGTGTTTAGTATATAATCTATGCAGTGGATTTTCAGAGTAGATTTTTTCAGTAGTATGTTGAGTGATGTTATAGTATGGTTGGTTTAGAGCTACTTCAGTTGAGGTAGTGGTGGGGATGTTACACCCAAGTTCATAAAGCGTTGAAAAAACTCCTAGATGCCAAAATAATTTTAAGTCCAAAACTCTACTTGGGTTCCCAACTTAGTACCAATTAGGAATAAAACTAGGGAGATTCATCTTTGTGTGATTTCAAGAACTTGAAAAAATCTTCTAAGAAAGACAACTATCTGGTCCCACCCATAGAGAAAATTCTACATCTTGTGTTAGGGTCTAAAATGTGCTTGCTACTTGATTGTTTCTCAAGATATAGTCAAGTATTGGTAGCTAAAGAAGATAGTCTTAAAAGAACGTTTTGTATCAAACGAGGTAATTTTGTTTATAAAATAATTCCTTTTGGTTTGATTAATATTGGATATAATTTTTAGAGAGCAATGAATGTTTCTTTCTGAGGTCTCATAAACCATAGCATTGTTGTTTACTTATATGACATGATTGTTTACTGGAAAAAAAAATTGACCATCTTTCCCATCTTACTCAGATTGACATTCGACCAAGTTGAACATGAAAGTTGTTCGACTGTCTAGTCGAGTATGTAAGTTGGTCAACCTTCCAGTCGATTCGAATGACCAGGGAATTTAGGAAGTTGCAACTGCTTTGTAACCGAATAGACAAGTATAAATATGTGGCCATGTATCATTGAGAAAAAAGGTTGTTTTATCATAATATAAAGTGCATATTTTTGGTATCCCTATTATTTTATGTATTATTATATCTCTTGTCTATGTGTGTGCTTGTATACTAGTGCATTGTGTATATTTCTCTGTGTAATGAACTACTTGTGACATCTTCATACTTTTCTCTATATTACAATAGTGGTTTTGTTATCGTTAGTTCTGAACTCGATCATGTAAAATAATTCACACATATATGTTGAGCTTGGAAGACATACATGAGTGGCGGGAGAGTAAGATAAATAACTATATAAATAATGGTGTAAGGAGAAATCAACTGACTCTGGCAGAAGCACGAGCACAATTCTTCATAGAAACTCACAAGAAATTCCTTGAAGTTATTGCAGAAGTCTTATTAGAGTATATAAACTAACCTTCTAATGTGTAAATTCACTACGGATGAGCAGTTGATGTTGAAAATAACCAATGACTATTGAACAAACCCACATGAGAGGTTTGAAATAATTTATCAAGATTATATTGAAGAACAAGAAATTAAAGATAGCTCATCAATCGACATAGTTAAAGACAAATTTTACATTGATCTCCACAAGGGTTTCCTTTGTAGTGTACCTTCTTTGCTACATAAATTCTTGCTAGATAAAGGATTCAAAGATATTTTTGAATACCAACTTCGTCTTGCACACCATTGCCAAAGTTTAACTGGGATAAAAAACAAAGAGACTAGGAATATTTTGTAGAAGCCAACTGCAATGACACATGCAAAGATTGGGATTTTTTCCTACAAAAAATGAGCATGGAAATTATGATTAACATCACCGACTTTGAGTAATTCAAGACAACGATGGGGGTTGGATGATCCATGAGATGCCATAATTGAATTTGAGCACACCAAAGAGAATAATTTCAGAAGCAAGGAGGAAGATAACTAAAAGAGGATATACACTATAATCAAGGGGGGAGACTGCACAACGTACGCATATTCATAAACTCTCACCCAACATCTAGAAATTGGAGCAGGACAAAAGGAAAAAAGGAGAGAAGAAATTCATAATGCAAGGGATCCAAATAGTTCAAATAAAAATAACCTACAAGGGAAATAGATCGTTGGAGAGCTTGAGTAGTCTGATTCGGGCATTGGCTGACTATATTTGGCAATAGAGGCACCTCCCATGGTTCTTGAGAGGAGTACAAGTCTACAATTTCTAGAGGAAAGTAGAGGTTTACTTAAACCTGTCGATACAGTTGAAAGTATGGATATTGATGACTCATGACCCACGATATTTTTGGACACACCTACCACACTTAGAGGGGGGGGGGGTGAATGAGTGTGGGGCTCTTTTTCCCAAAACTTCCCTCTTGCAAAAAAACTCATCAATTAGCATTCAACATTTATTCATTACCCATTGTTGTCATTTATAACCAGTTAGATGTGAGAACATATCAGCAACATATATCAACAATATGTCATCAACAAGTCATCACCAAAATGAACACAAGGAACACAAGATGTATGTACAATTTTCTTTTTATTATGGAATTCAATCCTTGGGGTTTATCAACAACAACTGAATAGAGTACAACTCTACAAGAGCACCAGCTCTATAATGCAAGACTCATCTTACACCCTCGACATCAACTAAGATGAGGAAACAATCCTCAACAGATATCAATCTGTCAACAAGTACGTGACCTGTCAGTAGTGCATCCCACGTGGGAACGCACCCTGGCTCACTACAACCCACGTGTGAATGCAACCAGTGTATAATGCAACAAGCATGTACTTCTAAGAAACTAGGGTTTTGTTTTTCTTCACATGCTCAGATCCTCTACAACTTGCAATCACTTTCTCTTCTATCTTCCACTGTCCAAACTGACCCACAGCCAGTCACAACACATCCAATCTCTCCAATAGCTTGCTCATGGTGCACAACAAATCAATATGAATGTTATCTCAATCATGTATAAATAACTAGTATACCATAGCAATCATGTCACTACTGAATCACAAGATTGCTTCTCACTCCATCAACCAAATCAACCAAACTAAGCCACATCATAGAAGCCATACCAAGAATGCCCTAAGAATTCACAACATATCAAACAATAGTATCCATCAAGACAATAATGTAACCATACTAGTGTCTCAATGATAGATCTAAGGCCATAGAATGCAGATCTAGAACCTGCCTCATCATCCAAGAGCTTGGCACCAACTCAAACAAAAATCTCCATGATTTTATCTACTCCACGCTCCCAGTACACAGTCATCCCATGTGTACACTCACCCTATACACAGCTAGCCTGTGTGTACATGCACCCTATACATAGACAACCCACATGTACATCAGAAAATAGGGTTTTCTGTGAATATGAGACTTTTTCCGTCAAGATCTCCGACATTGCTAAAACTTTGATGCATCCATGAGATCCTCCTCTCGCTCTCTTCCTCAGAATAGATCTTCAATCATGCTAAAGAGATCCACATCAATAGGATTCTCTCACAAGAATCTCTCCATCAATACTCCACAAGATATTCACAAGAAGCTCTCCATTGATCCACAAAGAATTCTCACACATGTACATTTTACAAGAGATCCTAGCTTCTTATTTATACTTTCATCTTCTAGGTCACTTAACCCATTTTTAGGTTACTTAACCCATTTCTAGGTCACTTAACCCATTTTCCTTATTTTAGGGCTAACCACTTTCCATGAATAGAAAGTTCTTCAGTACTTTATCATTTAAATATTACTTCTTGATTTTGTCACTTTACTTTATCATTTAAATAATTCATCTTGATTTTGTCATTCTAGTTTATCATTTAAATAATGATTTCTTCTTTTCAAGCACTTTTACTTCTTTGACCTTGGGGGCTTCAAGCCTTCATATGGGGGTCCTCAAACTTCATAAGGCCATAACTCTCAAACCGTGAGGAGTTATGTGGCATTCCACATACCACTAGAAATGGCATGACAAGCACTATCCATCTAGGATAGTTTCACCAACAGCTTCATTGATATTCATCTCATTATTCCACATACAAGCATGGGTCCTCCAACCGTTCTTCTAGGATAAATCATTCTGTAAAGTGTCTTCCTGTGAGGGCTTTCACCATAAGGGGACTGCTTGGGATTTCATCCATTTGTGCACCTTATCAACATGATAGGACAATAATGATTCATCTTTATCAATTGGTTTCCACTTGGACATATATCATTCTCATCAAGGGAATCATATCAATCAATTACTTGACATCAATCAATTACATCAATCAAACCAAATCATTTACATCAATGACATATGATCCAACAATCTCCAAAATAATCAAACCATTGGCATCAATAACAAACCATTGGCATCAATGACAACATGATCCAACAATCATGTTGTCACACTTCGTCTTGCACACCATTGCCAAATTTTAACTAGGATAGAAAACAAAGAGACTGGGAATATTTTGTAGAAGCCATCTGCAAAGACACACGCAAATATTGGGATTTTTTCCTACAAAAAATGAGCATGGAAATTATGATTAACATCACCGACTTTGAGTAAGTCAGGACAACGATGGGGGTTGGATGATCCATGAGATGCCATAATTGAATTTGAGCACACCAAAGAGAATAATTTCATAAGCAAGGAGGAAGATAATTGAAAGAGGATATACACTATAATCAAGGAGGGAGACTGCACAACGTACGCATATTCATAAACTCTCACCCAACATCTAGAAATTGGAGCAGGAGAAAAGGAAAAAAAGGGAGAAGAAATTCATAATGCAAGGGATCCAAATACTTCAAATAGAAATAACCTACAAGGGAAGTAGATCATTGGAGAGCTTGAGTAGTCTGATTCAGGCATTAGTCGACTAGATTTGGCAATAGAGGCAGCCCCGATGGTTCTTGAGAGGAGTACAAGTCTGCAATTTCTAGAGGAAAGTAGAGGTTTCCTTAAACCTATCGATACAGTTTAAAGTATGGATATTGATGACTCATGACCCACGATATGTTTATCTCCTATTAAAAATTCTAGTCAACCTATGTTGACAGAGAATGTACTCGTATGGTTTTGGTTTACAACCACAACAGAGCAATGACCCAAAATACTTCACTCAATCCCAAAAAGATAGTCAAGCATTCATAAATAACTAATTAACTAATCTTGCAACAAAAAGGAAAGAGACTAACCTGTGTCCAACCATTTGATGTAGATCCCTCGCATGAACCTTTTCTCCCATGTTCTGCTCCAATACTTTCTTGAATCACTTGCACACAAGGAAGGGGAAAACTATGAGATAGATAGTTATGAAGTAAATAACTTTGAAACATGATAACTAAAAAAAAAGTCCATTAGTTTTATAGATAGTAAAATTCTCAAATGAAACAATCATAAACTAAAACACGTAATTGGATGGGAAAGAGATCTCTTTCATTGATTACATAGAAAATTTAAGGAAAGTTACAACTTGTAACTGTTGTGGTGTTGATCCAGAATTAACATCTAGGTTCCTCCACCCCATCCAATGTAGACCAAATAAAGCTCCAACTTAATCATCGAAGAAGGTTCAAGAAAGAGAAGTGATATATTTCTAACAAGATAAAGAGAGAAAAGGATAATCGAAACACATGTTTCCATATCTAAAGGGGATAGATTTCAAACACGGGATAAGGGGCTTGCAGTCTCTAGGCCTAAATGGCCAATATAATGATGCTAAACGGCATGATGATATCTCCTCTACCCCTTAGCTCCTTTTTATACTCTGAAAAAGTCCTTAGAGTAGTTATTTAATTGCAATAGGGGGTCTGGGACCGAAGGAACCCGTAAATTTTGGGTTGTTATATTCTTTGAAGTGAAATTCTAGTCGAGGTGTATCAAATTATAGTTGAAGTTGAAGGAATCGAAAATAAATCGAAGGTAGAGGTGGTTTGACTAGGTAAAGATGAAGTCAAAGAAATTGACAGCAAGTCGAAGGTCGAGGTGGTTCAACCAAGTAAATTCTAATTCGAAAACATCAACAACAAGTCGAAGGTTGAGGTTGTTCAACTGGGTAAATTCGAATTTGAAGACATCAACAACAAGTTGAAGAGCTCAATCGATAAGAGGTCGACAGGTGGGTGTGTGGCAACCGACTGAAGATCGAATGAAGGTCGAATGGTAATCTGACTTGGTAGTCGACTATAACAAAATATTGAGATTCATGGGATTTGTAGCCAATGATATGCATGGATATGTAACCGTTTTTGGGCACCTTTTCTTTAGGGTTTTGGATACTGTAAATCCTATAAAGAAGGCGTGTTGTAATGTTGTAAAATATGATGAATGGCTAATCTCCAATCAATAATCATAGAGGTTGTTGTTCATGTAGATGTAAGATGAATTGGCTACAGGGTTGTTCTTGTGTAAAGAAAGAAGGTATGATGTTGATTGTGTCTTAGGCGTGGACCAAGGTTAGGCATGTAACCTTTTATTCCAAATGAATAAGACAATAAGAGAGCAGAATACTCAAAGAATGTTGGTTTTTCTGGTTTGGGTTTCTAGGGTAAAATCTTTGTGTACTGTGTGTTTTTTGTTTCATTTAATTTCTTGTTTAAATATTTCTTCCTCTCTTCTACTAGGTTTAGTGTGGAAGTGTTTCTCATTTCCTAACATGTGGTATCAGATATTGGTTTAACAACCTTGGATACGAGCTGAACCTTAGGTTCAATAAGAGTCGTAAGTCATAAATCTTTAAAGATTGTGTTTAAAGCATGGCGAGCAACTTGAGAATAGACATCGAAAAATTAAATGGCCATAATTTTGAGCTTTGGAAGCTTAAAATTGAAAATCTCCTTATAGATTAAGAAAAATGGACAAAAGTCTATCCAGGTACCATGCCGACAGGTATGTCGATGGAAGAATGGGAGAAGATCGAGAGATGGAAAGGAGTACAATTCAAATTTTTCTTGTAGGTTCGGTACTATTGAATGTTTGATCCAGGTGGATATTTATGTCCACCCACCTATTCCACGGGCTCGAAAAACAATTTTCCATCTTGGCAGTTTTTCGGCATTTTTTCGGGTTCCAAACTTTTGGGGTTGTTTTGAGGCCCTAAATGATGTTTTCTGGGGGGATTTGGGGCCCAGGTAACTAAATAAGGCACTTACTTAGGCTAGTCAAAAATAGTTCTTCTTGGTTATACCTTTCCAACGGTGTATCGAGTGCCCCAAACAAAGATCGTATGCAAAAGTTACACCCCCTGGAAGTTGACGTATCAACTACCCCAATCAGGGCCTCCAAACCTTTTGGATTTTCATCTTCCGGGGTTAGAGTTTTGGATTTAAATTATGTTAAAAAATCCTTTGGAGCCTCATTGTAACAATCATCTTCTTGTAAATGCAAGTAGCCATCACATCTCTTCTCATAGATAAGCTGCCACCATTCTAGCAAGTCTTTCACTCTGTATTTTTACAGTTCTGTACATTTTGCACATTAATAAAAATTGTGTATTAATGTGTATATTTTCCTCTAGTAATATTTATGATATATCTATGTTATATTATTATTTCTCTTTCAATATATCTATATATTTCTGTGTTATATCTCCGCTCTCATTTCGTGCCGAAAATTATCTGGATCAGTGGTATCAAAGCATGTTTCTCTTGATCATTTTTTAGTGCATGTCCCTAACGAGGTCTGAGTATAGTAAGTTGGGTCTATAGCTTGTCTCTATTGATGAAAAATTCTCTCACACACCCAAGAAACCCTCCATGGTGGAAGAAAAGAAAAATGATGGAGCAAAAGATTCTATAAATCTGTTGCTTGAGCAATCTCTCACGTGACAGAGGGATGAAATGATGGAGAATTTTCCCCACATCCTTCAATGCCTGTCGATAAAAACCGATGCATCTTCGTCAAGTCACCACTTTGGAGGCACCTCACCTTTCAAGGTACAAGTTAATTTTTATATTCTCATATTTGAAGGACATATAGATGCAGATGCCCTAAACAAATGGTTAAATCTGCTAGATGGTTATTTCTCTATTCACCATTTTTCCGACATGGAAAAGATCACCTTCTCACTCCTTAAGGCCATCCCCCATGTCAAACATTGGTGGGAAACCTATTGGGAGAAAACTTCCACAGAGGAGTATGGAATATATGCAGTCAAACCCACTTGGGAATTTTTTGTGGAATATTTCACCAATAACTTCCATACCTTGTGCACCAAGCTGGGTATCAAAGACTCTGAGTGACATTTGGTTCTGAAATTCCATGAGGTTCTACACAGATACATCCAAACTGAAATGTATTTTTTGGATATCTCATCACTCGGTGCTATGTATCTATATGTTATTAAAATCGAATAGAAATTTAGGCACCAAAACAAATAGGAGTTTGGATCTGCAAATCTACAATAACCAAAGTATCAGAAAGACATCCCTAACAAACAACTTCATAAAAACCAGTCTAATCCATAGGAAAAGAAGGGTCATGGAAAGATGAGAAAGGACACCGGAAAATGGTATGATTTCCACAAAATCCCCTAGCACAACACTGATGAATGTCACTCAAAAAAATCATTGGTGTTTGATATCAAAGACAAGGAGCCGAACCCTAATTCAGAATCTGATTCTGAAAATACTAGTAAAAGACAGATCATCGACGCAGGCCCCACTGCTATTTTCGCGACTGCAACAATTCAACCAGAAGAACCAAAATATCTTGAAGAGGGGGAGTGCCTCTCCCATTCACATATGTGGGTGAAGGGGACCCCATTACATTTCATTGTTGATAGCGGAATCCAGAAGAACCTCATCTCAGCAGAGGTCGTCAAACACTTGGGATTATCGACAACACCACACCTGTATCCATACAACATCAGGTGGCTTCCCCAGGGACCAGATCTTCATGTCAGCCAGTAGTGTCGATTGTCATATGGCATCTAGCATTTCAAGGATGAGGTATTATGTGATGTTGCCCCACTGTATGTCTATGATTTTCTCTTGGGCCAACCATATATGTGGAAACACCATGTTATTTATGACTCTCAACCCCGCAGTGTCATTTTTTCTCTGGGGGGTCATATCTATAGAATACCATAGGTAGTTCCAACTACTATCCTACCTAAACAGTGCCACAAGGTAGTATCTCATACTACAAAATTTAGCTTCTTCACAATTTCTTCAAAAGGGGAATAGAAGGATACTGCAACCACTACATCCTCGGCCCAAGCAACCTCTATCTAACAGAAGTAGGTCAACAAGATTTCCGTAAAATACAAATATTCCTTATGCACACATTCATATTAGGTAGCCTAACTATTTAAACATATTCAACCCTTCCAACAATAGGTTCGTGACAACCTTCCATAAATCGAGTTGTGCGACGTCTTTAGCAATTCAAGCAGCTCACTAAGATTCAGATTCAAGAAATTCTTCCCTCTCTCCCTTGGGAACTCAATGCAATGTATGCCATTTCTTACTAAGGAGCGAGGATTGATCTAGGTTGACATCAGTGGCCACCCACCTATTCCACGGGCTCGAAAAACAATTTTCCATCTTGGTAGTTTTTCGGGTTCCAAACTTCCAGGGCTGTTTTGAGGCCCTAAACGACATTTTTTGGGGATTTGGGGCCCAGGTGATTACCAAAGACACTTACATGGGATAGTCAAAAATCATTCTTCTCAGTTATACCTTTCCAATGGTGTATCGAGAGCCCAAAATAGAGATCATATGCAAAAGTTACGCCCCTGGGAAGTTGATGTATCAACTACCCCCATTGGGGCCCGCAAACCTT
The DNA here is from genome assembly GCA_009831015.1 of Picea engelmannii. Lineage (NCBI taxonomy): Eukaryota > Viridiplantae > Streptophyta > Pinopsida > Pinales > Pinaceae > Picea > Picea engelmannii. Next base: position 1,068,079 of record ML779505.1, on the reverse strand, counting down.
TTGGATTTTCATCTTTCGGGGTTAGGGTTTTGGATTTTACTTATGTTAAAAAGGCCTTTGGAGCCTCATTGTAATGATCATCTTCTTTTGAATGCGAGTAGGCATCACATCTCTTCTCAGAGATAAGCTGCCACCATTCTAGCGAGTCTCTCACTCTATATTTTTACAGTTTTGTACATATCACACATTAATAGAAATCGTGTATTACTGTATATATTTGCCTCTGGTTATATTTCCAATATATCTTTGTTATATTATTGTTTCTCTTTCAATATCTCAGTATATTTTGTGTTATATCTCCGCTCTCATTTTGTGCCGAAAATAATTCAGATCAATGTCTCATGTGAAGATTCATCCAAGAAACTATGGGACAAGTTGGCAATCTTGTACCCGTCAAAATCCTTGGTAAATAAGTTTTTTCTTAGAAAGAAACTATATCTTCTGAGGATGAGTGAGGGTAGTTCGGTGACTGAGCATTTAAAAGCGTTTAATACCATTTTAATCCAGTTATCTTCTATGGATATTAAAATCACTAAGGAAGAGAAATGTGTTAGTATATTATGTTCTTTGCCAGACTCCTAGGATAGCTCAGTTGTGGATATAGGGAGTAATACAACCACATTAGTTCTTGAATATGTGGTTGCATCTCTACTATCAGAAGAAATGAGAAGGAAGAACATGGAAGGATCGACCAAAGATGTGTTAGAAAAATAGGATCACAGAGCAATACAATAAAAAAAATGTGAAAATAAAACACAAAAGATACACAATACAATAGAGACATAGATATACGTGGTTCACCTAGTGTGGGATACGTCCACTAGATAAATTGCCAGGTCCTTCCTTTTTATTATCCAACAAAATGAAGGGATACAACCTACAACATGCCCACTATAACTTCCTCTTCTTTCTCTCACAATATCCTCTCTCAAAATACAATATTTGCAATAATACACAACCACAATACAATTCGCTCATAAGAGAGGGTTTCCTTGTAGGGTAAAAAACCCTAAAATAACTTCTACCATCATATCTGTGACCTTATAATGAATGTTCTAGATTGACTATGAGATTAAAATATTTTACAAGGCAATTTTTCCCAATATTTTGCTTCAGGGGTGCTGCTCCTGAATCCCCCACCAAGGGTGGGGCTACAAAAATTGTTTCCACCCCCTCATGGATCCCCCTAGAATGGGGTCTAATCATAACTAAAACAAACATTTGAATTAGGAATATAATCAGGCTCCACAACCAACAATCTCCCACTTGGAGACTGATCACAACAACTCCACTGTTGTTGTACATGTTTGTTGATGAGCGAAAATGAACGCTCACCAACTGGAGAAGTGGATCCAGTCCAGGGTTGTCTAAATAACCCAAGCCATTTGGGATGATCCACCCCGACGGGTTTAGCGGCTCTGTTGGCCAATCTAAGTCCTAGGAAAACGAAAGAAAACTAACTAAAGGAACTAATCTAAATGAAAACAACAATTAAAGCAAACTAATAAACAAATCTGAAATATATATATACAATCTATTGCCTAATATTATACAATAATAATTCAATGAAATTAAATGTTCAATTATCAACAGAATTAAATCTTAATCACAAATGTACAATATTTACAGATTACAAATTTTAAATGAAAACCTGGAAAAATCATTTATAAACTGTCCTATGACAGCAAAACTATTGTTTTTTTATTTTTATAATTTTATGAGAAAGAAATAAAATGAAAACTATCTAAGATGAGAAATTAAAATAATAATCCTAACTATAAATCTGAACTATATATATCTATCTAGACTACTCAAATAACACTAATAAACTAACCTGTAATAACGCTTTCCAATTTGTCCCTTGCAAAGTATCTGATTCAGCTGTTCGATGGGAGGGAACCTACACCAAATTTTCCACAAGCTTCTTGTAAAAAGGAAGCAACAGTGCTCTTTGAATATAAATGACAGGAGAAACAAGACATAAAAAATGACAACAATCTTATAATTTACAAATCATCACATTTGGATAAATATGTGTGCAAAGATTTGTACAAAATGATTCATTTAACGAAGAAGGTAAACCTTTAATTCCTTAAATTGAAACAAAGTAAATGCTGTACTTTTTAAAATAAGAGAGATCAGATATGGACAACACATAAACCAAATCACATCAACC